>BSQZ01000075.1:1677500-2017500 GCA_033239005.1 Lamellibrachia satsuma | reverse complement strand
AATGTCATTACGCATTTTCTAAAACCATAAATATTCTTGCACAACAGGGCGTCAAAATCAGTAACAGAATTGTTAACAAACATACAGCAGGCAGTGTCCCGGTTATGGTGAGCTGAACTCTGTCCTCTGTCCGCGCGTGTTGTTGTATGCAACTGTATCGTTTGAGTGCACTTATTAACATTTACCCAGAATTGGAAAAATACACTGTACACCAGTTGGCATGAAATAAAGGCTAGACCGGGTGTACGTAGATGCCGTGTCATAACTTTACCACCCTTTAAATCATTACATATCATTACACGTTATTAGCTTAATTATGTATCCGTAAAATGTTATCTATGATATAACAAGTACTGTTTGAATTACAACGTATTATTTTTAATATATTTCTGTATGTTTTCTGTAAAGTATTATGAACTGTATTGGATGTGGCGCTATATAAAATAATACTAATATTATTATTATTTTATTATTTATGCATGACACTAGCTGTAACACACTTTCATCTTCCTTTGGTCCGGGCGAACCGCCATCGTTACAGGCTATGTGACACATTCAACATCGCACTGCCCGGTTTGAAGTCATAAGTCAGAATCGTGGCGCCGTCGTGTCGTGGTGTCAATTCAGCCAGAACATTAGTGACATTTGTATGCACCTCTAGCAGTTGGTGGAGCATGGGTATTCCACTGTGCAATGAAACTAAGACATTCTACTTAACTTATGGATGTAAATGCTAAATAAAAGGTGTTTTTGTAATCGTAATAGTTCACTTCTCGTGGTGGTTTGTTATACATTCAAGAGTAGCGAGATCTACGAAAGCACATCCTCGTGAACTTCGGTTTATTTATCGCCCCTTGTGAATGCCCGCGGACAAACCTCAAATCGAATCTTGCCTAAGTAAAACCAACCAATGAAGTCGTTTGTTACATTTGGGCAACATAGCATCTTACAACTGATATAGCAACTAATTTTCGGCAAATGTGGCATTTCTTTGAGTTGTGTAAGTGGTGGCGCTGGTTTATGATCTAAATGCAAATATTTCTGACATATCCACAAGTACTCAAGGGCAGAAATCACTGGCGACAGGTATGTGGAAAATTCGCCATTAAATGAGTTTTGGGTAAAACTCATAATTCATGTAATTCAATTAACCCGTCTAGATTTGAGAGAGAGAGAGAGAAATGGGGAGAGAAGGGGAAGAGGGGGAGATGGAGAGGGAGTGGGAGAGGGAGAGAGAGATAGAGAGAGCGAGAGGGAGAGGGGGAGAGAGGGAGGAGAGGGGGAGAGGGAGTGGGAGAGGGAGAGGGGGAGTGGAGAGAGAGAGAGAGAGAGAGAGAGAGAGAAAGAGAGAGAGAGAGAGAGAGAGAGAAAGAGAGAGAGAGAGAGAGTAGTAGTAGTAGTAGTAGTATTCAATCCAAGTTCGTGTGACTCACAAACATTACTTCACTCGGCAGCGCTTTTTGTGTTGTGCCGAAATAGCGTGACACAAAAGGACAGTGTGAGAAAGAGATCCAGTTACGGGTGTTGAAAGACCACATTTACATAACTGTTCCCGCTGTCCGTTTTTCGCAGAAATATATTGTAAAGACAACTAATTTTATCGAGACTGTTCAATTACATCCACGTGCATGTGTAGTAAACATTGGCGTATTTGACATCATCCAGAAACATAAATGTAGCTTATCGAGACTGTTCTAGCCTCTGTACTCCGTGGCAGCCCTGGAGCCTTCAGCTCAACTCAAGTTTAATGTACATGCAAGTGTTCATTAAACAGTAGTTTTCAGAATGTGATGGTTTTATGAAGCCTCGTTCAACTAGTCAGCCTCGGTCACAAAACTACGCCAATCTTACCTGCACAAATTGCACAGTGTGCAGAGGTGGAACGATCAAATTACAAACAAGTGAAATATAGATACTAGGAAGAATAGAATGGACACATTCACAATTATCGCTATCACATTAATCGAAATCGCAAAAAAAAGACACCATCTTGTTTAAATAGTATCGGTATTACACATTTCATGCAGTTTCCTTACAAGTAATTTGCTGTCGCGGTAAAGTCATCACTCGGTGGGGAGCGGTGGTCTAATGGTTAGAGCACCCTCCTGTCGATCGAGAGGACGGTGGTTCGATTCCAATTCGAAGCTTGGGCAATTTCGTTCACCCCACTTTGCCCGTGTCTTTCGGAAGAGACACTAAAAGCCGTTGGTCCAAACTCCTGCGTTAGCTCAAGATTGGGCTGTCTGGAGTATAACTACTTGAGACTTGAGACTTCACAGGGCCCACGGAGAGTAGCGTGGTTACCGGGGTCAGAACAATGGCGCCACATGGTGGGCAAAGAAGTGTTAAACGGACGGCGCAGCAGTCACTAAAATGTTAATGTTTTGCAGGCGAACATGTGTCAAGGATGCTTTTGTGGAAACAGTCACCCGACGTTGCGAGACGCGCTACTGTTGCCACATCGGTTGCACATGCGATGGCGACATCCATGAAAGTTACAGCAAGTGCGACGCCAGGTAAGGATTATTCGGTTTGGTTAGGGCAGCGCGTGTTCATTTAATAATAATACAAATACTGGTGAGGTCTTACATAGCGAGAGTGAACAATGCGTTCGTGGTGTTCTGCGCCATTATCATAATTAGTTTTATCAGCAGCTAATTCAGCGTCCATCCTGCATATCATAGTTGGATTCTTCCTGTCGAGTCACAACCTAATTGACTATGCATTTGTTCTATCTTTGCCATGACATCTGCTGTATGTTAAGCATACCTTACAGCCTGCTTTGTAGACTATAAGGACCACTACACGCAGCGTAGGGTGCTTTTTACAATATACAATTGTATCACGTATTTATTATGTATTATGCAAGCATACGTACATGCATGCATACATACGTTCGTACGTATGTATGCATGCATGCATGTATATGTGAATATATAATTATGTATATATGTATGTATGTGTGTATGTATGTATGTATGTATTATAAAATATGTTTGATTATACACATGTACGTACGGCTGCATGCGTGTGGGTTTACACGCAAGCATAGACATATGCATATAGAGGTCATTCGGATGCTTGCAAACACATGTTGACCTGTATCAATAGCATGCCACTTATTTTAGAGAGATGCGACTAGATTTGTTATGCCTGGTCATATTTTCAGCACATATGTTGTCCTGTCCTGCTTCGTCGAGCATAAAGAATCGAAATATGAACAAAAGGTTTGCTGTGAAGGTTACGAAGAAGATGCACACGGGATCTGTGTCGGTAAGTCGTTGAAATTATGTACTTTTCAAACGAGGTATGCTGAACCAATCGAAGTTAGAAGGAAACCTGATAAAATGTAGCACAACATAAAATATGCTATTTTACCCTAGTATTTAAATTGCGTATAAAAGTGCACGTTGTTACTACCGCAGTTTGGTGTTCTGTTTGGAATTCATATTATGCAATTCACGTCCTTGTTTTGTGCTACTATACGTACAAAATGCTATCCCTCACAGCGGACGCCGTGGAGTAATAAAAACATTTTCTGCCATAGTTTGCCCACTGTTTGGGGTTTCCCCTAAGGCTACCGTTGATTCCCTTCATCCCAAATCAAAAACGGAAAAGTTCAATACGTTTTAACATCCAGTCTAAGAGCGACAACAATCGTCATGAATCCCTGCCTTTGTTAATCAGATCAAAGTTGTAGGCATCGGCTTCCATTTCGTAGTACAAAGTAAAACGATCGGCTTCTCAACCTTGACGTCGTGAGACGGTGTGGGTATTGCGATCAGTGCTACTCTGAGTCCGTGTGACGGTTTGACAATTGCTACCATCTCCAAAGTTGGCATAGACGCTCATCCTACCAACAGCTCGAAATATCTCGACGATGAGCTCGAACAAACAAGGCTGTTCTTATAGTCTGGCTATTAATAGTCGAACCATCGAGAAACCCTTGCAATAACAGTTCAGCCATACGTTGGGTCGGTACCAGACAATCGTAAGAGTTCTGCGTGTAGCTCAATCACCCTGTAGAGAGGGTGGAAGTCACGCCCATGATCGGCATTGACCCACACAGTGCATACCATTTGGGATATCCACTATTTTGAGCCTTACCAGATCTAACTAATAATTTCTTTGATTTGAAACAAATTAACTTTTTTATTTAATCGACTGCGGATGTTACATACACTATTCACACACAACATGTTTGGACACCGACGAGTTGGGTTGGCGATAAACTAAATCATTTGATAACGGAGTTTAAACACATGTTTCCGGACAAGTAATACCGAACGAACCTCCTCAGAAAGTGGACTTATTTCAAAGAAGATTGTTTGTTCGGTCAAACATAAATGTCTTCCGGGGAGCCAATCTAACGACTAAAGTCCATTCTTTCGATGATTTAAACAAAATATGTTGTTTTATTAAATCGACTGCGGACGTTACATAAATTATTCATATACTATTTTCGATAAACCTTGTGTCAGCATTATGAATGTTCCTTCCGCACAGTATCAAGATAAATTATACCTATGATCTTTCCAATACACGGTGATTCTCACTCGAGCCGATTTGTACCTAAGATAATATGAAAATCATTGCTAAAGACAATGGTAACAATATTATTACATCGTTATTACTATCAAAATGGCGACAGGTATGGGCGACAGCCACGGGATTGTCAGAACAATCTGACTTCAATTGATCCATTGTATCTGTTAAATGTTCCGTCCAATTTTAGGACGAAGCGTTCCATTATATAAAATATTCCGACCTACTTGGACTCTTGTGTCGATGGATGGACGTGCAATATTGAGAATTCATGGATTCAATATACTTGTTTCTTTCTTAGTTGTTGCATCTCTTTTCCACACCCACGTCCAGAACTATGACCAGTAATGTTCCACCCACGTGAATCTGTATATATTGAGCGTGACGTCAACCCTTCTTCGTTATTCACTGATGACCGCTTCAGTGGTCGGCGCTCCAAGTTCGTCCACGCTCCTGCCGACCAGAACAATTTCGTCCAGATCTCAGCCAGGTGTGTTCCGGGCCCAGCCAACTTCATCCACGATCCTGCCGGCCAGAACAAGTTCGTCCAGCACTCAGCCAAGTGTGTCCCGGACCCAACCGACTTCATCCACGATCCAGCCGACCACACCAAGCGTTGCAGGTGTGGGCAGAACATTATTTGTTTGTCTTTTTCATAGGAGACCGTATTAACGTTTTCTAGTGCTATATGCAAGACAACGATTCGGTTTGTATCGCAGTGGCATACATTAATGCATATCATGTGGCTGACCTGAATTTTCATCAACTCCAACAAGTTGTTTCCGAGAAAATCAACATGGGAGATACTTCCGTCACATGTTGGCAAAGCAAGGGAATGTTGTAGTATCATACATGCGAATTTCCCTATTCAAAATACTTTTTTGGGGGGAGCAACAAATAACAAAATGGGGCACCGTCTCAAAGTCACTGGTGCTTCACCCGTGCCATATGAACCCGAGAGTAAGATAATAATCTGTCTCCAGGTACGACAGAGCGATCTGCTTTCGTCGGTGTAGGGCGCCACCGACACGAACCGGAAGCAAAGAGGGAGAGGTCACTTCTTGGGCTCTACATCTGTCTGCCGCTGGCTCTGCTGGGGCTGCTGGTCGCCGCTCTGCTTCTCGTCTACTTCCGCTACAGGCAGCGCCGCAAGACCCAAGCGGCCACGGTATTGTTTCGCAGTCCCGGTTACGACAACGGCATCGACGCTCTGCCGCAGCCACTGCACGACGCCGAGCGCCCGTGCGATGGTGTATCGCTCCCTCCACCGTACGAGGACTCGCCCTACGAGACCATAGCCGCCGTCGGAGGAAAGAAGAGTGGCCCGCCTGACGATGGTAGGCATCGACACCAATCGTATTCATACTGAGATGTTCGTGTACTTCGTATGGCTTTATAAATGTAAATATCTAAACTGTCGTTAGGCCATACGAAATATTATATCATAGTTCTTGTAATTCAGTTGATGTCAAAGCAAACTGATTTATGCTAACGTGGCAGGTTTGATGATGGTGATGATGTTGTTGTCATTATTATTATGGTTATTGTTGTTATGGTTATTGTTGTTATGGTTATTGTTGTTATGGTTATTGTTGTTATTGTTATTATTATTAGTAGTATTAGTAGTAGTAGTAGTAGTAGCAGTAGTAGTATTGCTGTTTTTGTATTTTTTATGTTGTTGTCGTCGTTGTTTTCTTTGTTATGTTGTTGTCATCGTCGTCGTCGATGATGATGTCGTTGTCGTCGTTGTTGTTGTTGTTGTTGTTGTTGTAGAAATTATAGGTATGTATTATTTGCTTAGAAGGTGACGTCGACATGAGCGATGCTGCCTGCGGTTCGAGTGAAGAGAAGAAAGTCATGTCCACCAAAGACGAACCACAAGTCTGTGCCAATGCCGTTCCGTGCGGAAAAGCTGGAGCCTATTGAAAGCGACCCGAGCAGTTTGAAATCTACGTGAGCAATAGTTGAACATTCGAAGTCCAACAACATATAACAACTAATGGGGAAGTATCGTCGATTGTTCCTGCAATTCCGTCGTTTCTATGACAGCGGACTCCGCTTAGAACAGAATCTCGGATAACGGAAGCAGCCGTTTAGTAGAATCAAATATATTGGCTGGGATGGATTCATTCCCTATTCCCTCTGTGTTAACAGTGAATCTTAATTCAATTAAATTGCTCTAGCTGACATCAACGATTATGTTAATAAGACTTAGCGTACACTGTTGCATGAACAGTTTTCACAGGCATTGATTCCAAGTGTTCAAGATGTGCTTTCTCAATTGTTTTAGACTACCTTACCAACAACTGCGTTTGCATATATTATATACTATACAGGGTGATGGCTTGTCCAGGATTAGGTAGAATTGGATTATTTTTAGTTTGCTGGTCAAACAAAAAGAAGGAATTGTAAGGGTTTTTCACAATGTTAAAAGCTATATGCTATTGTGTTTACATTGGGTTAGTGGTTTGCCTTAGCGAGGTTCATTTATATGTATCCACGACAGAGTGAACAACGAACAGTCTGACAATCGTCTGTTTGTATGAATGTTTACGTTTGATTGCATCTGGGAACACGTTAGCATAGACGTTACATTGTACTGCTAACATTTCCATATTTTACTATATTACCAAACAAACTGAATGCTGTGCATTTAGAATACAACGTTAAAGTGATGTAAACTGTTATCTTTAAAACTGTTATATGATGCTATGTTGGAAACGCGTAGTGTGTTACCATGATGTTGTTGATCTAATGTGAATGCCCGTCCTCAGGGGGTTCGGGGGATTCGAACAAACCCCACTATTTGAGAGAATTATTTTAATTTGTAACGTACTTTTTTTAGAAATCATCCCAGTGGTCGCCGATTGATTGTATATGTCCGAACCTCCCTTTTAAAAACCTCGAGGACGAACCTGAATGCGCCATTATGCTTTAGTACAAGATGCTTGCTTTAAGTGTTTACTTCAACGTATTTTTCAATACGTGTGGAAAATTGCATTATTGAATGCACGTTTCATGTATATGCAAGTTCTTGCACAAAGGTATTTCTTCATTCGCATATATTGTTGAAAGCACTTACACAGAAATGTTACTTTTGTTACCACTGTGTTCGACAAATCGAGCACAGCTGGTGATTGTGGCTGCTTGCGTTTCATTACGTTGTTGTTACATCAGCAATTTTTGTCTTCCATATTTCCTCGCAATATTTGTTTTTCCTCTTCAATTAGACTTTGGCGTTCGCAGAATTAAAGCCGCTTTTTCTCACGCTAATTTGTGTTATTGTTAGTTGTGTCAATTCTGCCTCATACGACAAATTGCAGCATATGTCTCGAGAAAGTATGTGTCTGACCTAAGTATTCCGATGCAGTCCTAATGAGCTAGCTATGACACACACACACTCACACACACGCACACACACACACGCACGCACGCACACACACACAAACAAACACATACACACACACACACACACACACACAAACACACACACACACACACACACACACACACACACACACATACACACACAAGATGTAAATGAATATTCTTCTCGCAGTAATTGCAGCGTGGCTGAATGCTTCGCAGAGAAGTCATGTTGGCGTTGAAAAGGTCTACCAGGGTTGAAATGCAAAGCGGTTTGAGCAGTCACAATGACTGGATGCATCGCTATAAAAGAGCGTAGCTTTAATATATAACCCTGTAAAACATTGTTTAGTTTGCAGTTTTATTTCACTGATCAGGGGATTTTACCGACTTTAAGAATAACAATGTCTTAAGTTGTCAATGTTCCAGTTGTCGTAGATTATTGGTCTTCCTAAAACTAAATATATTTGTTATGTAATTATAGTAGATTAATCAAATAAACATTATATAACGTTACATAGTACCTAGTGGTTTTGAATATCGACAGATGGCAGCACTGAATGTTTTTGTACTTATTTGGTTAATGTTTGCGTAACTTGTAACATATTCACTAGGTGGCGTGGCAGTTTGTGTCATTCCAGAAATGTCTTGGTTCATTTCACCAAAGATCACAAAGTAGTAATTTTTCACACATATAAGAAGTAGGAGAGGACTCCCGACAGCAGGACCTTGCAAAAAGGTTCCTTTTCAATTTGATTGTTTAGGCAGTCAGAATTCAAATTAATTTTGCGAAGTACCAAGCTTATCCATTGCAATATGTTAGCAAATTTGTGCAACTTTTGCAAGTACTTTTCTGTGTGAAATCATCAGACAAACTATTACATTGCTTAATGTCTTGTCAAACATTAACTGAAGTGAAAATGGATATGTTAAAAGTCATGAATTTCGTTACTTTGTCTTGTAATCGGTGAGAAGAAAAACACTATTGACGATCCTGAATCGACATGGTAGGCCACAGAGGTTCGCTGTAATGATCATATCACGCCATGAAATAAGGAAGAAAGAGTCTTTCATTACATGCGAAGTACGAATTCATTCGAAACACGAACACGATTAAAAGCCGCTATTCGTGAAGACATATTGCAGCATATAAAAAAAATATTTGTTCGGCCTTCGGTGGATTCCGTTCTAGAAAAGCTGGATGCCAGTGTCTGGCATCGAAGAGAACAGGGGCGTATTTAGGGGGCACTGGATCGTGACCCCCTTTGGCTTAATATGTTTGTTTCTTTCCTATGTGTCCTGTTGCAAGGTAAACTAATTGACTAAGTTTGCCCCCCCCCCAGCATCCCCTTTAGATTCTATATACTCCAATTGTCGAGAACGAGACACAGACGTTGTAATTGTAAATGTAGTTGTCACGCTATGTTACAGTTGTGAAGCGTGATATATGCACGGGATGAACATTTAGTGCATCTGTATTATTTCGTGCACGATTGTACATTAGTCGTGAAGACTATCGCACAAACGGCTGAGTGCGCATAGATGCCTTATTTATCAGCATCGAAATACTGGTAACTTGATCACAACTACGGTGGATTGCATAGCTGCAGTATGTGAAGACCACCCAAAAAATGCAGTGACAAAAAAACACATAAAACGCAGGTCAGCTCAGTACAATGAATCGACTCCGTGCACACTTAATACAGCGCCAGTGATTTTGATACGGTGTGGTGTGACTGCTTCCCCAAACATTATTTCTGGCAGCTGAATTTGAAGAATAGTGTACAGCTGGTCTGCTGAAAGACGTGCAACAACGTGTGCCATTGTGATAAAATCCAAATCGTTATTCCACAAAAAGGAATAAAAACCGTTAACCTGATATGTCTCCGACTGACAGTCTAGTACTGTCAATTACAATCGTCAAGCTACTGCGGTACCCGTCTTAACAAAGTCATATTTGTTTTGACGGCGGGCAAACGACGCTTTGTCGGTGAATAATGAGCACTCGCCAACGGGCCGACACTCGACGTGACGGATAACACTCAATGTTATCAATACTACCGTCGTCACAAGAACACGCACATGTCACAGGCGTACACGATGTGAAGAGACCGCAAGGAAAGAGAGACGACTGTATTTTTATATGTGAGGCTTTTGTCCCAGTTGGCACTTAATTGCCATCGCCCACGCTAATAAGAAGGCAGAACACACACGCACACAAACACACACACACACACACACACACACACACACACACACACACACACACACACACACACACACACGTGTGTGTGTGTTTGTGTGTGTGTGTAGGCGTTTACACAACACAGATAATGATGTTTTGACTGCCATGGAACGGACTCTTCTTCATAATGATCCCAGTTCGTCAGAAACACGTGTTTACATCACTGCGCAGTTGACGTAATTGGCTCGTGAACATGAATAATAATTTACTTCTACTAATAACAAATTGGACAATTATAACGTGACATGTATCCAGGGAAATGTGTTCAAATGCACGAACAAGGTTAAAATAAATACAAGATAAAGAAAAGTTAAAATAAATAAAAAATATAGAAAAGCTGCAATAAATATAAAATAAAGAAAAATTTTAATGAGTACAAAATAGGTTACAATTAGTTAAATAGATAAACAACAGTTCCTTGCTATTAAAGCTTTATTGATGCCTTTAAGAAAAACAATGTTCTATGAAAGTCACACGGAAAATGTGTGTTTGTAACACCGCCTTGAACGCCGCAATGGAATTCACTGTTCTAACTGCAGCAGGCAGGGCGTTCCACAGCGTCGGCCAAGACAGAGAGAAGGAGTGGCGTCCATAACGTTCACGGTGGTGAACATCTGACATTCCCTCATTAATCTTGTCAGACTCGTCACGCATGGCGAGTCACCCATAGTCCGCTTCAACGGGAATGACACTGACTTGTAACCCTGCAGGCTAGTGTGCCAAACGGTGTCAATACTCTTACAGACCTGTTGCACTGTTCACATTTGGAGGCCGACACCCAGTCAAAATGTACACGGTGTCGTGGTGGCTCGTGGTTGGTGTAGTTACCTTGTTTATAGTGGAATCCGGCTCGTCGCCAGCTTGTGAGATTCCAGCCAGACACACGGACGGGGAACATGTCAGCGGACCGCGCGAACCCAAGGGAGGGTATGTGTCACATGAGTGTTAAGACTAGATGTATCAAAGATATGGTGTCGATGAAGGTGGTTATTGTGGTGCAGCAGGGGATGGTGTAGCCTGTTGTGTTGTGTTTTGGTGTGGTGTGGTGTTGTGTGGTGTGGTGTGGTGTATAATTGATGTGGTCGTGGAGGTGTTGGAGATGTTGTTGGTCGTCAGGTAGTGCAGTCGGTCGTGCTTGTGGCGATGGAGGTGCTTGTTTCTGTTAGTATTGATGGTGGTGGTGGTTGTGACGGCAGTAATGGTGATGATGATAGTGTTGATGGGTGGTGATGGTTGTGCTGGTGATAGTGATGGTAATGATGATAGTAGTAATAGTTATGTTGGTGCTGCTATGGTGATGTTGACGATGCTAGTAGTAATGTGGTGCTGGTGGTGGTTACGTTTTTTGTGTTGTTGTTATTACTTACAGACAAATTTGCCAGAGGCGGGGCGCCGTGGAGATAGTCACTCGGCAGTGTGAGACTCGCTACTGCTGCGGCTCCCAGTGCACCTGTCTGGGCGACGTGTACGAGAACAGCACCGTCTGCAGCGGGTGTGTACTAAATGAGTAACATATTCTTGCACTCTGCCAAATGGAAGCATTATTCTACCTTCTGTGTTTTGTCGGGACTATTACTCAACTCTCCCTGTCAAGATCGGCCCGTGCTCCATGCTAGCATTAAAATACTTATGAATAAATGTACGTTGCAATGTGCGTATGTACGAACGTGTGTATTTGTTTGTGTTCGTGCGTGCGTGCGTGCGTGCGTGCGTGCGTGCGTGCGTGCGCTGTATGGATGCAATGTATACATATATTCATAGATGCATGCATAGATGAATGCGTGCATTGCAGCCATACACACACGCACGCACACACGCACGTACGTACGCACTCATGCACGCTCGCAATCACGCACACACGCATGCATATGTGGATGTATGTATCTATGTATATTTCTTATTATATGTATATATATATATATATATATATATATATTTATATATATATATATATATATATATATATATATATATATATATATATATATATATATATATATATATATATATATATATATATATATATATGGTGTGTTTGTGTGTGTGCGTGTGCGTGTGCGTGTGCGTGTGCGTGTGCGTGTGCGTGTATGTGTTTGTGTGTACACATGTATAAAACAAGCACACCAATATTGGGTGCAAACAGTGCAAGCCTACGTTGCCTTTCACATTGTTACGCACTCACGGAGCTTCACTGAAAACAACATATATCAGTATTGTTTGTTTGCTTGCAGCACACGCGTTGAAGTATCCTGCTTCGTCGAACACAAAGAAATACGGGGCTTCGAAAACATGTGTTGCAGGGGATATAAACAAAACAGCTATGGAATATGCGTTGGTAGGTGATTCGAATTGTGGGGTTGCGGGAGTGAGCGTAGCCTACGTTTGTTTCTTCGACCAACAGAAAGCATTTAAATTGGTTTAAAGTAACATTACAAATAGCAGCGTTGAATGAACTGAAGGCGGTAAATATATTGGTTGAAACAGTAAAGAACATTCGTCCACAAACAGTATTGATCTAATCGAATTCCATTTATCGTTATGTTTTTTTGTCGTTTGCAAGCATACTGTGGAAATACCAGAATGATGAGTTCACCACTTATGTAGCTCACAAACGTGACTCATAAAAAGTAACGAATGTCCTTTACTGTTTCAACCAATATATTTATTATCTTCAGTTCACAAATCATAAACGACGGGGGGGGGGCATTCATCTTAAAACGTCTTAATTAGTGGGTAATCGGCTTGTAGCCTAACTTCTCTAACTATTTCATAAACTACCCCACCCCTTTTCCGTGGATTAGTGATGTCGTCACGCTTGAACAACCCCACCCCTCCTCCATGGTCAGATTGATAATGTAAAGATTTAACATGACAAGATTTGCCATCCAAGCCCAATGCCCAGATGGCAAGTGGACAAGGAAGCCATTGGCTTATCGAGAGTCCAATAATGTTAATCTACGTGTAACCCGCCTCCCTGAGACATGGGTCAACTTTGTTTTTAAACATATTCACGCTGCTATCAGATACACAGTCCGTAAACATATTTCTATCAATATTTTGATACCCATTCAATATCTTCAAAACTGTATTTTTAATTGCTCTCATCTGTATGCGTTCAAGCATATCTATATCTTTCTTACGATATGGTCTGCACGCCTGTATACAGTATTCTAAATGAGGTATAACGATTGCTTTATACAGAGGTATAATTAGCTGTTCTTCCTGTATGTTATGTTTCTCCTAATCAACCCAAGAATTTGATTACACTTTGAAGCTGCTATACCACACTGTTCTGAAACTTTCGTACCAGCGCTTATTGTTATGTCGTCACGCATGAACAACCCCACCCCGCATCCGTGTTCGGATCAATGATGTCATTAAGCATGCATGCCCCTGCTTTGTGGTGTGACGTAGCGGACAACATGGCGATTGACGTCGCGAATATATGCATCTTTGCCTTCAGACATCGATGAGTGTTCCCCGAACAGGTGTGACCAAGGATGTCGTAACTTTGACGGTGGCTTCCATTGCTACTGTGTCTACGGATACCAACTGGCCACTGACGGGCACTCGTGTATAGGTAGGCTATGTGTGTGCGTGTGTGCGTGCGTGTGTGTGTGTGTATGTGTGTGTGTGGGTGTGTGTGTGTTAACTCGAACTCGATAACTGGAATTCCCGTCACAATTGTTATATGGAGCCGGTTCCGCCACGGTGGATCGCACAGCATACACATACCACTTAACTTGAACACACGAACAAGTGTCCCTCCAAAAACGAGTTAACAATGTTCCACTGTACTCACAACGTCACATAGGCTAGTGTCAATGTGTTTCCAAAACGACTTGCTGCAAGTAATTTACGACTTCTACGTTTGCAAACGAGGTCATGTGCGTGGCTACACAGTTATTCATCTATAATGATTTAATTTAACGGTCTGAACGTAATTCAGCAAATTTAATTGAATACTATTAGAAACGCAGGAATAATCGTTACGCGAAATGTCATGTTTATGACCGCCAGATGGCGTCCGTGTGTAAACGCAATACATCGATGGATGGATTGTCGACGGAAGTACTACTTGAACTGCAAATTGGAGAGTCGAAAAGAATTACTTTCAGTAAAGACTACAGTGTACCAACAATAATGCTTACTAATATTTAACAGAAATCACAACGCTAGCATCGGAATTCAAAAATCGGCTGAACTGACACTTGGAGGCGATTGAGCATGCGTTGGTATAGATACTCGATTGCTTCATCGCACGGCAAAAGAAATATCACGTGATTTCATCTTTATGTTAGTGTTATATTATGAACCAGAGGCGCCAATGGTTATTTCGGTTGGTCTCTGTTCTTAATACGATGTCAGGAAAAGTGCAATGTATGTGTGTACATTTCTGCTCGTCGTAGTATTCGCGTGCATGTGTAGGTGAGTGAGTGAATGAGCGCGCGCGTGCATGCGTGCGTGCTTGTGCGTGTGTGTGCGCGTGCAAGTTTGTGTGTGTGTTTGTCCATGTCAACTATAATTCCGTTAAAACCGTAGCACGAAGCAAATTATGTAATGTCAGCACTATGATAAGTTGTGTTGTCATGCATACTATACTTTTAACGTTGTGTCGGTCTGTGTCCAGTGATCGCGTGTTACAGCCGACCCAACCTGCAACAACAGGTGCGACCACCAGTGTGCCTTGGTGCGTGGCACATATCGCTGCACTTGCAGACCGCACTACGTGCTGGGGGAGGACGGAAGAACTTGCTACCGTAAGTGTTGATGTTCGAACCTCCTAATTATCTTTAAATTCCACCAAACTGCATATATCCTCTTTCACAATCGTATCCTCACCGTTCACACAAAAATATGGTTAATAATAGGAAGGTAATACAGAAATAAACGCGCGTAAACAATTGCTAGTTCAATGTTTGTCATCATCATCATTATTCTCATCATCATCATAACCGATCGTCCTTCGACGAAATTGAAGCAGCAACTCGTATATGTACCCTTCACATTTTCATGTTTTTATCGGTGAGGGGGCTTCAGCCGGCCCAGAGCCTACATCTTTGACGAGCAGGTCGACGTATATCAACGTTTCCCTGCCCCGACAAATTGCACCACTACGAGCTTGCCAAAATACCATCTTGGAGACTGGCTGGTCGACTGCCTTCGCACAGTGGCCAGCATATTGCAGTCGTTTCCTTGTATATAAGTTGCTCGTGCTTGACAATGTTGTCGTTTTAGTGAGTGAGACAAGTAAGACTACGAGATGTTTTGTCTGACTCGGCTTAAAAATGAATCCACGGAATGATGCTCTGTCGTTTCTCTTTGTCTCTTTCGCTTTCGTTTCCTCTCACTCCCTCCTTTCTCTGTCTGTCTGGATCCCCGTGCCGTCCCCCTCCGCTCTACCACACACCATATTCTCTCATCCACTATATATTTCCTCCCCATCTCTCTGTCTATGTCTGTCTGTCTGTCTGTCTGTATGTCTGTCTGTCTGTCTGTCTGTCCCCCCCTCTCTCTCTCTCTCTCTCTCTCTCTGTGTCTCTCTAAAATTAACACTGGCGCTTGAAGCAACACTCACTGCCAAGAGAGAGGGAACAAATGGAGAGACGGAGAGGATGAGATAGGGAAAGAGAGAGGGGAACTAAGAGAAGGAGAGAGAGAGAGTAGGCGGTATGAAGAGGCGTATGTTTGGCGTATTTAGTGCGGGTAGGGCATTGAACCATATCCCCTTTTGGCTTATGTTTTCGTATATAACCTATTCCGCCACACCTTGGTAGCATGTTAAGCTAATGGATGACTAATAGTGACACCCCTGACCACCCCTTTGCGAGGTCCTAGATGGTAACATTGTAAACTAATGGATGACTAATAGTGCCACCCCTGACCTCCCCTTTGCGAGGTCCGAGATGGTAGCATTGTAAACTAATGGATGACTAATAGTGCCACCCCTGACCTCCCCTTTGTGAGGTCCTAGATGGTAACATTGTAAACTAATGGATGACTGATAGTGCCACCCCTGACCTCCCTTTTGCGAGGTCCTAGATGGTAGCATGGTAAACTAATGGATGACTAATAGTGCCACCCCTGACCTCCCCTTTGCGAGGTCCTAGATGGTAGCATTGTAAACTAATGGATGACTAATAGTGCCACCCCTGACCTCCCCTTTGCGAGGTCCTAGATGGTAGCATGGTAAACTAATGGATGACTAATAGTGCCACCACTGACCTCCCCTTTGCGAGGTCCTAGATGGTAGCATTGTAAACTAATGGATGACTAATAGTGCCACCCCTGACCTCCCCTTTGCGAGGTCCGAGATGCGCCACTGTATTTTTGCTACTGTGGGCTGTAATGTATGTTGTAGCAATGACGACCTGCAGTGTGTGGAATGATTGCGAGCAGGTGTGTAACGACACCGAGAAGGGCTTCGAGTGCTCCTGTCGCAGTGGTTACCGACTCAACCTCGGATACACCTGTGACGGTGGGTACTCACGCTGACACAGTAGCGCCGTCCAAAAATAATCTATCTAGAATATGTTTGTGTTCAATAGTGTTTTTACCTTTGCTTTGTTGTTACGTTTTGGTAGCTTCCATTTGCGTTCCAACAACTTTACCACAAAACAAAGGTAAATAAACTGAACATCTATTTGACTGTTATTGCAGTGCAATCACCATTCTGGTTAACCTCTTCAAAACTATATAATTACAACGTATAACGTTAGCCAAACTATGCAATCGAATATAATGGCCGTTTTTTATATTTCGCATCATGACAGCTGAAAGAAAATAACTTATACTGGCGGATTCTACAATTCCATTAGATACGGCTATGATGGAAAGAAAACTGGCATCTTAAGAAAAAACTTTCCGGTGCTACGAGATTCTCTGGAGGCGACAAACGTAGGCCTTTTCGACGATGCGATTGTCTTGCCCCTCTTTCTGAACTTGCTGGCAAACAATTGGCGTGTATACGACACAGCTGGATATGTCTTGCAAAACTAATATAACACTTGTCAATACATCAGTTAATTTAGATTGTGCGGATACAGAGCATTCTAAAATTCACATTTTCCACCCTGTGCTCAGTAAGCTTTAAATCCTATTTTGCACATCGTTTAACCCTCAAGAAGCTTGGTCGTCATTTACTAATATTTCAGCGATGTCTCATTGTCTTCGTCAGCGGATTGGATTCGTTACGACCGTGTCACCTGACCAGCGTTGTGTGACACAAGCTAAAGAAGCAAAGAAACCAGTGCATACATTCAAGGATTATTTGCTAACGATGCTCACATCTGCGTTAATCCGTTATTCACTCAATGGTGAAACGTCATTCAGAAAAAAATAAAACATACCATTTTTTGTTGCAGACCCAAAGTCAGTGTTTTATGTTTTTAATTGAAGGAATGTATATCTTTGATATCTCAGTAGGTACCTGAAACCTTAATTATGATATACCTGTATTATTATTTAATTTATATAAGCAAGCACCGGTCTGATTCCAGATATCAATGAATGCACTGAAAATGAAAGAGTCTGCGATCACGAGTGCGTCAATACGAACGGGAGCTACCGATGTTACTGCGACTTCGGTTTCCTCTTGAACGCCACAGACGACCGCTCATGCATAGGTATGATATTACTGTTATCATAGAAGTTCGTCACTCTGCAAACCCTGTCAATTTACAAATATTGTTTATTGCATGGAGCAACGTTTTTTTGGCCTACCTCCGTCTAAGTCAGAGCTTTTTTAAAACGACTTAAATAAACTCACAGCATGTTGTAAAAAATCAGTTGGTCTCTTGCCGTATGGGTTAGCCAAAAACATGCCAGAAGAACCATGTTTTGGCGGCGCATGTATCGAGCCTCCTGCATCTTTCCAATATGCCCTGGCAGTTCAGATCATCTATTACACAACAACGTTTGTATCTAGGCCAACACTTTGAATGAACTCCCCACCACTATAACATCATATGAAACTATAGCTACCTTCTGCAAATGTAAACTGAAAATAAAAATCCTCGACGGTTCCTCGCTCTGATGATCACTTTTGCGTGTCCATGTTCATGATTATCATGCTTAACGATTCTTGTTCATGCTCAGGTTTCTGTGGATTTATTGTTGTTATTATTATTATTATATATTATTATTATCTACTATTATTATTATTATTATCGACTATACCATATCGTACTTGTAATCCTACAACACCAGCACTGTCCACTGTAGAGGACGCCACATGCAGTGGGCTGTGTGACCACGGCTGTGCCTTAGTACTTGGCCTCTACCGCTGTGTGTGCAGAGAAGGATACGAACTGGCGGACGACCACGTGAACTGCCGATGTAAGTATATGCGTCAATGCCACCGATCCACGACAACTGTACGATATAAAGCAGTATGCCATGTCGATTTCCATAAGACGTTCTCCGCTTAGCAACTTTGGTAACTACTATATTGCATGTAGGCCGTACTCTCTGGTGACACCGTTGGGGTTTAGTAAGAGCGAGAATGCTCTTTGTCTAGCAAAACACTATGGCAAATGGAGTAACATTGCATAGGCATCGTCAAATCAACTTATATGACTTTTTCGAATGTGTCTTTGACGTCATCATCGTCGTTGTAACATTTTCGCACGTTGTTTTGTGTCCTATACAAACGTATAGTTACAGCTCCCTGGATCAGATAAAATATAACAGTTCAAACGTCGGTAGCTCATTTCAAATTATCACATAGACTCACGCAAGACGAATGATATGTGTGTACGCCACCACGCTAGCTAACGTTATAGAGCAATATGCATGTGCAAATATGATTAACATAATTTGATCAGATTCCTCGAACTTCTTGTCGAATGGTTTTACGGACAGCGACGACTGAGATATGTTCAGGCAGTAGTTAGCTGGAGACATCGGCTGGAAAGTCGTTGACTACAATAACACAATCGCTGGAATATTGTCAAATTCGCGTTATTACAGTAACTGGAACCACGTCTATGGAAATTACGAAATCTACTGACATCGTGTCATCGGTGACATATATGGACGCAGACGCAACAACTGTCGGTAGAGCAATCATGCAGCAGGGGAAAGGAGGTTACATTTTCTTGTTGCAAATATAGTAAATTTTGCTACCACGCGAATATTTAAGAGAAACGCATGCATGTACGTAACACAGGCCAAAACATAATTTTACACATTTATTTGATCATATATTTGAATGATTGCAAATCTACAAAGAAATTCACTTATTTTGATTAAATGTGTTATATTGTTAACCGAGCTGTTTGAAGCATCAGTGAATAAGGAAATGGCAAGTTGCCGTGTATTATGACAATAACGAACCAGACAGAAACATTTACAACGGTGTTGTTCATGGCATTACTTAAGCTCTTAATCAATTATTCTTCCTCTGCGAAAAAACACTACAGCTGACTGGTTCTACGTCAGTCACTATATCCAGATTCCCTGCTTCAGATGGCACCACGTCATCACGTGACGTAATGACGTCTGCACGATTCAGGTCAACCAAGGTCACACAGGCGGCCATATCGACGTCGTCAAAGACAAGCTCAGTGTCGGTACTTGCAGTCTATATATGCGTGCACGTTGTCTTGGATGTTTTCAATCATTGACTTGTCGTCTGAACACAACTACTGGCCAACGAATTTTCGAAATATCACTTCGACCATATGAAACATTAGTGATGATGTAATCATTCGGATACCAATGCCATTTTAACTTGAATGCATTCAATGTTGTGGAAGTTATACAAAATGTGAATGTAGCATAAACACAATTAGTACGTGTTTGTATGTATGTGCGTGTGTGCATGCGTGCATGCCCACGTTCGAATGCGTTCACGCCTATGTTCGCATATTCCTATGTTGAGTGTTTGCATTCAACGATGACATAAAAATGTTGTGTATGTAACCGATGTGTGTCGGTTGTGGCGTTAGATGTAGGTGTCATTCTCAAAAACTGCGCTTCTGATAGAAGACGATCATATAAGACTGCTCCGTTAGCATCAGTGCGATGCATCATTAAATGTGAAATAGTATTATGTATTACATAATATTCCTCCAATAGACATGATGATAAAACATAATTATAACACTTGATTGTTGCAGCCTAATCATGTAGTAGCCAAGAATCCGCAGAGTCGTATTTAACATATGGTTAACTTTCTTTACACAGAGGTGGCATGATATGCCCCATACATCACATTTATATGTTGTCCAATTGGAGGCCACGGGTATGGAACGATCCCCTCGAATACCATCACCCATTGGAGGCCACGGGCATGGAACGACCCCCTCGAATACCATCACCCATTGGAGGCCACGGGCATGGAACGACCCCCTCAAATACCATCACCCATTGGAGGCCACGGACATGGAACGACCCCCTCGAATACCATCACACATTGGCTGCTATTTGCATGAAAACAAATAATTGAGGTTGCTTATATTTTATTCTCAGAATAGCAATAACAATGTGTAATGCCTTTAAATGCAGTGCAGTGTATTTCACTGCTGGTACGTGTGCATACACAGAGAAAGTAGTTTCTAGATTATCTGCATTACGATTCCTATTTCCTTATCCACCCAACGTAGTTAAAAACAGAACTCTTCAAAGTAGGTGCAAAGGTAACATTAACAAACTGTCTAAAAGGGTGACCTCACCAACTACAACAACTGAAGAGGCATC
Organism: Lamellibrachia satsuma; assembly: GCA_033239005.1. Lineage (NCBI taxonomy): Eukaryota > Metazoa > Annelida > Polychaeta > Sabellida > Siboglinidae > Lamellibrachia > Lamellibrachia satsuma. Next base: position 1,996,643 of record BSQZ01000075.1, on the reverse strand, counting down.
GTCTTATTATCTATCCCCAGCAATGTGTTCTGCTAGATCATCGTCATCGAGCTGTTTTACGATAGAACTGGCGAGGCATCGTCTTATTATTTATCCCCAGCGGTGTGTTCTGCTAGATCATCGTCATAGGAGACTTGGACACACGCCGTCAGACAAACAGAAATCACATTTCAATTACTTCATGGGTCAGGCAGGATGCGTGATGACAGCAGTCTTGTTCAACCTTATCGTAGACTGGATTATGACGATGACAACAGAAGATGACAACAGATGGACCAACGAGAAGAATCATACGGAAATGTGTCATTCTCTTGAGGACGTCGACTGACGATGTAGCCGTCCTATCCAGTGCATGTCGAGACAAGTAATATAACACAGGCAGACTCAAGGACATTCAACAGCATTCACGATCAACCCATTTAAACCCAATATATTTAGTTTGAGAAAAAAAACCTGGGTATGCAATGTCGCCGTCATTTGAAGCCTAATATTTTTAACCATGCCTATGTTCTTAGTTCCCTATTATATCAATCCATCTGTTGACGACTTAATATTGCTAGCCGATTATAAGATTGATTTACTCCTTTGCCTAGATGTTCCTCTGAGGTTGGTTTCCAAGGATATATGCGCAAAAGAAATGTTCGTCTTCTTCTTATTATCATTAAAGATGTAGGCGCTAGTGTCGATATCACTCGTATCAGACCCCAACAAAAAGCCCTTCCCCACACAAAATCTGAGTTTTGGCTCTGCAGATTGCAATGATTTGATGCCACGAATAAGACATTCAAGAAAACAAATCTGTATATAAATTCGGCAGTCCTTCTTTTGAAATCGTTATAGACTTTTCAACATTCACTTTTTGAACAATTCTACGAGTAAAAAAAAATTTCGGTGCTGAGTTATCAAAGATAACAAATTGGGCTAAAAATGTCTGAATCCTTAAGATGAATATTGCATTGAACCTTCTAGATTACGGTCTAGCGGAATGCGCATATTTGGATCCTTGCGAGTGTTTTCGTATTAGTGCTTTCATGGCCGTCCTCGATATGCTGTCTTCGGGCGTAGACAAGAAAGCCAAAACGTACTCCGAGGTCAGCAACCGCTACGGATTTCTCTGCAACTTGGCGGTGGATGGAAGAGGTGCGACAAGCTACTGATAAACTAGTGAAACAGTCTATGGAATGAACTCATCCAGTCCAGTGAACCAATTACAGAAACTCTCACAGAAAATCGGTTTTTGCCAGCACCCCCCACATTGTTAATCCGGCAATGATCTTTTACATTAGGATAGGCCCTACTGTACTACATATCGTTACACAAATATGTAACACAAACAATACGGGTAAATTATACAGCGCCAAAATGATCAGTGATGCCATCTGCCGTGAACATTCAAACCATGTGTTTGGGACCAGACTGTTTTCTGGCGGAGTTCACGAAGGTGAGTGAGATTCTGCTCAGCGAGACGTCCTTGAGGTAGCACCGAAGGCAAACGAAATGTGGACGACCCAAAAAACACGCAGACCTGGTGAAGGTGAACTCTGATGACTGCGCATCAGCTGGTGCCAGGCTGCTAGGCAGGTTGCTGGCCGAGAGAATTGAAGTAGTTCTGTCCTCGCCTAATCAGCTAATGCGCCAGAAAGCGTGAGGCTTAAGTTAGTAAGTAGCCTGATGTCGCCGGCATGCTTAGCCCAAAAACAACAGACCGCTCACCGTTTATTCGGTCAATACCGTAACATTCATAACAGTTTATCAAATCAGTGTCACAAAACGTATTTCCTTCCGTGTGTTCACAATGCATGTTGTCAGTTTTGTTTATCAGCGTACTGCGCTGTCCTGGTGAACAGAAAGGAACCAATGTTTTACAAAATATTCTCTACAAATGGGAGCATCGTTAGTCGTGTTTGCTGTGGTCTGTCGTCTTCTGTCCCCTCACTACAATAATTATCTTAGCAAAATGTCGCGAGGAGCGTGTTTCGGAAACATCAGTGACGTCGACGAATGGCGTTAAGGTATAACTGCGGCGTAGACGGAAGACGGAAACATCAGTGACGTGGACGAACGGCTGTGAGGTACAACTGTTGACGGAACCCTCCACAGAACGCTTGAGAAAATTGGTGAGTAGTGTGTTCTTGAACTAAACATGTACCGGCACGGTGGCTTGATTGGCTTTGTCTTGGTCAGAAAGTACGTGGTGTGAACCACAGTCCGGCGGCAAGGCGAAACAATTCATGAAACTAGGGCATAGCTTACGTATACCTCTACCGCCAGTTGTTATATGGTTATATGAAGTTGACAATGCTTGTCTTTTAGGCCTTAAAAGTTGTACATAATAACGTCTAATTTATTATCTGATGTCTATGTCATATATATATATATATATATATAATTATCCACACAGGGGTTAAATATCTAACCTATCGTAGATATAGAGGTCACTGTATATAAACTCACCACAACAAAAACACTCGTGCGTAGCCATGCGGAAATAACTTCGTGGGGGAATTGCAGGAGTGAACAGATCAGACGAGCGAACAAAGAACGGAGGAGATGTGGAAGGAGGTTAGTGTTAACGAGAGTTTCAATAGGAATCCGACGAGGGGCCGGTTAGTGTGTGGTGCTGGACGCGAGGAACGAATGGAAGAGAAATAGTTAACGGAAAGAGCTGATGCACTCAGAGTGGAGGGTAGAATTAGAGGTGAAAGACAGCGATTGGGATGGGAGAGCTGTGTGAACATAAATTTGGTGGGATTGGGATGGAGTGGAGAACGAGAACGAAAGATAGAGAGATTGGAAAACGAGGATGGAGACGACAATAAAGCGGAACCAGTGACGGAAGAAGGAAACACAAATCGACGACCAGTACCGATGCCAGCTTCACCTCGGACTTCAAGGAAAACGAGCAGAGCAACAACAACATTAGCTCTGGGCTTTGGGTTACATGGAATAAAACAACATCAAATGTACATTTGACAAACGATATTTTTGTTGTTCCACAGACGCAATTTGATTTAAAGTCATCTGCCAATGATTTCAAAATCAACGAAGATGTCTTAGGGAGAATATGGACGAATGCATTCCGGCCGTGATCAACTCAACTTTCATGGTCGCCCGAATTGATCGAGAATGGTAGTTTCCTAAAAGTAAATTACATATGTACAGTTGTGTTAAGTGTAGAAACATGTACACATTAGCTCAGGCATCTTGATCAGCAAGAAACTAACCTGTTTTCCAGATATATCAACGAGCAATAACTACGCACTTCACTAGACATGTTGGCGAGCACTAACTACTCATTTCAATATATATTTTGACTAACAACAACTACAAACTTCACAAGACATATTGACCGGCTGCAACAACACTTCGCAGGACACCTTGACGAGTAACAACTACTAACTTTCGTAGAAGTATTCCCTAACAACAGATACGTGCTTCACTAAGACATACTGCGAACCAATGTAAGGGCCTAGGCCAGAAGACAACAATAATATTAAGCTTAGATCAGCTACACCGCTACTCCAGAAGTCGACTTATTGCGGATTTATCGTCGGCCTTGACTGACTGACGTGGTTGAGAGAACTCAGCTAACACATGCGCGCATTCACCCCCTGTGTGGGATATTTTACTTCCTCTGACATAGACACCAGGATCAACGGCTTTTGGTGTCTCTTCCAAAAGACACTAGCAAAGCGGTGTGAAGGCAGTAGGTGGTCTCAAACCACGGCCCTCTCCACTGAGAGTTCGCCGCTCTAGCCGCCTAGCTAACTACCGCGCTCTACTGCGGAGATGACCCGTCTGATAAGCCAACCTGTTAACACGTGGATATTGTGCAGTCCTGGGCGCAGAGCATTCCTTTTCACTCGCTTGATATTTATATCGCGATGTATGTCATAGTCACTGAACATCTGGGCGGTGAGTCACTAGGATGCGTTCGGCAGTTTAGACGGGACGCCCATAAGTTTTATTTAAGAGGTCAGCCGTCAATTTAGAAACAATACGGATGTTTCATTAGTATTGTCTTCTTTAAGATCCTCGGTCTATTCAATGTTTTATTAGTATTGACTTCTTAGAGGTCCTCCCTCAATTCAATATTTTATTAGTATTGTCTTCTTAAAGATCCATCCACAATTCAATTATCATTCTCCACTCCATCCCAATCCAATCAAATTTATGTTCACACAGCTCTCCCATCCCAATCGCTGTCTTTCTCCGCTCATTCTACAGTCCACTCTGAGTGCATCAGCTCTTTTCATTAACTGTTCTCCTTGCATTCGCTCCTCCAGCACCACATTTTAACCGGTTCCTCGTCGGATTCTTCTTGAAACTCTCTTCTTGTCCTTCCATATCTCCTCCATTCTTTGCCTGTCTATTCTGTTCACTCCTGCAATTACCCCACCCAGCTATTTCCGCAGGGTTAGCGCACGAGTGTTTTATATCGTGGTGATTTTATAAAGAGTGACCACTCTATCTGCGAAAGTTTAGATATTTAAACCCTGTGTGGAATATAATATATCTCGCATATACACCACTTAATAATTTAGGCATTATTATCAGATAGAAAGTATGTACGATTTTAAGGCCTCATCTGAAAGACATCTTTTGTTAACGTCATATAGCCATATAACCATATCATATAACCAATGGCTCTAGTGGAATATGTACTTTTACTGAATCGTTTCGTCTTGAGGCCGACCTGTTGTTCAAACCCAGTTCTTTCTGATCAAGACGCGAGCACAAAGCCAATCAAGCCAAAGTCAGTTTAGTTCAGGAATGCAATACTCAACTTTCGAATTCTCTCACTCGTTCTCATCGCTATCTCAGCTACTTAATCATGTGGACGCCATGTTTAGCGTCAGGCACAGGTTGAAGGTGACGACACCAAATAGGGCGATGCATGTTTTTTTTGGAAATTCCCATTACAATATAAGGATTATTGTTGTGGTAATCACGTTAGTTGATGATTACACAAGTTTTACTTGAATAGTTTACGTAATAAATTGATTCGGTTTACTAAAACAGAGCGTACTTTTGTCAACATCATCGAAATAATTTACATTGATCGTTAGATCAGGTATCTTGCGAAAGTATGAATAACATTATAAAATTATTATATTGTATTGAGTCAGACCACGTTTTCCTTTTTTCCGCCGAATTTCGACCGGATCCGCCAAAAATAATGTAATAGTTCGTCCGATGATTCCATCAAATCAAAACACAAATAACACATTTGTACAAATCAGGTAGTATGATCTAGTGTTTGATTTGTTGCAAAATGACTTTAAAACGGGATGAGTAAAACCTTTATTTTGGGAAGGACTTAATCTCAAACAGGGTGACACAGGTCCGATTTCTTGCGTAGATGGATGTATGTTAACACCCGGTGTGTAGGCCTATGTTATATGTTTAGTGATACTAGTATTTGTCTTCTTATTGTATGCACCTTTGAAGAACCTTGTCCAGATACATGTCGCAGTAAAAATGTTTTTGTTATATACATTTATAGTCATTCAGCGTTAAGGCTAAGACATGACAGTTAGAATCGACCTCAATAAAAACCCTTTTCTGTGACTGAGACAGCAGATGTGCCACCAAATCCTTAGTTACCGCCCGTAGTGCGTTGGTTGCCAGAGAAGCAACGACAATGGCGGTAATACACCCCGCGAGTGAGTCACATGCTTCAGCCTGGGATTTTGAGGCAGTAGTGAACCGGGCAGGACTGAACGGGAGGCAAAGTGAGGTCATCTGTTGATTTATTCAGATGCATTAATTTTTTTCGTGTTCGCGCGTATAAAAGAATGTTCAAAGATTTTCATTGGCTGATTTATTGGTCCGTCAATACTTGTCATCAAGCGATTTTTTATGTCGTAATTTGTTTGATTTCAGACATCAGCAATATGCGTTTTCGTAAATACTAAGAGACGAAATATCATGATGGTAACACGTGATGTGTGGATATTAGTTTTAAACTTCCGAGATGATTCGTATAATAAAATCAATCTCGCAACGTCCAGTTATTCAGAATAAAACTGTTACTACGATAAACGTGATTTTTAATTCAATGCAATAATTATCGCCCCCTTGATACACGCAGCTACCTAATTTAATGCGTACCTAGCTATAAACAATTACATATTCACGAAAGTAATACGTAACTATTATAATGTACATGTAACAATTACATTATTACGTAACTGCAAATGTATTGCGTAACTTCAAAATAAGAAAATAACTATGACATTATCTTCCAGGTGGCAGCACAATGCGTTGTTTTTCAAGATGGCGTTCACATCGGACCGTCATCCATTGTGTTGGAAAGTGAACCGGAAATCCTGAACCACGTTAGATTCCGTTTAAGTTATGGATGTATAGAAGCTTGGAAAAGGATTTATATGTTGTTGTGACGGAGGAAGTTTCAGGATTCAAATATATTTGTTTGGTTTTAATAATTACAATAACCACTCAATTCCTAAATAATTTATCATCCGACCTAGAAATCACGATTGGCAAGACCGATCGTTTCCTACGACTTAAAGTGCTATCTATTGGAATTAACTCTCAATATTCAGATGCTGTCCAAAAGTGAATCTTCAGTTTCCAAAAAGGTACATTGCAAAGAACACATAATGCACGGCGTCGTCAAGTACGAACTAAATAATTTATTATTGTTGTTTGCATATTACATATGACGATAGTTAACCGCTCACATATTATTATTGTTATATTGTAGCCTTCAGCAAGCAGTTGCTATGTGATGTGGAATTGTTGAACCGTTCTTTTGCTTCAATTGGTGTGTGTTATTGGGGAACTCAGCGGGTATTTGGATCAATATTATGGTTCCATATAAAATACATTAAACAGCTACTCACTTACATTGCCTTAGGAAAGCAGGTCCCTATAGTCTGGTATACAAGAGCGAATGTCACGCCACAATGAAAATCATTCTGAAGCAGTTGACGAACCCACCATGACTTTTCATTTCTTATGGCGGCGGTGAACTTTTCGTCCAATAAAACCAAGCTGTTGATTGAGGTTATATCAAGGCCAATGTGGAACATACATTCTTCATCGCACTACGATTGACGAGGTAACGAGAGTCAAGATCTAGGCTGCAGTGTCGAGACGCACGCACGATTAGTATTGCGCGTTATCGTGCGAAGAGTGTTAACGTTGCATGAATTAGCACACCGCAAAGTATCAATCCGGGTTCCATAATGTTATCTTATCTACTGAAAACAATTAAATGTCTGTACATAATGTAATACCAGACGGTTCATGGAAAGTAATTTAGGTAAGTTATTTTGAACAATGGTTAATGTATTCTTCTATTCGTTACACAACATCGAACGAGTGGCATTATAAATAAACAAATATTAATACCAATTTCACTTGTGACCGTTTTACAATTGGGTGACTTGTATACACACACACGGATTCATGCACGTACGCACGGTCATATTATAATGATAGTTATAATACAAAGCGTTTCAGGGAAAATCTCTACTTAAAAAATCAACCATAATTACAAAAATATTGTAAACAGCATGAATATAAAACATACATATCATTGTTACTGTGTTCTGATATTTACAACATGAATGATATATTGTCAGTAACGCAGCATCAGCGACTTAACACGGCCAAGAATACGTGCGCACACATATACAGTGCTAACCGTGGAGTCACGTTTGTCATCGGGGCCATCGACGTGACAACCGTGGTGAGCTCAACGGACGAATTCGATGTCATCGTGGTGAGCTCAAGGGACGAATTCGATGTTATCGTGATGAGCTCAAGGGACGAATTCGATGGGCTAACAACTGGAAAAAGAAAACAGCAAACAATAAATAAGATGCACTGGTATTTGCTGCAACACCCCTTGTGGGTAATGACAAGGAAGCGTTTTAAAGTACAAAACTAAAGGAGAAAATTAAGCAATACTATAACGCAGTAGTGATCATTGACAGTTATGATCAGAATTATGATTACTTAAATTAATTTTTATGCATACATCGTTTGTTTTATATACAAGTATATTCCTGTGTTCCTCTGATATGTTCATGTCACCGTGTAATCCTATATTATATTCGTCGCTGGACTGAATAGTCTGAATACCAATATTAAGGCCTGTTTACACGAGTGATTTAAAATTGTTGGCTGACATGGTGTTGTGAATTATCGCGATGCAAGAATCGGTCGTTTAAACACCCTCACGGGAGCGATTAATGAGGTCAATTTGTGGCCACGATTGTGTCGGCCGCGATTTTGAATTATTAAAAAAGTCATCGTACCTATACATGAACGGCCGTCTGTAGCGTTCAGGAGAAAACCGAAGTCGCAGTAACATCGGAAGCTTCCGTTCGTATTGACGCACTCATGATCGCAGACTCTTTCGTTCTCGTGGCATTCATTGATATCTGGAATCAGAATAGTGCATACTTAAGAGACATATCATCACGTAGACGTGTCGTCGTTGGCATAACATGTTTTTTACCTATGGAATAGGTAACATCAATCGCTGCCTCTAAGAAAATGACGTTATACATATGAATTGCTAATGAAAGTATTTGAATAACTATAGCAGCCTATATCAGGGTCACAGCATGTTTCTTAAAATAAAGGAAGCAAACGAAACCAGTAATGTTTGATTGGCTATTCGATTGATATATACTATAAGTATATGTCTAAGAACATAGAATTAAAACGTTGGTGCTAGCTACCGTCTTGTTTGCACTGCATAGTTACATCATGCCATAACTACGCACGCTAAATGTCTTAGGTGTGAAAGAGAACGTTTACAAAATCGCATTTCATTTGTAGCCATTGTAGAGTGTACTTATTCGTTGAGGCAGGAAACCAAACTTTTACTTTGTAAGGAGTTGCCGGTCAGCTGTCAGGATTGTACAGTTTTGAATGGCTATGATTGGCTAATATTACGTTGGGTGTAAAGGTTGCTACCCACCATTGCAGGTATAACCGTTGAGGTTGAGTCGGTAACCAATACGACAGGAGCACTCGAAGCCCTTCTCGGTGTCATTACACACCTGCTCGCAATCATTCCACACACTACAGGTCGTCATTGCTGCAAAATACATTACATCAATTGACGACAACATATAGAATGTTCGTGAACGTTTTCTGCAGAGCCATGTACAGTTGAAAATATGTGTTCTTGGTAATTCTTCGTATGTAAGACGAGATGGAGTAAATTGGCGTGGTTAGGTGATACACATGTGTTTCCGGTGGATATATTTAGTGTCGAACGCATTTATGTGATGTTATTTGCATTGGACATCTGCAATGTTTATACGTGGTATGCAAATTCAAGTGGTATTAGCTTAGATAAGTAAGATCATATAGTGTATCAAGCACATTTAGCAAGTTTCTGTCGTATAGGCGCGCGCATTATACATCGAGGGAGTGGAGTTTGGATGATCGATGTCAGAACTCACGGTAGCAGGTTGTTTCGTCCTCCCCCAGCACGTAGTGCGATCTGCAAGTGCAGCGATATGTGCCACGCACCAAGGCACACTGGTGATCGCATCTGTTGTTGCACGTTTGGTCGGCTGTAACAGGTAATGACAATTCATTGGGATTTTTCACACAATGTACAGGCAGACGATGTATTATATATGGCTTAATGATTTAACTGTTATGTGTGCTGTGTGGTCTTTTGTCTGAAATATTACATTTACATATTGATATTGGTAATACACTATATTACACGTAAAGACACACGTAACGAATGGGATGGATATTACACGTGAAGCCAGGGATGGATATTACACGAAAAGACTTGGATGGATATTGGATGTAAAGACTGGAATGGATATTGGACGTAAATACTGGGATGGATATTGGACGTAAAGAGCGGGATAGATATTACACGTACAATGTAATGGATGTTATACGTTAAGATTTATGTGGATATTACAAGTAAATAGTAGGATGGATATTACGAACATACCAAAGATCAGGGAGAAGATATTACAGGTTGCTAAAAGCTGACATGGATGCTAGATGCATAGGAAATTCATGAGAAAAATATTGCACCTGCTGTAATAGGATGAGAGTGTATAATGCACGTATAATAGTAAGAGGATATTACAAATGTAGTAAAGATTGCGAGCGCGTATTTAACAGGAACTGATGATTGTAAACATGATAAGGTAAACCAGGTGTAGCATGTGGTTACTTACCATTACACGTGTGGCCGTCAGCCGCCAGTTGATAACCGTTTAAGCAGTAGCACTGGAAGCCGCCATTGGTATTGTGACATCCCACATCGCATGTGTTCTGTTCTGTTTCGCACTCGTCGATGTCTGGATACAAATACACAAAGTTATATGTCGCCGGAATCTCTCGTACGAACTGTCACGGATTAAAATCGTCCCAGGCGACGACCCGGCAGCGGATTCACAGAGGTTTCAGGGATTTCATTCTAAACAATCACTTTTACTTGCTTACTTGCCATGCAAATTATGGCAATACTAGTCGAGTTGCTCGGCGTTGCACGGGGAAAAAGGCAGCCAGTGCAAGAGATTATGACTCCTTCCAGTCAAGTTTTGGTAGGGCAGTGCCAATGGCAACGACAACGTCATGCGCCCGAAATCATGTACCAATGTCGGTTTCACGAAGCGTTTGTACCGTACGAAGGAACTTATGGGGACGTTTGACATAGATCACGTAACTCGGAACAATCGTAGAAAACACGTAAAGCTTTGCTAATAGTTGTACGTATCATTGTTCTGAGTTACGTAATGTACGTCAAATGTCCATTGACTCGTGTTTACCATTTTGGATAGCTACTATTTTAAACCTTACCAGATCTAAAGGCTAAAGTCAATTATTTCGATGATTTGAATAAAAATAGGAATTGTTTTATTAAATCGACTGCGGATGTTACATAAACTATTCACACACTACATATTTTGAAATAAACGAACCCGACTCGCGATATGCTAAATCAGTTGACGATGGAGTTTTAAGCAAATGTCTATTCTTTCTGCCATCGAGCATTCGCAGTTCGAATCACCTACCTTCGCATATTCCATCGTTTTCTTCGTACCCCCCGCAGCACACGTTTTCGTAACCACGAGTTTCTTTGTGTTCGACAAAGCAGGAGAGTTCAGTAAATTCACTGAAAATAAAAATAACTTAAAATACACCGTTTTTCCTCTGATAGCTACGCTTATTATATTATGCGTGAAATCAGGACACTGTTTAACATACACCCGAAGCCCTTTCACTTGCCCCTTAATTTGTTCTGGTTTGCCCCCAAATCTTGCCTTATTAGCAATACCTATTTTTTAACATGCATGGAGAATTTAGGTAAAGTGTTTTGTGTAAATTTCCACTGGCAGCTAATCATGAAATGGCACTTTCAATGGCAAAAAAAGTACTTCCCAGTCAAGCTTTGGTAGTGTAATGCCAATGGCAATGACAAATTCACGCTTCAAAATTCAAAAGGCCGGTTTCACGAAGCCATTGGTGGACGTTTTGACGTAGGTCACGTAACAAAGAAAGAAACAATTGTGCGTAGCTATTGTTCTGAGTTACATCATTTATGTCAAACGTCCACATTGATTCCTGTGTCATAATGCCCAACCCATGGGGGAATTTCAAATGATTTTAATGTGCGAACCATCACCACCGGCCCCCGGGCTCGCCCACAAAATGTCAGCCCCATCTGCGAAACAGACGGATATATACGAGGGTACACACATAGAGACACAAACTACTTTATATTTAAGAAAAAAGGGCAAACCTCTGGGGAATAGGTTCCAAAATGACATACCCGATGCAGGCGGTGCTGTTCTCGTACACGTCGTCCAGACAGGTGCATTCGGAGCCGCAGCAGTAGCGAGTCTCACACTGTCGAGTGACTATCTCCACGGCGACCCGCCTCTGGCAAATATGTCTGTAAGTAAGTAACAACATATGTATGGTTATGCGACGCCGATGAACAATAAAAACTACCAGCCAGTTGCCACACCAAAAGATGAACCATTTTTAACGCACGCACGCACGCACGCACTTACACGCTTTCACGCGCACGCACACTCCACTACAAGAGGACGCACGTACGTTCGTACGTGAATGAGTAAGTAAGTACGTACGTATGTATATACTAGAACATGTGTGCATTCTGGTATTTAAGTGTTGAATCATTAGAACTCATAAAACACCACTGTTGAATTACAGTCGGCTGCAATGGAATGACGTTTAATGGTTGATCCAGTCAGTATCCGTTCAGTGATTCACAAATGTATCGCTACCAAATAGCTGATGTCAATGAGTGGTCATTTTCACCTATTATCGACTGAGACGACAACAGCAGCGACCTACAACTAGTTCAATATAAATGCCCAGCGGCCTCTCCCGGGTCTCTTCACTCAACTACCCACAGAACTAGTTCAATATATGCCCAGCGGCCTCTCTCGGGTCTCTTGACGCAACGACCCACAGAACTAGTTCAATATATGCCCAGCGGCCTCTCTCTGGTCTCTTGACTCAACGACCCACAGAACTAGTTCAATATATGCCCAGCGGCTTCTCTCTGGTCTCTTGACTCAACGACCCACAGAACTAGTTCAATATATGCCCAGCGGCTTCTCTCTGGTCTCTTGACGCAACGACCCACAGAACTAGTTCAATATATGCCCAGCGGCTTCTCTCTGGTCTCTTGACGCAACGACCCACAGAACTAGTTCAATATATGCCCAGCGGCTTCTCTCTGGTCTCTTGACGCAACGACCCACAGAACTAGTTCAATATCTGCCCAGCGGCTTCTCTCTGGTCTCTTGACTCAACGACACACACACAAGTAGTTCAATAGATGCCCAGCGGCCGATCTAAGATCTCTTTATACGACAACCCACACTAGGTGGCAGCAACACAAAGAAACAGGACATGGCAGCTAAAACAAAACCGATAGTCAACAGACTCGATATTATCTGACATTCCATTCCTATGATTTCATGGTTATTATATAGTTCCGGATACCTGTGGAACTTTGGCACCCTTGTAACGAGTCACGTTTTAGCTTTTTGCTGCCAACGTAGCTCAATACTTTACGTATAGCCTATAAGTAACTTATCTCATACGTAGCCGTTATGTAGTTTCTCAGCTATAAGTGAACTTGCCCATTAAACGCTAATGTGAGGTGTGTGGCAGGAAGTGGGGGGTTGGTTCTAAAGATTGGTGGGAGGTTGGAGATTGGCCTCAGAAATAGGTGGGAAGTGTGATTGGTGGGAGGTGGACTCTCAAAACAGACAGATAGGACAGAGGTTGAGACATATGCCACACATCCCTCAGGTGAATTTGTTGGCCTTCACACGCCCCACACACTAATAGGCCAATAAATATACTTGCGCTTAATGGGCAATTTCTCTGCTTCAAACTTATAGCTGAAACTGCATGGCGGCTACCTATGAGATAGGTTCAACTAATAGGCTACATGTTAAGTGTTGAGATACGTTCGGAACATGGAAAATATGGTTGAAACTGCATATTTCGTGCTAGGAGAGTGTCACGGTGGCCATAAATTTGGCTACAATGCGACACGCTGATTAAATACTAAAATATTAATATTAAATATTCAATTTAAGTTTTATAAACAGTCTGGTAATATTGTTGTTAAAATGTAGGTGTACAGTAGTATTTGCTACAGGGGAAATTGGCCATAACTGAGAACTGTCTGCGTCAGTCATGTTCAGATCGACCACACTTTACTGGTCAGAAAGAACACCATCCTTGCATGGCTACCTTCGTGGTAACTCTTCTTGTCGCCGCCAGTTGTTTGTTGCGTGTCTTGAATAATTGATATGACATTAATGCACGCATCTGGCATACGAAGGGTTTTGAATTCAAACCTGTACCCGTCAAGAAAAACTACTTAGCGACAATCCGGTGTTTGGGGTTGTGGACGTAATAGAATAGCGACTATCGCACACACCTTGACACACGCCCACCCTCAACACCAGCGCACACGAAGCGTAATAGAATAGCGACTATCGCACACACCTTGACACACACCCACCCTCAACGCCAGCGCGCACGAAGCTTGACATTCTAAGAAGACTACCTTTTCAAACGAACCCTCGGAAGTCGGATAACGACAACAACAAAAACTAGCGAATTGGTATAACGGGCCAAGTGTTGGAAACTAATACTCCGTAGAACACAGCTGTCGTACAACCAACTACAAACTGACTAGACACTTACCCCCCTTTTGGTTCGCGCGGTCCACTGACGTGTTCTCCGTCCGTGTGTCCAGCTGGAATCTCACAGGCTGGCGACGATCCGGATTCGACTATAAACAAGGTGGCTACACAAACCACGAACAACCACGCCATCGTTAACATTCTGAGCGGCTATTAATTCTCACGCGAATGTTGTATGTGGTTGGCACACCGACGTGGTTCTTGGTGGTATGACGCCGCGTGCCACACCGACGGCGTTATATGTCGTTAGTCACCACTCCAATCAGTGTGAGCAAGGCTGCTATTTCTACGTGCGTGACTCATGCAGCGACAACTGATTGACGTGACGAAATATTGGATGTGGTTTGGAAGGACACGCTTGAGAAACCTTGTTTTTATGACGAATGAATCGGTAATTCGCTCGTGCCGGGCGAGTACTGACGTCTTTTGTTCGGCGGTCGCCTACCACGGACAACGAGACGCGCACCAGAACGGAGTTCAACTAACGACCAGTGGTCATTGACTAGAACGGGGTCAGTAAGTATCTATTCCGTATACCACTGTGATGAATAATCACAGTTGTGGTGAATAGTCCGTGTTGTCGCGAACCTGACCCATCTAGCTTCACCTGCCGGTATTCTAATATGTTGTCTGATCGAATGTTCACTGTAATATCCTCAATTAGATTTGATAAGAAACATACTTGTATACGCGACCCAGACGATGCTATTTCAGCTACGTAGTCATGTTGGCGTCATGTTTAGCATCAGGCACAGGTTGGAGGTGGCTTTTGGACATTCATTACCATGTAAAATTGAGTCCTCTCAATTTGCTGGATGATCATTTAACTTAAAGTTCGCTAAACTAATTGCCAAAAGGTGACACACTCGTTATTAAGCACGAGAATATATTATGAAATTGTGAATAAAATACTTTGAACATTACTGTAATCTGGACGTGTGGCATTATTAAACCGTACTCTATATTGTTTATGAAATTGTATTATGAAATTGTGACTAATATACTTTGAACATTATTGTTCTGGTAATCCGTCTTGCCGTTAAACAGTATCCTACCTTGTTTATATGCATTAAAATGAACGTTCTTGAAAATACAGCGGCGTAGACTTAATGTAACAAACATGCCGTACGGCTCCAACGGATATTCCTAGGTAGACGTGTCGTGCTCACTTGGAAGTGCACATGTGCGTCAGGCTTCAGGGCCAGTGCCTTCAATGAACGAGCAAACCGCAGCCATAGATAATTGGTAAAACCGGGGTGGACACCTCACGCACAGTCATGACGCGAAATCGTTGCTTTTTGAGCAAGTGCAGCGTGAAAGAGGAAGTAGTGTAACGCCTCCAAACAATCTACAGACACAACAATTGTAACACCTGCGGCCTGGTCTATCACAGAACAATCTGAACTATCTGTTTAAAACTACCTACAAATTCCATTTAGGCCATTACGGATAACGTTTGTTGATGATTACACAAGTGTTGATGATTACACAAGTGTTGATGATTACACAAGTGTTGATGATTACACAAGTGTTGATAATTACACAAGTGTTGCGTGAATAGCTTAAGTAATCAATTGATTCGGTTAAAAAAACAGTGCGCACTTTTGTTAACCTCATCGAAATAATTTATTTTGCTCGTCAGATCAGGTAATTTGCGAAAGTGTGAATAGTCTTATCTTATACTATGTTAAGTCAGACCACGTTTGTTTTTCTTCGACGAATTTCGACCGGATCCGGTAAAAAATAAGGTAATAGTTCATCCAATGACTTCATAAAATCAAAATACAAAAAAAAAACGAATTCGTACAAACGAGCTATTATGATCTAGTGTTTGATTTGTTGCGAAATGACTTTAAAAGGGAAAGAGTAAAACCTTTAATTGGGGAAGGACCTAATCTCAAACTGGGGGCCGCAGGTCCGGTTTCTTGCACGGGTGTACGGATGCTAACACTCGATGTGTAGGCCTATGTTATCATATTGTTAGTGATACTAGTATTTTTATTCCTATTGTATGCAGTAAAAACGTGTTTGCTAGTTCTCTGTACTTATAGTCTTTCAGCTACGAAATGGCTAAGACATGACAGTCAAAATCGACCCCATGAAAGACCCTTGTCTGTGACACAAACAGCAAATGTGCCACCAAATCCTTAGTCACCGCCCGTAGTGCGTTGGTTGCCAGAGCAGCAACGACAATGGCGGTTATACACCCCGCGAGTGAGTCACTCGCTTCAGCCGGGGATCATGACGCAATAGTTACCCGGGCAGGACTGGACGGAAGATTCATATTGTTCAGATGCATTAATTTTTTTAATGATGGTCGCGCGTTAAAAATAATGTTCAACGAATTTTACTGGCTGACCTATAGCTCTCTCAAGACTTGTCTTTTGATCTTTTTATGTCGTAATTTATTTTCTTTCAAACATCAGCAATATGTATATTCGTACATTTTAAGAGACAAAGTATCTTGATGGCGACACGTGATGTGTGGATATCATTTTTAAGCATCCGAGATGATTGGTATAATACAACCAATACAACCAATCTCGCAACGTCCTAAAAATATTGACCGCTCGAACTATACGAGAAATATGAACTCGAACGACAATCATGGAAGACCAATTATTTAGGATGTTTTTTTCGAATTTTGAACGGTATGTATACTATAACTATACAAATGAAGAAATAAAGTTACGAAACACACAAATGGCTACGAATCTTAGCCATTGTAATCGTAGTCATTTTGGATACTTGGAAATAATACCGCTAAAAACGATTTGACGACATATCACGCCAATGTCATATAATCTTTAACTCTCTTAACCCAGTTGTTCGTTTCGTTTGACCACACCAAATAACTTCCTGTGTGTGTTTTATCCGGCCGTCTTGCCGTTTGACCACACCAAACATCTTCCTGGGCATGTTTTACTCGACCGTCTTGCCGTTTGACCACACCAAACAATTTCCTGGGTATATTTTACTCGGCCGTCTTGCCGTTTAACCACACCAAACAAATTCCTGGGCATGTTTTACTCGGCCGTCTTGCCGTTTGACCACGCCAAACAAATTCCTTGGTGCGTTTTACTCGGCCGTCTTGCCGTTTGACCACGCCAAACAACATCCTGGGTGTGTTTTACTCGGCCGTCTTGTCGTTTGACCACACCAAACAACTTCCTGGGTATGTTTTACGCGGCCGTCTTGCTGTTTGACCACACCAAACAACTTCCTGGGTATGTTTTACTCGGCCGTCTTGCTGTTTGACCACACCAAACAACTTCCTGGGTATGTTTTACTCGGCCGTCTTGCTGTTTGACCACACCAAACAACTTCCTGGGTGTGTTTTACTCGGCCGTCTTGCCGTTTGACCACGCCAAACAACTTCCTGAGGGTTTTTTACTCGGCCGACTTGCCGCTTGACCACACCAAACAACTTCCTGAGGGTTTTTTACTCGGCCGTCTTGCCGTTTGACCACGTCAAACAACTTCCTGAGGGTTTTTTACTCAGCCGTCTTGCCGTTTGACAACGCCAAACAACTTCTTGGGTGTGTTTTACTCGGCCGTCTTGCCGTTTGACAACGCCAAACAACTTCTTGGGTGTGTTTTACTCGGCCGTCTTGCCGTTTGACCAAGCCATATAACTTCCTGGGTATGTTTTCCTCGGACGTCTTGCCGTTTGACAACGCCAAACAACTCCTTGGGTGTGTTTTACTCGGCAGTCTTGCCGTTTGACCAAGCCAAATAACATTGTGCGTATTTATTACTCGGCAGTCTTGCCGTTTGACCACGCCAAACAACTTCCTGAGGGTTTTTTGCTCGACAGTCTTACCGTTTGACCACACATACCAACTACCTGGGTATGTTTTACTCGGTCGTCTTGCCCTTTGACCACGCCAAATAACTTCCTGGGTATGTTTTACTCGGCCGTCTTGCGGAAAGTTGTATTTACCCGCAGCGACACGTGCTACGATGACGTATTTCTTAAACATTTTAACAGTCACGTTGGGTTCGATCGTCTAATTATGTAGTATCGTCGTCATCGTGTCGCCTCATATAAATACTCCTCAAGGAATGCGTCATTGACTACTTGGTAACGTTTTTATACCTCAAGATGTCAATACTCTACAATACCAATATTTCTATCACACCAAACTCCTCAGAAACCTGAGCCAAGACGCACATCAAAAGCAGAGGCTTAGACAAACTGAAAACTGGCATACAATGTTAACGTTATCAACAGAAATGTGAACACGCTAAGGAGCCAGTCGTGTCATGGCTACAAAAAAATTGTCGCTAATGTGGTGGTATGTTGTTGTAAGACGGTCGCCGACTGACGTAGGGCCGATGTTCACTGTGAAGAGCTGCGAGCGCCAAGATGGACGTTCGTAAATAGTTTGTGCTGAAACGATGTTTTTTTTTTTGTTTTATAAATGTTGATGTTATAAGTAGATATGAGAAGATAACATTAATAGTATATATGTTTATATTAATAGTATATAATACTTATTTACGTTGGCATTTCAATTTAGCGGAACAAATTTCATGTTTCCGAAGCAAATCAAAAATTAATTCTCATACACTGGTTCTATGCAACGTTTTTAATATAATGACGTTTCAAATAATGACACGTCTTCTTCATTTTATACCAAATTAAACTTTCTTAGGACGGACAAAAACGTATGTCCGAATATACATTATGTGCACACATCTACTTTATGTATGCAATGATGTTTGTATAATACGTCGTTAACTATTCTATCTATTAAAATATAGGATGATCAGATAAGATCATAAAACTTGTTTACCAACATTGAGCGGTAACTCTGAAACCAGACATTTCATGGATATAATTGGTCAGGAAGCTACATGCAAAAGAGGAAGATTAGGCTGAATTGATCTTAGGTTAAATATTTTCTAGACGAACATACTTTGGGCGCGAGTAAGGCTACGCGGGTCTGCCATAAAAGCCGTGGTTTGAAAGGCATTCGTAAAGCCGTGGCCTGTGATAATGGATCGGCTACAAAGTCAACATTTAAAAATCATTCAACAATAAATAAACGTTCACATAAACATATTACCTTATCAAAGTGGCCTAGAATTTCCACGGTAGGTGCATTGGTGGGGATGGCAACATTGATTCATGTGAAATAGAATGGGGATTCCCAACAATTACATGAGGAAAACAATTTACGTGGTCCACTCCTTATATGTGGCTCATTCTTCCATGTGGGTCACTCCGCGCTGTGGCCCACTCCTACCTGTGGTCCACTCCTCCCTGTGGCCCATTCCTACCTGTGGTCCACTCCTCCCTGTGGCCCATTCCTACCTGTGGTCCACTCCTGCCTGTGGCCCACTCCTACCTGTGGCTCACCCCTCTCTGTTCCCCACTCCTGCCTGTGGCACACCTCTCTTTGTTTCCCACACCTCCATGTGGCCCACACCTCCCTGTGGCCCACTACTCCCTACGCCCCACTCCTCCCCGTAGCTCACTACTCCCTGTGCCCCACTCCTCCATGTGGCCTTCTACTCCCTGTTTCTCATTCTTCCCTGTGGCCCACTCCTCCCCGTAGCTCACTCCTCCCTGTGCCCCACTCCTCCATGTGGCCCTCTCCTCCCTGTTTCTCATTCTTCCCTGTGGCCCACTCCTCCGCGAGGGTCACTCCTCCCTGTGCCCCACTCCTCCATGTGGCCCTCTCCTCCCTGTGTTTCACTTCTCCCTGTGGCCCACTCCTCCTTGTGGCCCATTCCTGCCTGTTCCGTATGGATGAGTATCAATGTGGCCCACTCCTCATTAGTGCATTCTATAACGTGGTTGTCGTGTACGTTAATTCTTAAAGCGACAATCACGTCGTACTATGGTACAACTGTGTCTAAGTATCACGGTCATGTGGCAGTATCGTTCCGCAACTTAACAATGGGAATTACACACGGGCAGTCCGTTACCTCGTAGTATTTATCAAACAGCAACAATAATACTTATAACACATTTATTCGCAGTAAAATATATACATTTCAAAACAATATGTGTACATAAAATAGGGTTCAAAGAATACAACTCTTCTTTGACTAAGAGAAGTGTTGTTACAAACTTTCTCCGTATTGAACAACACAGCCATTACAAATGAAGTTTTGGTTACAAGTTTCTCATCCAGCCTTCGTCCATAGTGGTTTCGTAGCAGATTATAAAAAATAACTTTAGCTCATATTACAGGACGTCGTGGCGTCACGTTTGAATTGTGCTAAGTTTTAATTGAATTTGTTTAGGCAAATCTGCATAAAACATCGTACGATTCATAGTCTGGATCAGAATCGGGAGAAAAATGCAGCATATCACGATAGGTACAAACTTGTACGTTTCTCGATACCTACAAATGCCAGTGCCTTGTGAATGTTTCAAGTTGCCTCCAACTAGCATGACATGTTCTGCTGGTAGTCCACTTACTGCGGGTTCATATGTTCCAGCTCGCGCAAAGAAACAGTAGGCGGCAGCTGTCTGACGCGGCCCAATAACCCGTTGCATCCATTGCCTGCCCTACCCCGATTAAGTGCCCCTCTCAATCGCCGGTTGAAGTCGCTGTGATCGTCGTCGTTCTCGCCCCATACGAGACATGTAGCTCCGGCCTTCGCTTGCATCAAATGGCGCAACTGGTTATTCGGTATTGTATGATTTTCGGCGCAGAAATTAATGAAGATGAAGTGACACGGTGGCTTCTTAGCCGCCAGTGCAAGATTAAGGTTGTGCTTACAACTTTCGTCATTTAAAAACTCCGGCGTAATGCACACGATTAGTCTGTCCGATTGTTCGAAAGCGGAAATGAACAGTTCAGTTTTAGTCATTGACGTGCCATCGCGGTCCTCAATAAACAACTTGAGTCCTTCCTCGTCTTCGGCAAGTGGAGGGAGATATTTAACTACCCACGCAGAGAGTTGCTTACTGGCCGCATGGTCAGCACATTTTGTGGCATGCGCGAAGTCCAACACTGCAGCGTCGTAGATATGTATACGTTCAGTGCGTCGTTTGTTCCGCGTAGTCACACGACACAGAATTATACGGTATTTGATATACCATCTATTCCACACCAACCCCACCAGGACGGCCACCATACCGATTATGATGACGATAACGCTGGTGATGATGACATGAAATTGTCTGCTGCATTCCTTCGACAAGTCTGCCAATGACACGTCGACAGGTATCGTTTCATTTTTATTCAGCAAGCACGTGAGTTCATCTCTCTCTCTACCAACTTAACATCCGTCGTCTGGATCAAGCGAATGAAAGCGAGCGATGCGCAGGAACAAACGAAAGTGTTGTTTCGTATGTCGAGAGTGAATTTCTTCATACGAAATAAGTTATCGAGTTCCGAAGTAAACTTGCTGCTTAAATTATGCAATTTGTTGGAACGTAAACTGAGGGTTTCCAGGCGAGTGAGATTGCTTAGTTCTAAATACACGTCCTGTAGTGCATTTCCGTCAAGGTTGATAAGCTTCAGATTTCGGGAAGTCGAAAACGTCACAGGATTAATTTTACGAAACATATTATAGGACATGTCGAAGTCTTCCAACTTCGGGCACCCAATTAACAGCCCCGGCCAGTTCCATGCTTAATTGATTAAACGAAATGTTTATATACTCTTCAAATTCGGAAAATGCACGTACTTTGGCTTTAGTTTGAGAATGCTGCAATGACTGATCTCGGCGGTTTCCAACTGATCAAAACCGTAAAACGAATTTGAAATGACCGTGGGGGCATAAGTGTAAGAAAGATTGATTTATCGGATGTTGTTATTTGCGTTGATCACAACAACAGATTTTGTTCCTCTAACTGTTGCTTTCGGTAACTAGTGTTCCAGGCGTATGGACCGTATTGACGGCGGGATGAAGATGCGCTGCACCTTTCCGACGCAAACATCCAGTAGGATATCTTGCCAGCGCGAAGGGGAAGTCAAAACGAGCCCATCCTCTGCCGAGTGAGCCAAACATGTTGATTTACTTGAGAAATACGAACTGGTGTCGTAATACAACGCAGCCTTCTCACAACCACAGTATTTAGTATAATAATCCGTGTTCATTGAAAAGCTAAGCGAGCACAAATATGGCATGTTATGTCCGAGGTTTGTTACAAATGCTGCCCCGTTTATTGTAGGTGCATATGTAACAATCGAGTTGTAGGATATGTCTATTTCACGAAGTTCTGCGAGATAGTGTGCATTTTTCGCGTAAACACCGATAATTCCGTTATCCTTTATGCTGAGTCGGCGAATGTTGCTGCCAAATGGGTTACAGAAATCGGACATGTCAAATATATTGTATTCGTTTCCCCATATACATACAATGTCTACTACAACAGTGTCGATTTTTGTGTTTTGTGTCTGCGCCAATGCAACAATTGCTGCCTTAAAACCTAGTCGAACGTTGCAACAAAGATCGATCGATCGTAGATTAGAGAAATTGGAAAATGCGCCGGGCTCGATCGAAAGTACGTGTTGGTTTCGAAATGCTAGGCTTGATATATTCAGACTCCGAAATTTATCTACCAGCGCAATATCAATTCTTTCGATATCTCCGCCAAAGAAATAGAGAACTTCCAACTTGGCCTGTGAAATGTACTCGACTGTAGCTGACGCACGTCTTTCCATGGTCAGCGATAACTGTCGAAGATTTACGAGTGCCGCACCTCTTGCCATGGTCAGCGATGGCAGTTGACGATTCACGCGTGCTTCGTATGGCCTACGTGGGGGGCTACTCACCAGCAACGTCTCCAACTCGCATCTCGCTGAAAACCCCACTTTCAGTACTATTCATGGTGTTCCTATTCAGCTTTAACGTTTTCAGCTTCGTCAAACCGTGAAAGCTTGCATTATGCAATGTGCAAATATCATTGTTGGAAAAGTCAATACTTCGTAGGTTGCGCAGTTGCGCGAAGGCATTATCTGGGATCGCGTGTATTTTTAGACGGCTCAGTACGAGGTGTGTCCTATCTTCTGGAAACGGACCCACGGGAATTGTTGACAGATGTGTAGCGGTGCCGTCAACCGTCACTTCAAGATGGCAGTCAACGACGACATGTGTCTCTCAATTAATTTAAGCCATCGCGAATCAGGTACGTCTATATTAAAATATGTAGTGCGTGGATAGCTTAGGGGGAAACAAAAGTCATGAGTTGGTTCAATGCACGTATAAGTGTTAATAAAACAAAACCATTTGCAACTACATCCAAGAATGTCATGCCACTTATTAGTGTTATGCAACACATTTTGACATTTGGTTACTAAACTTCTCCTGTTCTGAGAACTTTGATTTCTAGTTGTATTGTTTCGGTGCCTACCCGTCGGTCCTTCGTTCACCGTCGAAGGCACTTAACACGTCGTAGCAGAAGTCTGGCATCATCAATGTCCTAAAACTGCCAGGCGTTTACTGGTCGACTTGGTCAACCTGTCAACCACTAAGAAAAGTTGGCCAAAATCTTTAGAACAAATGGTAAGAAAACCTCCAACGTTATATTCTTGATTGTAGTTGCAAATGGTTAGCGTTTGTTAACTCTTAGGCGCATTGCCCTAAAACCATGATTTTTGTTTTGCTTTTAAATATTACACGCAGTCGGTTTAATAAAAAGGTACGTACTTCCTTGGAAATAATCGAACGAGTTGACTTTGATCGTTAAATCGGGTAACTGTGATGGTTAATGTAGTAGTTCGTTAGATTATTGAGGGAGGAACTTTAAAAAGACAATATTAATAGAATATTGAATTGAGGGAGCACATCTAAAAAGACAATACTAATAAAATATTTAAATGAGGGAGGACCTATAAGAAGCCAATACTAATACAATATTGACTAGGCGGAGTACCGTTAAGAAGGCAATACTAATAGAATATTGAATTGAGGTCTGAACTGCCGAACGTCTTCTTGCCTAGGTCCTCACATTCGTTCACAATATGTCTTAGTGAAGTACGTATTTTTTGCTAGGGAATTCTTCTAGTGAAGTTAGTAGTTGCTAATGGACAACGTGTGCGGTGAAGTGTGCAGTTTTTATCGGACAATATGCTTTGTTAAGTTTGTTGTTGCTAGTCAAAATATATATTGTGTGTAGTTGGTGTTCGTCAACATGTCTTGTAAAGTGTGTAGTTGTTGCTCGTCAACGTGTCTAACGAATAGGGCAGTTGTTGTTCTTCAATACGTCTTGTGCAGTGTGTAGCTGTTTCTCGTGATATGTCTGGAAAACAGGTTAGTTTCTTGCTGATCAAGATGCCTGGCGAAGTGTGTACATGAAGGTTGAGTTGTTCATGGCCGGAATACATTCTTCCCTATTCTCCCTAATACGTCTTCGTTGATTTTGAAATAATTGGCAGAAGACTTCTAAGGCATTAAATCAAATTGCGTCTGCGGAAAAACAAATCGCATTTGTGAAATTTATATTTGATGTGGTTTTATTCCATGTATCCCAAAGCCCAGGGCTAATATTGTTGTTGCTCTCCTCGTTTTCCCCGAAGTCCGGTGTGAGGCTGACATCGACACTGGTCGTCGATTTTTTTTTTCTTCTTCTTCCATTCGTTACTCGCGTCCAGCACCACACCTTAACCGGCCCCTCATGGGACTCCTGTTGAAACTCTATTTCACACCAACCTCCTTCCATATCTCCTCCATTCTTCTCTTGTCTGTTGTGTTCACTCCTGTTATTCCCCCGCCCAGCTACTTCCGCAGGGCTTACGCACGAGTATTTATATTGTAGTGAGTGTGTATAGAGTGTCCACTATATTTGTGATAGTTTAACTATTTAATTTTTAATATCATATTATGATATTATATATATATATATATATATATATATATATATATATAATATCATATTATGATATTATATATATATATATATATATATATATATATATATATATATATATATATATATATATATATATATATATATATATATATATATATATATATATATATATATATATATATGGCATAGACACCAGATAATAAATTAGGCATTATTATCAGACAGAATCTATGTGTAACCCTGGTGGATTTAACTGTTTATGTATTTGATAGGCTATTCACTAGGGGGCGCTATACCCCGTGTCACTCCCAGTTTAACAATCTGAGCCAGTTTTAGAAAGAGTCAATGCAGTTATAATAGTCTTTTTCAGAAATCAGTTTCGTACTTAGGACATATAATATCTGATCATGGGATTTCGGCTGACCCAGAAAAGGTGAAAGCGGTAAGCGAATGGCCAGTACCAGAGAATGCGAGGGAACTGAAAATCTTCCTGGGCACAGCGGGATATCACCGACGTTACATTCATCATTTTTCGCAGCTGGCATCGCCCCTGTATGAATTGGTGAATCAAGATCCCAACAAAGGGAAGAAGAGAAAACCAGGACGGAAGTGGAACTCGGCCACACCAGGACCGTTTGTGTAGAGACCGGAACATCAAGAATAGTTTGATTCACTAAAACGCGCTCTCCCAACCGCACCGGTGTTGGGATTTGCTGACTTCATGAAGCCGTTCATTCTGGAGACAGATGCCAGCCACCAAGGCGCATTACTTCTCCAGGAACAAGATGGGAAGACAGGAGTAATAGCATATGCGAGCCGGGGTCTCAGGGGACCTGAGAAGAATCGAACGGCATATAGCTCTATGAAGTTGGAATTGTTAGCAGTAAAATGGGCGTTTACTGAAAAGTTTCGGGATTACTTGTTGGGAGTTCCATTTGTGATATACACGGACAATAACCCGTTGTCGTACATTCAAACGTCTGCCAAACTAACAGCGGCTGATCATTGGCAAGCAGAACTAGCATGATTTAATTTCAGCATTCACTACCGTCCCGGGCGACACAATGCTTCTGTGGACGGTCTTAGTCGGAAACCTCAGTCTGAACCCAACGGTTTCTCAGTCATCTATGAAGACGAGATAGCTGACATTCTTCAGGTAAAGGCATTACCGCCTGATTTACGCCAGAAGTTACTCAAGGGCGCGGCGTGCGATGTCACAGCCAAGGTATGCGATATACATGAGGATGTAGAACCAACCGTCCTACCAAGTCTTGGTATTGGGGAAATTCAGCTGGCTCAGCAGAATGACCCTGTCTTGTGCCGAATCTGGTACTATATAGATAGGGGACACGAACTCACACGAAGAGAAAAACGGAAGGAACCACCAGCAGTAGCGAAACTCCTGCAACAATGGGACCGGCTACAGATTTGTGCTGGCAGGTTATGCAAAACAATGACGGACCCAACGGACGGATCAAAGGTAACGCAGTTGTTGCTACCAAGTACAATGAAGGACGAAGTCCTACAGGAATAACATGACAAGATAGGACATCAAAGCATAGACAGTGTAGAGAAACTTGTGCGTTCGCGGTTTTACTGGCCAAATATTCGTTCGGACATTCAACACTGGATTTCGATGTGCGAACGTTGCAATCTTGCAAAAATGCCACATCTAAAGGTACGCACACCCATGCATAGCATTGTGGCCAGGGAACCCTTACAAGTAATCGCCATCGATTTTACAGTACTCGAGCCTGCCAGTAACGGAATCGAAAATGTTCTGGTTATGACGGACGTATACAGCAAATATACTATAGCAGTGCCGACTAGGAATCAGACAGCGCAAACGGTAGCCAAAGCTTTGGTACGGGAGTGGCTCTTCTTCCGTGTCGGCTACACTCGGACCAGGGACGGAGTTTTGATGCTAAGATTGTCACCGAGTTGTACAAGATTTACGCGATCCAGAAATGCCGAACAACCCCGTACATCCGATGGGAAACGGACAATGCGAGAGATACAACAGAACAATGCATGCATTGCTTCGCACGTTGACACCCACTCAGAAATCCAAGTGGCCCGAGCATTTGCCAGAATTACCATACGCCTACAATGTAACACCCCATGCCGCGACTGGGTTTAGTCCCTTTTACCTCATGTATAGCCGGGTTCCGCGTTTACCTGTTGATATTCGACTGCATCGTGACGATATACTACAATCGCAAGTGGCCCATGGAGACAGTAGTGACTGGGTACATCAGCATCAAACAAGACTGAAAAGGGCATACACGAAAGCGACCGAACAACTGAACCTGGATATTGCCAATCGAAAGGCTGTGCACGATAAGCGAGTAAGGGAGGACGTACTGCGTGTTGGCGAACACGTGTATTTACGCAACCGCGTGAAAGGGCGCATCAAGATAGGGGACGCGTGGGAGCCCAGCGTCTACATTATCAAAGAGAGAAAGGATGACACATATGTCGTTGCGCCAATGACGGGCCATAAGAGTCGAGTCATTAACCGTACAGATTTACGAGTGTGTGTCCCAGAGACAGTGAGACGCGCAGTAGGGGAGTGAGAATCCCGATATCAAACACCTAAGCCTGGACCAAACATATTACGTAGTGATGTAGAGTCATCGGACGCCGAATCTGGACAAGTCGAAATCACCATCTCTCGAGAACCGACTATTAACTACTCCAATTCAGATTCGGACCAAGACCAGGTGGTTATCTCGCCTATGCCTTTACGTCGGTCAACGCGACGTAATGCGGGCTACCACAGTAACCCCTTTTGGGATCCTAGATCAGTGCTTAATAATTAGACATATTTTAGACGCGGACGCCTAAATTTCAAAGTGGGGAAAGATGTAACCCTGGGGGATTTAGCTGTTCATGTATTTGATAGGCTAGTCACTAGGGGGCGCTATACCCCATGTCACTCCCAGTTTAGCAATATGAGTCAGTTTTAGAAAAAGTCAATGCAGTTCGCCCTGGGCCGGAGAAGACGAGAGACGTTGTTATATGCAAGCAACCTTCTCCCGGCTCAGTACATATATATCGACATGTTATCAATGTTGCTCTATTTACTCTGGAAGCTTTCACTTCACACATTAAACACTGTCAATACCCAATAGTCGTTTCGACTTTGCTACATTTGTACGACTTTTAAATTCTCATTGCCAATGTCTTATGGCCATATAACCATATCGTATAATCACTGTAAATTTCCTGAATGCAAGGTAATTAGGAATACATGTCGCTGCATTGACGTGTTTCCTTGTCTTGCTGCCGGTATGTAGTTCACACCCTGTTCTTTCTGATGAAGACGCGAGCACAAAGCCAAACAACCCACCGTGCCAGTACTTGTTTAGTTCAGGAACACAATACTCACCCTTCGAATTCTCTCACGCGTTCTCTGGAGGGGTCCGTCAACAGTTGTACCTCACCGCCGTTCATCCACCTCACCGATGTTTCCGTCTTCCGTGTACGCCCGGCACACGCCTGGTCACACCGCAACCGACGTTACACGGGTCAGTGAACATCTTATCTCTGCCAAGGTCTATGTCGATTGAGTGGTACACCATTTCGCCAGGCATTCAAAATGCAAAGGAAACACGTCAATGCAGCGACATGTTTTCTTAGTTACCTTTATAGTTTTACCTATTAATTCAAATTATAGGTAAAATTGTTACAATCAACTTAAGAGTTCATACTTATTTCACTATGCGACAATTTGGATTGATGATACATTCGCATCATCCGTTTTAAATGCTGAGTTGAATTATCTGTTTTTACCTTCTATCTCTCTACTAATCTCTTCTCAGGATTCTCATTAGTGATGCAAACCACGTCAAGAAAATGCCAGGTCCAGTATTGAGGCATGGTGTGTAAAACACAAGGCTGTGTGACGTACATGTGGTGTGTAGTATGTAGTGCTTGCTTCATATTCTCGCTACAGCCGTCAAAAATTGCTCCTTGGACAGCTCATTGGGGTGAAAAGACAGTCGAGTGTGTAAGTCTCCTCTGCTGGCTCATTGCCTCTCCATATACAATACTCCAGGAGAGCAAGAAGACGAGGAAGACAGAGGAAGAGGTGGAAGGAAAACATCAAAGAGTGGTCAGGCCTGGACTTCTCAGAGACACAAAGGGCGGCAGACGGCAGGAAGAAATGGAGACAGCTGGTTTCAAGATCATCGGTCGTGCCCCAACGACATTCCGGGTTACTGGATTGATAATGATGCTGCTGATGATGAGCACAACCTGTTCATAGTACACAGTTACTGCTTTTACCAATGCGCCCTGCATAGTCCATCGCACGATACAGGCGTTAAATGACAGACAAGTCATGTAGTGCGGAGACAGAAGACGATAAATGAAAGTAAACACGACGAACGATGCTGCCATCTGTAGATAATATTTCGTAAAACATTGGTTCCTGTCCTTTCACCAGATGGCGCACAGAGCAGTACACTGATAAACAACGCTGACAATATGCATTGTGAGCATACGGAGGGAAATACGCTTCGTGACAGTCATTTGATATACTGTTATCAATGTTACGGTGTTGACAAATTAAACCGTGAACGATCTGTTATTCTGATTGACATGACGAAATGACGGATGTAGTATGAAAGGACACGCTTGAGAAAGCTTGTTTTTATGACGGTTGACTCGGAAATGCCACGTGCCGGGCGAGTACTTCCCTGTGTTTTTCACCGGTCGTGTCTTCGCCTATACGGACAACAAGATTTAGATTTAACAAGATTGCCATCCCAAACAACAAGTTCCAGATGGCAAGTGGACAAGGAAGTCATTGGCTTATCGAGAGTCCAACAATTTACTCATCTATGTGTGGCCCGCCCTTATCAAATATCTGT
The DNA here is from genome assembly GCA_033239005.1 of Lamellibrachia satsuma. Classification (NCBI taxonomy): domain Eukaryota; kingdom Metazoa; phylum Annelida; class Polychaeta; order Sabellida; family Siboglinidae; genus Lamellibrachia; species Lamellibrachia satsuma. Next base: position 1,966,761 of record BSQZ01000075.1, on the reverse strand, counting down.
CAATTCTATTTTTAAACATATTCACACTACTAGCATTAACACAATCATTTGGCAGTTTGTTCCATTCATTTATCACCCCCTGATTAGCATCATACGAGCACCAGACCCGAGATCAACTTACGGCCCGTGGTCAGTGATTAGAACGGGTTAGTAATTATTTATTTCGTATTCCGCTGTCGCTGGTCGCGACTGTTGTGATGAATAGTCACTGTTGTCTTGAACTTGACCCTTCTAGCTTCACCTACCAGGTGTTCTAATATACTGTTTGATCGAATGTTCAATGTTATATTCTCAGTCAGATTTGTTAAGAAAAATACTTGTATGCGCGACCTAAACGACGCTATCTCAGCTACGTAATCATGTGGGCGTCATGTTTAGCATCAGGCACACGTTGGAGGTGGCGCCCCCAAATTGGGCGTTGCATGTTTTTTGACATTCTCCATTGTAAGGTTTATTGTTCTGGTAATCCGGACATGTGGCATTATAAAACCGTGCCCTACCTTGTTTACGAAACTGTATTATGACATTTGAATAAAATACTTACTTACTTATGCCCATCGCCCCTCTTGGGGCATAGGCCGTCGACAACAGATCGCCAGAGTCCCCTGTCCTGGGCCATCCTCTCTAACTGGTTCCAGGTGTAGCCCATCTTTCTGGTGTCTGCCTGGAGGTCCCGTCGCCACGTGTTTCTTGGTCGTCCTCTTCTCCGTTTGCCTTGAGGATTCCATGTCAGCGCTTGCCTGGTGGTGCTTGTTACTGGTTTTCGGAGCGAGTGGCCAATCCAGGCCCATCTTCTTCTTCTGATTTCCTCTTCGACAGGTCGTTGTTGTGTCTTTTCCCACAATTCACTGTTGCTGGTGGTGTCTGGCCAGTGGATCTGGAGGATTCTTCTCAGGCAGTTGTTGACAAAGGTCTGCACTTTGTTGATGGTGGTGTTGGTTATCCTCCATGTCTCTGCTCCATACAACAAGACCATCTTCACGTTGGAGTTGAACAACCGGATCTTTGTGCGTGATGACAGTACCCTGGAGCTCCAGATGTTCTTCAGTTGCAGGAATGCCACTCTTGCCTTGCCTATCCTTGCTCTGACGTCTGCGTCTGTGCCGCCCCGCTTGTTGATGACACTGCCGAGGTATGTGAAGTTCTCTACCTCCTCCAGTGCATTCCCCTCCAGTGTGACTGGGTCAGTGCTGGCTGCATTCATCCTGAGGACCTTGGTCTTTCCTTTATGGATGTTCAGGCCCACTTGTAAGGAGACAGCTGCCAGTTCTGTCGTCTTATCCTGCATCTCTTGATGGCTGTGAGACAGCAGTGCCAAGTCATCGGCGAAGTCCAGGTCTTCAAGTTGCGTCCATAGTGTCCACTGGATCCCACTTGTCCTCTGTACTGTGGTCATCTTCATAATCCAGTCAATGGCCAGGAGGAAGAGGAATGGGGACAGCAGGCAGCCTTGTCTTACTCCAGTCTTTACCTCGAAGCGACAGGTGAATTGTCCTCCATGGATTACCCTACAGCCTGTTCCGTCATAGCTGTTCTTGATTAGGTTGACCAGTTTAGTGGGTACCCCATAGTGTCGTAGTAGTTTCCAGAGGGTCTTCCTGTCAACACTGTCAAATGCCTTTTCATAGTCAACGAAGTTCACGTAGAGGGAAGAGTTCCATTCTAAGGATTGTTCTACTATGATGCGCAATGTTGCGATCTGGTCTAAACATGATCTGTTCTGGCGGAATCCGGCATGCTGGTCTCTAAGCATTGGGTCGACCATGTCTTTCATCCTTTCCAAGATGATCCTGTTGAAGACTTTCCCTGGCACTGACAGGAGTGTGATCCCTCTATAGTTAGCACAATTTCTGAGGTCTCCTTTCTTGGGGATCTTGATGAGGTAGCCTTCTCTCCAGTCTGCTGGCACTTCTTCCTCTTCCCATATCTTCCCAAATAGAGGGTAAAGTAGTTCCACGGAAGTGTCCACAACTGCCTTGAGTGCTTCTGCCGGAATATCATCTGGCCCTGATGCCTTATTGTTCTTCAGCTGTTGTATAGCTTTCTTGATTTCTTCTCTGGTAGGTCTGTCGCAGTTAATAGGTAGGTCATCTTCTGCTGGGTGGATGACAGGCGGGTTTGGCGGGGTGGGTCTGTTCAGGAGTTCCTCGAAATGCTCGGCCCATCTGTCCAGCTGTTGTTCATTTCCTATGATAGCATTTCCCTCTTTGTCCTTCACTGGTCGCTCTGGGTGGCAGTACTTGCCTGACAGTTTCCTGGTAGTGTCGTAAAGCTCTTTCATGTTTCCTCTTCCTGCTGCCTGTTCCGCTTCCTCTGCCAGGCTGTCGATGTAGTTTCTCTTGTCCACCTTTATGCTCTTCTTTACTTCTCTGTTGACTTCTGCATATTCTTCTTGCGCTTTTGCCTTTGCTGTTCTTGTGCGGCTGTTGTTTACTGCTGTTTTCTTCTCCTTCCGCATCTGGACCTTGCGCAAAGTTTCCACTGAAATCCACTCTTTCTGCTGCGGTGTCCTGGGACCAACAACCTCCTGGCAGGTTGATGTCCATGTCTCTTTTATGTTCTGCCACTGCTTGTTTAGGTCAGTTTCTTCTTCGAGCAGCTCTTGCAGCACTTGGAATCTGTTGGTGAGATTCAATCTGTATTCCTCTCTTGTCTGTGCATCCTTCAGGAAGCTGACATTGTACTTTTTTCGCTTCACTGCTGTCTCCATTCGGTTTTTCTTCAGTTTCAGCTTCAGTATGGCAACAAGCAGGTGGTGGTCAGACGCAGCATCGGCTCCTCTCTTCACTCTCACGTCCTGAAGGGACCTTCTGAATGTCTTGCCTATGCAGATGTGGTCTATCTGGTTCTCTGTCACGTGATCTGGTGATACCCAAGTAGCTTTATGTATCCTTTTGTGTGGGAAGATGCTGCCTCCGATGACAATCTTGTTAAGGGCGCATGTGTCAGCAAATCTCTCGCCGTTTTCGTTTATCTCTCCCAATCCATGTTTTCCCATTACGTCTTCATACCCAGTGTTGTCCTTTCCAATCTTTGCATTGAAATCTCCCATTAGGATGTTGACATCTTTCACTGGACACTTGTCGATGATCGTTTGTAGTCTTTTATAAAACTGATCTTTGTTTTCTTCATCGCTGTCGTTTGTAGGTGCGTAGCACTGGATGACATTCATTTTTATCTTCTTCTTCTTTGTTCTGAAGGATGCTGTGATGATTCTTGGTCCATGAGCTTCCCACCCTATCAGCGCACTCTGTGCCGATCTTGACAGCATGAGCGCTACACCTTCTGTGTGGGGAGCGTTGTCCTCCTCATGTCCTGAGAAGAGCAGCATCTCTCCACTAAGCAGCCTTCTCTGTCCTGTCTGTGTCCATCTTGTTTCGCTGACTCCAAGCAAAGCAAGGTTGTAGTTTCTCATTTCCGCTGCCACCTGTGCTGTCTTCCCTGTCTGGTATAAGGTCCTCACGTTCCACGATCCAATCGTGATGTTCCTGGACGAAAGAAGGGTGCTCGACCCTGTGGCTTCCGAGGACTCCCGGCTTTCACCACATGGCGTCATAAGTCTTCGAAACGAAGAACCCTCCTCTTCCAGGACTGTAGTCTCTGTATCTTTTGTCGGCGTTTCTGTAGCAATCTTTTTTTTTTACGGGGTGGGGGTGCTAGCCCCACGCCCAACCCTCCTCTTTTCCCATCCGGGCTTGGGACCGGCCATGGCAGAGTTTTGAATAAAATAATTTGCACATTATTGTTCTGGTAATCCGGACGTGTGACATTGTTAAGCTGAAACCTACCTGTAGTCGGTAGCACTGTGGGTGAGCGGCCGCTGATTGGCTGCCAGGACGCATAAAGCACGAGGACCGACAAGAATCGTGGCCTGCGTCACGATTGAGAGCTACATGTTACCATCTGTGACCCGGGACAGAACCCCAGACGACGGTACATAAGTATAGGACGCGGCTGATTAAACGTGAGTGTTACCTTTCGTATACCAGCACGTCAATACCACAATGGTGTCAGTTCGTACGAACCACGCGCCAAATTGCCGTGTGTTGCTGTGCAAATAAAGTTTGACAGCCCGCCGCTCGTTGTGAAACTTGCGTGCCCAGCCCGTTGTGCTAAGCAATTTAGACAGCGGTCGTGTACTGTTTATCCGGGATAAATTTTAAAGGGTGCAATGTAAATCTAAAATAAACGTTATATGACCGAACTATTTTTCTCAAATTATATTTTGGAAGCAGAAAGGCAAGTACATTTTGGCAGTTCCAAAACTGACCGCTCCTTAAAGCCCTGGCCGTCTATACCAATTTGTCGATAGAACAATAGAAGGTGCCAGTATCTACTAATTATTTCAGCGCGCTCGTAGCATAGGTTCGTCGATTTCTAGCCGGTAGTGCTGTCAAGTTGATTTCGGCTCCGCGTCGCCGTCGGTCACTCCTTCGACACATGACAGTTCCGAAAATTAAAGGAACAATTGTAACTGAAGGTGCGGCGTCTGTCAGTGTTGCGACTGACTAAAACGACGTAATAACCAGTTAAGCTAGAGTGTCTTTGTTGTTATGTATAGTATTGTGTATACGCTGGACAGCCACTGACAAATCGCGTCTGACTGTCGCGATCACAACACGTCGCTACTACGTAATCACAGACCCTGGCCTAGACCTAGTAGTGTTTACTTGTAAAATGCCACGGTAATTCAGACATAGTCATGGACATGGTCACCATAAACTGACTGACTGTCTGATTTATGATCCGTCAGCGTCACCTGCCATTACTTACATCATCTACAACACACATCTAATTATATGAATACAACAAATACTGGCTTGATCTTTTTCACAAATCTAGTTACGCAATAAATAAAAGTACATATCAACATTCATCAATTGCATTACATGAATTAAGTATGGATAGTTAATCTGTTTTAAGACGGTTATAACACCGGGTTATAAAAACAATTATTACTTGTATTGTCTTTGTGTTATCTTACAAACTGAATTGTATTTAGTGAATCAACACCAATGAATGACTTACAGGTAGAGGCTATTGTTTATATTTCTATTATATTGATTCATAGTTAATTATTAATAAATAATAAAGTCTATAGTACTTTTTTTTTTCTCTCTCTCTTGAATCAGAATTGCATTAGTATCACTGATTCTACAATCTGCATAGGTAATTGCATGATCATCACACCATTCGTGTTGTGAACATTACAGCTTAATTTTGCTATTACTGTTTTGAAAATGTACTATTCGCACATTGTTTATATTCAACCTTTGATACGTACTTTCCATCATGGCACACAATACAAGAAGTAAGGGCTCTTACAGACTGACATAAACAGAGATGACTAACAAAGACCAACCATTGGTTGCAGACGATTTGTCTAGTACCATTCCGCAAAAATCACAATGTGATATCGCACAGATACACATAAAATAGGGTGCAATGAAAGCAAATCGCCTTTGACTAAGACAAGTGGAGTTGCACACTTTCTCCATATTAAACAACACAGCCTTTACAAATTCAATTCTGGTCACACGTTTCTCATCCAGCACTCATCCACAGTGGTTTCGTAGGAGATCATACAATAACTGTGGTTCATATAACATAACGTCATGGCATCACGTTTGAATTGTGGAAAGCGTTAATTGAAATTGTTTAGGCAACACTTCTTAACACATGGTATGATTTATAATATGAATCTGAATTGGGAGACATTCCGCTAAAAATGCAGTATATTGCGATAGATGCGAACTTGTACGTTTCCTGATACCCACAAATGTCAAAGCGTTGTGAATGTTTCAGATTGCCTGCAATAAGCATGACATGTTCTGCTGGTAGTCCACTTATTGCGGGTTGATATGTTCTAGCTCGCGCCAAGAAACAGTAGGCGGCAGGTGTCTGACGCGGCCCAATAACCCGTTGCATCCATTGCCTGCGCTGCCCCGATTAAGTGCCCCTCTCAATCGCCGGTTGAAGTCGCTGTGATCGTCGTCGTTCTCGCCCCACACGAGACACGTAGCTCCGGCCTTGCTTGTATCAAATGGCGCAACTGTTTAGACGGAATTTTATGTTCTTCGGCGCAGAAATTAATGAAGATGAAATGAAATGAAACTACGGCTTCTTAGACGGCAGTGCAAGATTAGTGTTGTGCATACAACTTTCGTCATTTAAAAACTCCGGCGTAACGCACACGATTAGTCTGTACGATTGTTCGAAAACTTAAATGAACAGTTCCGTTTTAGTCATTGACGTGCCATCGCGGTCGTCAACAAACAACTTGAGTCCTTCCTCGGCTTCGGTAACTGGATGGAGATGGTTAATCATCCCCGCAGAGATTTGCCTACTGACCGCATGGTCAGCTTGGTTGGTGCATAAATTGTTGCGTCGTAGCGATGTATACGTTCAGTGCGTCGTTTGTTCCGCATAAAAAACGACACGGAATTATACGGTATTTTATATACCATCTGTTCCACACCAACCCCACCAGGACGGCCACCATTCCGATTATGATGACGAAAACGCTTGTGATGATGACGTGAAATTGTCTGCTGGATTCTTTCGTCAAATCTGCCAATGACACGTCGACAAGTAGCGTTTCCTTGTTATTCAGCAAGCACGTGCGTTCATCTCTCTCTACCAAGTTAACACCCGTCGTCTGGATCCAGCGAATGAAAGCGAGCGATGCACAGGAACAAACGAAAGTATTGTTTCGTATGTCGAGAGTGAATTTCTTCACACGAAATAAACTATCGAGTTCGGAAGTAAACTAGCTGCTTAAGTTATGCAATTTGTAAAGTGAGGGTTTCCAGGCGAGTGAGATTGCTTAGTTGTAAATACACGTCCTGTATTGCATTTCCGTCAAGGTTGATATGCTTCAGATTTCGGGAAGTCGAACACGTCACAGGATCACTCTTACGAAACTGATTATAGGACATGTCGAAGTCTTCCAACTTCGGGCACCCAGTGGACAGCCCGGCCGGCTCCTTATCTAATTGATTAAACGAAATATTTAGACTCTTCAAATTCGGAAAATGCACGTACTTTGGTGTTAGTTGCAATGACTGATTTCGACGGTTTCCAACTGATGAAAACAGTAACGCGAAGCTGAAATAACAACGGGGGCATATGTGTAAGATCAATTGATGTAGCGGATGTTGTTAATAGCGTTGATCATAAGAGATTATGTTATTGTAACTGTTGATTTCGATAACAAGTGTTCCACGCGTACGGACTGTATTGACGGCGGGATGAAGATGTGCCGCACCTTTCCGACGCCAATATCCAGTGGGGTATCTTGCCAACGTGAAGGGGAAGCCAAAACGAGCTCACCATCTGCCGAGTGAGCCAAACACGTTGATTTACTTGAGAAATACGAACTGGTGTCGTAATACAACGTAGCCTTCTCACAACCACAGTATTTAGTATTATATCCCGTGTTCATCGAAAAGCTAAGCGAGCATAAATATGGCATGTTATGCCCAAGGTGTGATATATTCTTGTAAGGACATCCTTGTGGGCTGAAATAAAACAATCGTGTTGTAGGATATGTCTAATTCACGAAGTTCTGCGACACATTGTGCATTTGTCGCCTCAAAACCGATAATTCCGTTATCCCTTATGCTGAATCGGCGAATTTTGCTGCCAAACGTGTTACAGAAATCGGATATGTCAAACATACTGTATTCGTTTCCCCATAAACTGTATAATATAACAGTGTTGATTTTTTGTTTTTGTATCTGCACCAATGAGTTAGTACGTGTTGGTTTCGAAATGCTATGCTTGCTGTGTTCAGACTCCGAAAGTTATCTACCAGCGCAATATCAAATCTAGCGATATCTCCGCCAAAGAAATCGAAAACATCCAGCTTGGCCAGTGAACTGTACTCGATCGTAGCTGACGCACCTCTTTCCATGGTCAGCGATAACATTCGAAGATTTACGAGTGCCGCACCTCCTGCCATGATCAGCGACGGCAGTTGACGATTCACGAGTGCTTCGTATGGCCTACGTGGGGGGCTACTCATCAGCAACGTCTCCAACGATTGCAACTCGCTGAAAACCCCACTTTCAGTACTATTTATAGTGTTCCCATTCAGCTTTAATGACAGTGAAAGTTTGCATCACGCAATGTGTAAATATCATTGTTGCTTTTCCATCATAAATGTTCGGTTGTCCCTCGTTCTGATACTGACTTTTGCGCGTCCCTGTTCACGATTATACTTCCTAATTCTGTTTCGTTGCGCCTCTGAGCTCAGGTTCCTGAGGATATAAGCGCCATAGAAGTTAATTATTATTATTATTAATTCAGTACTTCGTAGGTTGCGCAGTTGCGGGAAGGCATTATCTGGGATCGCGTGTATTTTAAACGGCTCAGTACGAGGTGTGTCGTAACTTCTCGAAACGCTCCCACGGACATTGTTGACAGATGTGTACCGGTGCAGTCAACGTGACTTGAACACCAAGCAAATCAAGCCACCTTGCCAGTACCTGTTTAGTTCACACCACAATACTCACCCTTCAAATTCTCTCGATAGTTCTTTAGAGGGTTCCGTCAACATTTGTGTCTCACAGCCGTTCGTCCACTTCACTGACGTTTATGTCTTTCTTCTACAGCCGGCACGCTGTCTGGTTGCTCCGCATAAAAATATCAAGACAAATACAAGTGACTAGTCCCACCGCTGCATATTAACATCTATATAGTCTACTACTGGTTGAATTAAGTCCAACCATACTAATCCTGATTATATATATATATATATATATATATATATATATATATATATATATATATATATATATATATATATATATATATATATATTCGTTTAAATGTATCGTTTATATGTTTATATATCGTTTATATGCAATATAAACGTAAAATGTAAACAAGTGTGGGTACCCCCAGCTGTAAGCTTGAATAAAAAAAAAAATTATTCCAGAGAAATATTTATGCATTCCTGCTGCCTACTAGTTGCAATGGGTAACATCTTGACCCAAACAAACAAGTTCAATTAAATACATGATAATAGAGTTATATTTAAAAAGGAAAAGGGATGGAGGGAGGGTTTTTGTTTCGTGAAAAATAACAAACATTATATGTCCACAAGACGAATATAGCGATTGCTAAACACTTGCCGCTATTGGACAGATACTGTCACGCGGGATATCTGTATACAGATGTTAGTTCTGTACCATCCGCTAGAAGTCACCTTAGTGGTCTACCAACACGCTAGATGTCAGCTGTACAAGTAACATAAGAAGATAATTATATTTAAAAATAAAAATATAAATACAACGCCATAAACCCGTCTAAGAGGAATGAATATTAAGTTCAACAGCTAATCCTGAATATAAACCTAAAATGCAACCAAATGTGGGAGCCACCGGTAACAAACCATCTATAAACAGATGTGGCAGCCACAGCCCAACAACAATAAACCTGCCGAATATATGAAAATAAGGCATCATATTTCTTTCTACCCATATATCTAGTTATCGTATATCCAATTTGCGCATCAGCCATCCCATTTAGTGCTGCGTGTGACGCTGCACTTATTCTGAAGCTGTGTGTTTTGTGCATTGATGCCAAAGAAATTCAAAGACTTGTTCAAAATGGTTGTGAACATTTCAGGTGACACTGTACGACCAGAGGGAAGGATGAAAATGTCGACCAGTGGAATGTTTATAACATTGAAATGTTATATACATAGCCTTAACACTAGGTTGAAAACGTACGTTATTTAACTGTAATATATGTTGAACTCTTCCATGAGCACAATCCCGAAGTACAGTGTACTCTAGCAGATTAATCAGGGATGCCATCATTGACTGATGCCGCGGGCGGAAACGATAAGTGATGTATAAGCCTGAACTAACCAAGAAGTTTCTTGGGGACCAAACCGATTGGCGATCATACGAGATGAGGTATGGGTGCTGATGAAAATGGATCTTGTATTTGGCCAGCTGCAACTTCCGAATCAATCTTGGCTTGAACAGCTGATGGCTGAGCGAGTGTCGAGGACAGTTTATAAATTCGACTGTTATGAAAACCAGTATGAAAACCATGAACTAAGTAATGGCGTGTGGCGTAGTCAATACAACCAAGCGCAACTTGAAGTTCATTAATATTGACGGGTGTTGGGGGAACCCATCCTGGTGGAAGATGAATGAGGGAATGACGGGGCACGCACGGTTAACGAGGGAGTATCGTGAGTTTTGCCCTGGTCGTTTGAAAGTGAAGGAGTTCCCTTGAGAGGAATGGAAACGGGGCCTGTAAGATTGGTTGGTGAACTGTCGGTCAGGCCGAAACATTTGGGGCCAAAAGGCATCGCTGTTGCCAAGCAGCTGTTGTTGGGGAAGGGGTGGTGTGTATGTGTGATCTCGAGCGGCATGACACTTGTAACTGGGGTGCAGACCCCCACACCCAGGGCACACCTGGCTGTGTAGGCAACCTGGACAAAAACGTTCAGTGTGGTAAGTAAACAAAAACTTAGTGGAACCCTCTGGATGGGATTGAAAGTGGATGACTGATTAGGTGGCTTGGACATGGCTACTAAGTATTGCTCAGTATTGAGCGTGGCCCATGGAGTGGGTTATTTTGCCTATGAATTCGGACTGTTTCATCGAAGGAGACAAAATCTCCTCTTGCTTTCTCAATGCGACGCACTGTTTCCTAATACTCAAGTATAGCCTGTGCTTGGTGGGGAATTTCGTCAAAGAGATCGCCATAGAGACATTGAAAGCAGAGCACCACTGGTCGATGCTAGTAATTTTTCACCTATGAGAATAAAAATAAAAATGATCTGAGGATTATCCCGAATATTGTTTTGCGACATCCGATTGAATACGACCTCCACGTTTAGACACAAATTTAACATTGCATGTAAGCAGGTCCTATTCTTTGGCTTTTGCGTAGCTGTCATACTGCCACTGGAACAAACAAACTGATAGCGGCCGTTAAAAACAAAATAATTACGCAAGATATCTCCAACATAAACTCTAGATGATCAACCAACATACACATTCATACCAAACACTCGTCATCAAGCTCGAAAAACCTAAAGAAAAAGCGGCTTTTTGTTTCGCAAAAAAATAACAAGAATTAAATCTACACCAGAAGAAAATAGCGACTGATAAACATTGACCACTACTGGACAGATATTGTCACGCGGCATTTCTGCATACCTATGTTAGTTTTCTACCATCCGCTAGGAGTCTCCATAGTTGTCAACCAATACGCTATGCGTCAGCTTTACAAGTAACATAACAAGATAATAATAATAATATTTAATAATAAATATGAATACCCGCCTAACACGCCTCAAAAACGGTGTTATTCGACAGTTTGGATTGGCTATACATTAGCATCATCCGTTTTAAATGCAGAGTTGAAACACCTGTTTTTAACCTTCTATCTCTCTACTCATCTGTTAGGTTCCCAGGACGTTTTTTAGTTATCCAACCACGTCAAGAAAATGTAATGTCCAGTATCGAAGAGTGGTGTGTAAAATAGGAGGCTGTGTGAGGTGCCTCGTGTAGTGTATAGCATGTAGTCCTTTCTTCATATTCTCGCTTTCTCGCGACGGCCGTCAAAAATAGCTCCTTGTATAGCTCATTGGGGTGAAAAGACAGCCGAGTGTGTAAGTCTCCCCTGCCGGCTCATTGCCTCTCCATATACAATACTCTAGCACAATCTGTTCGTCGTACACTGCAGTTACTGCTATTTTCATTGCGCCCTAAATTATCCAACGCACGATGCAGGTGCGACATCACCCCGGAATAGGTAGGAAACACGCTCCTCGCGACATTTTGTTCAGATAAGTCGTAGATTATTTTACGTAACACATTGGTTCCCTTCCTTTCACCAGATGGCGCACTTAGCAGTACACCGATAATCAACATTGGCTACTTGCATTGTGAGCAGACGGGGGAAATACGCTTTGTTACAGTCATTTGATAAACTGTTATTAATGTTACGGTGTTGATCAATTAAAAGGTGAACGATCTGTTATTTCTACGTGCGTTACTCGAGCAGCAACAACTGATTGTCGTGACGAAATGACGAATGTAGTATGGAAGGACACGCTTGAGATAGCACGTTTTTATGACGGTTGACTCTGAAATGCCGCGTGCCGGGCGAGTAATGGCCTGTTTTTGTTCACCGGATGTGTCTTCGTCTATACGGACAACAAGACGAGCACCAGACCCGAGCTCAACTTACGACCCGTGGTCAGTGATTAGAACGGGTCAGTAATTATGTATTCCGTATTCCGCTGTCGCTGGTCGCGACTGTTGTGATGAATAGTCACTGTTGTCGCGAACCTGGCACTTCTAGCTTCACCTGCCAGGTATTCTAATATGCTGTCTGATCGAATGTTCAATGTAATATTCTTAAGCAGATTTGATGAGAAACAAACTTGTATACGCGACCCAGACGACGCTATATCAGCTGCGTAATCATGTGGGCGTCATGTTTAGCATCAGGCACAGGTTGATGGTGGCGATCGCAAATAGGGTGATGCATGTTTTTTGGACATTCCCAATAACATGTAAGGGTGCGTCCCCTAAATTTGTTGGATGATCATTTAACTTAAAGTTTGCTATACGGTTACACGTGCACAACTATTTGTTTAAAGGTGACATACACGTTATTAAGCATGTTATCTGCGGCGTAGACTTAATGTAGCACACATGCCCTACGGCTCCAACAGAAATTCCTAGGTAGACGTGTAGTGCTCACTTGGAAATGCCCATGTGCGTCAGACTTCAGGACCAGTGCCTTCAGTGAACGAGCAAACCGCAGCCATAAATAATTGGAAAAACAGGGGCGGACGCCTCACGCACAGTCACGACGCGAAATCTGAGAAAGTGCAGCGTCAGAAGAGGAAGTAGTGTAACGCCTCCAAACAACCTACGGACATAACATGTGTAACATCTGCGGCATGGACTGTCACAGAACATTCTGTTTAAGACTACCTACACATTCCATTTAGGCCATTGCGGATCACGTTAGTTGATGATTACACAAGTGTTGCGTGAATAGCTTAAGTAATAAATTGATTCGGGTAAAAAAAACAGTGTGCACTTTTGTTAACCTCATCGAAATAATTAATTTTGATCGTCAGATCAGGTAATTTGCGAAAGTGTGAATAGTCTTATCTTATACTATGTTAAGTCAGACCACGTTTGTTTTTCTTCGACTAATTTCGACCGGATCCGGTAAAAAATAATGTAATAGTTTGTCCAATGACTTCATAAAATCAAAATACAAAAAAAAACTAATTCGTACAAACGAGCTATTATGATCTAATGTTTGATTTGTTGCGAAATGACTCTAAAAGGGAAAGAGTAAAACCTTTAATTGGGGAAGGACCTAATCTCAAACTGGGTGCCGCAGGTCCGGTTTCTTGCATGGGTGGAAGGATGGTAACATCTGGTGTGTAGGTCTATGTTATCATATTGTTAGTGATACTAGTCTTTTTATTCCTATTGTATGCAGCTATGAAGAGATTTGTCCGGATATATATCACAGTAAAAACGTGTTTGCTTGTTCTCTGTACTTATAGTCTTTCAGCTACGAAATGGACATGACAGTCAGAATCGACCCCATGAAAGACCCTTGTCTGTGACACAAACAGCAAATGTGCCACCAAATCCTTAGTCACCGCCTGTAGTGCGTTGTTTGCCAGAGAAGCAACGACAATGGCGGTTATACACCCCGCGAGTGAGGCAAACGCTTCAGCCGGGGATCATGAGGCAATAGTTACCCGAGCAGGACTGGACGGAAGGCAAAATGATATGTTGAGTTGTTCAACGAATTTGATTGGCGGACTTATTGCTCTCTCAAGACTTGTCTTTTGATCTTTTTATGTCGTAATTTATTTTCTTTCAAACATCAGCAATATGTTTATTCGCAATTTTTAAGAGATAAAGTATCATGATAGTAACACGTGATATGTGGATATTATTTTAAGCATCCGAGATGATTGGTATAAGACAACCAATCTCGCAACGTCCTACAAATATTGGCCGCTCGAACTATAATGTATATTATAACTACACACATGAAGAATTAAAGTTACGAAACACACAAATGGCTACGAATCTTAGCCAATGTAATCGTAGTCATTTTGGATACTTGGAAATACTACCGCTAAAAATGATTTGACGACATTTCACGCCAATGTCATATAATCTTTAACTGTCTTAACCCAGTTGTTCGTTTCGTTTGACCACGCCAAACATCTTCCTGAGGGTTTTTTACTCGGCCGTCTTGCCGTTTGACCACGCCAAACAACTTCCTGGGTGTGTTTTACTCGGCCTTCTTGCCGTTTGACCACGCCAAACAACTTCCTGAGGGTTTTTTATTCGGCGTCTTGCCGTTTGACCACGCCAAAATACTTCCTGGGTGTGTTTTACTCGGCCTTCTTGCCGTTTGACCACGCCAAACAACTTCCTGAGGGTTTTTTACTCGGCCGTCTTGCCGTTTGACAACGCCAAACAACTTCTTGGGTGTGTTTTACTCGGCCGTCTTGCCGTTTGACAACGCCAAACAACTTCCTGTGTGTGTTTTACTCGGCCGTCTTGCCGTTTGACAACGCCAAACAACTTCTTGGGTGTGTTTTACTCGACCGTCTTGCCGTTTGACCAAGCCAAATAACTTTGTGCGTATGTTTTACTCGGCCTTCTTGCCGTTTGTCCACACCAAACAACTTCCTGGGTGTGTTTTACTCGGCCGTATTGCCGTTTGACCACACCAAACAACTTCCTGGGTATGTTTTTGTCGGCCGCCCTGAGGGTTTTTTGCTCGGCCGTCTTGCCGTTTGACCACATCAAACAACTTCCTGTGTATGTTTTACTCGGCCGTCTTTCCGTTTGACTACACCAAACAACTTCCTGGGTGTGTTTTACTCGGCCGTCTTGCCGTTTGACCACGCCAAACAACTTCCTGGGTGTGTTTTACTCGGCCGTCTTGCCGTTTGACCACACCAAACAACTTCCTGGGTATGTTTTACTCGGCCGTCTTGCCGTTTGACCACGCCAAACAACTTCCTGGGTATGTTTTACTCGGCCGTCTTTCCGTTTGACTACACCAAACAACTTCCTGGGTGTGTTTTACTCGGCCGTCTTGCGGAAAGTTGTATTTACCCGCAGCGATACAGGCTGCGATGACGTGTTTCTTAAACATTTTAATAGTCACGTTGGGTTCGATCGTCTAATTATGAAGTATCGTCGTCATCGTGTCGCCTCATATAAATACTGCTCAAGGAATGCGTCATTGACTACCTGGTAACGTTTTTATACCTCAATCTGTCAATACACTACAACACAAATATTTCTATCACACCAAACTCCTCAGAAACCTGAGCCAAGACGCACATCAAAAGCAGAGGCTTAGACAAACTGAAAAATCGGCATACAATGGTAACGTTATCAACAGAAAGCCATGATACGACTGGCTAAGGAACCATTCGTGTCATGGATAAAAAAATAGTCGCTAATGTGGTGGTCTGTTGTTGTAAGACGGTCGCCGACTGACGTAGGGCCGACGTTCACTGTGAAGCGCTGCGAGTGCCAAGATGGACGTTTGTAAATAGTTTGTGCTGAAACGATGTTTTTTGTTTCTTTTATAAATGTTGATGTTATAAGTAGATATGAGAAGATAACATTAATAGTATATATATTTATATTAATAGTATATTGTATCTATTTACGTTGGCATTGCGATTTAGTGGAAAAAATGTCATGTTTCCGAAGCAAATCAAAAATTAATTCTCATACACTGGTTTTATGCAACGGTTTTGATACAATGACGTTTCAAATAATGACACGTCTTCTTAATTTTTATACCAAATTACACTTTCTTAGGACAGACAAAAACGTATGTCCGAATATACATTATGTGCACACATCTACTTAATGTATGCAATGGTGTTTGTATAATACGTCGTTAACTATTCTATCTATTAAACTATTGGATGATTAGATAAGATCATAAAACGTGTTTACCAACATTGAGCGGTAACTCTGAAACCATTTCATGGATATAACTGTTCAGGAACCTATATGCAAAAGAGGAAGATTAGGGTGAATTGATCTTAGGTCAAATATTTTCAAGACGAACATACGAGTGCGAGTAAGGCTTCGCGGGTCTGCCATAAAAGACGTGGTTTGAAAGGCATTCGTAAAGCAGTGGCCAGTGTTAATGGATCGGCTACAAAGTCAACATTTAAAAATCAATCAACAATAAATAAACGTTCACATAAACATATTACCTTATCAAGTGGCCTAGAATTTCCACGGTATGTGCATTGGTGGGGATGGCAACATTGATTCATGTGAAATAGAATGGGGATTCCCAACAATTAAATGAGGATATCAATTTACATGGATCACGCGTCGTTTGTTCCGCATAGAAACACGACACAGAATTATGCGTTTTTTTATATACCATCTGTTCCACACCAACCCCACCAGGACGGCCACCATACCGATTATGATGACGATAACGCTGGTGATGATAACATGAAATTGTCTGCTGCATTCGTTCGACAAGTCTGCCAATGACACGTCGACAAGTAGCGTTTCCTTGTTACTCAGCAAGCACGTCAGTTCATCTCTCTCTACCAAGTTAACACCCGTCGTCTGGATCCAACGAATGAAAGCGAGCGATGCGCAGGAACAAACGAAAGTGTTATTTCGTATGTCCAGAGTGAATTGCTTCACACGAAATAAGCTATCGAGTTCCGAAGTAAACTTGCTGCTTAAATTATGCAATTTGTTGCCACGTAAAGTGATGGTTTCCAGGCGAGTGAGATTGCTTAGTTCTAAATACACGTCCTGTAGTGCATTTCCGTCAAGGTTGATATGCTTCAGATTTCAGGAAGTCGAAAACATCGTAGGATCAATCTTACGAAACTGATTATAGGACATATCAAAGTCTTTCAACTTCGGGCACCCAGTGGACAGCCCGGCCGGTTCCGTATCTAATTGATTAAATGAAATGTTTAGACTCATCAAATTCGGAAAATACACGTACTTTGGTGTTTGTTTGAGAATGTTGCAACGACTGATATCAACGGTTTCCAACTGAAGAAAACCATAATAAGAAGCTGAAATGACAACGGGGAAATCGGTGTAAGCCAAACTGATGTACCGGATGTTGTTATTAGTGTTGATCATAAGAGATCTTGTAATTTTAGGTGTTGGTTTCGGTAACCAGTGTTCCAGGCTTATGGACTGTATTGACGGCGGTATGAAGATGTGGCGCACCTCTTCGCCGTTAAAAACATCCAGTGGGATATCTTGCCAGGGTGACTGGGAAGCCAAAACGAGCCCACCCTCTTTCGAGCCCACCCTTTTAAAATTTCTCCAATCTACGATCGATCAATCTTTGTTGCAACGGTCGACTCGGTTTTAAGAAATCAGTTGTTGCATTGGGGCAGACTCAAAACACAAAAATCGACACTGTCATATTAGACAATGTATGGGGAATAGAATACAGTATATTTGCCATGTCCAATTTCTGTAACCCATTTGGCAGCAAAATTCGCCGACTCAGCATAAAGGCTAACGAAATTATTAGTTTTATGGGGAAAAATACACACTGTCTTGCAGAACTTCGAGAATTAGACATGTCCTACAATCCGATTGTTTTCTTTGGGCCCACAGGGATGTCCATAGAAGAACACTTTGCATTCATTGGACATAACATGCCACATTGTGCTCGCTTAGTTTTTTGTTGAACACAGGTTATTATACTAAATACTGTGGTTGTGAGAAGGCTGTGTTGTATTATGACGCTAGCTCGTACTTCTCAAGTAAATCAACGTGTTTGGCTCACTCGGAAGAGGGTGGGCTCGTTTTGGCTTCCCAGTCATGCTGGCAAGATATCCCACTGGGTGTTTTTAGCGGCGAAGATGTTGTTGTGAAATAAATGGTACATAAAATTCTGTGTCGTATGTCTATGCGGAACAAACGACGCACTGGACATCAACATCGCTACGACGCCACAGTTTTATTCTTCGCGTATGCCACCAACCAAGCTGACCATGCGGCCAGTAGACAAATCTCTGCGTGGGTGATTAACCATCCCCTTCCACTTGCGGAAGCCGAGGAAGGACTCAAGTTGTTTATTGATGACCGCGATGGCACGTCAATGACTAAGACGGAACTTTTCATTTCAGCTTTCGAACAATCGGACATACTAATCGTGTGCATTAAGCCGGAGTTTTTAAATGAAGAAAGTTGTATGCACAACATTAATCTTGCACTGGCGTCTAAGAAGCCATTGTTTAACTTAATCTTCATTAATTTCTGCGCCGAAGAACATACAATTCCATGTAGGCAGCTGTGCCATTTGATGCAAGCGAAGGCCGGAGCTACGTGTCTCGTGTGGGGCGAGAACGACGACGATCACAGCGACTTCAACCGGTGATTGAGGGGGGCACTTAATCGGGGCAGCGCAGGCAGTGGATGCAACGGGTTATTGGGCCGCGTCAGTCATCTGCCGCCTACTGTTTCTTGGCGCGAGCTGGAACATATGAACCCGCAATAAGCGGACTACCAGCAGAACATGTCATACTTATTAAAGGCAACTTGAAACATTCACAACGCATTGACATTTGTAGGTGTCAGGAAACATACAAATTTGTACGTATCGTTATATGCTGCATTTTTTGGCGGAATGTTTCCCAATTTAAATTCAGACTATGAATCGTACGATGTTTTATGCAGAGTTGCCTAAACAATTTCAATTAAAGTGTGGCACAATTCAAAGGTGATTATACGACTTTCTGTAGTATGAACCACAGTTATTTTTTATGATCTCCTACGAAACCAATATGGACGAGGGCTGGATGAGAAACTTGTAACCAAAGCTTAATTTGTAAAGACTGTGTTGTTTAATATGGAGACATTTTGTGACTCCACTTATTTTAGTCAAAGACGAGTTGTATTCATTGCAACCTATTTTATGTACACATATTGTTTTGATTTGTACATATATCTTTTACTGCGAATAAATGTGATATTAGTATTATTGTTGCTGTTTGATAAATACTACGAGGTAACGGACTGTCCGTGTTTAATTCCCATTGTACAGTTGCAGAGCGATACTGCCTCTTGCCGGTGACTCGTAGACACAATTTTACTACGACGTGATAGTCGCTTTAAGAATTAACATACACGAAAACCACGTTATAGAGTGAACTGATGAATGTCTATGAAACTCATCTTAATTTATTTGATGTGAATATGAATGCTACGATTTAATTTTATTTAAATAATAGTCATGATAACGGTGACGCAAATGCCAGTTAGTGACGGAGTAGTGAGGGAGACTAGGGAGGGGTGGGGCACAGGGAGGAGTGGGCCATAGGGAGGAGTGGGCCACAGGGAAGAGTTGGTCACAGAGAGCAGTGGGCAACAGGGATGAGTAGACTACAGGGAGGAGTTGGCCACAGGGATGAGTGGAGCACAGGGAGGAGTGGGCAACAGGAAGGAGTGGGGCACCGGAAGGATTGGGGCACCGGGAGGAGTGGGGCACCGGGAAGTGTGGGGCACCGGGAGGAGTGGGACACCGGGAGCAGTGGGCCACAGGGAGGAGTGGGGCACATCCATACGGAACAGCGAGGAATGGGCCACAGGGAGGGGTGAGCCACAGTGAGGATTGGGCCACATGGAGGAGTGGGCCACAGGTAGGAGTCAGACACAGGGAGGAGAGGGCCACATGGAGGCGTAGGGCACAGGGAGGAGTGAGCCACTGGGAGGAGTAGGCCACAGGGAGTAGTGGCGCGTTGGGAGTAGTGGGACCCAGGGAGGTGTGGGATACGGGGAGGTGTGGGCCAGAGGGAGGAATCAGAGAGGGGTGAGCGACAGACAGGAGTGGGGAACAGAGAAGGATGAGCCACAGGGAGGAGTGGACCACAGGGATGAGTGACCCACAGGGAAGAATGATCCACATACAAGGAGTTAACCATGTAATTTTTTTTCTCCACATGTAATTGTTGGGAATCCCAAGTCTATTTCACATGAATCAGTGTTTCCATCCCCACACAATGTTCCTACCTTGGAAATTCTAGGCCACTTGATCAGGTAATTTTTTATGTGAACGTTTATTTCGTTTTTATTTATTTTTAGATGTTGACTTTGTAGCCGAGCCATTAACAATGGCCACTTCTTTACGAATGCCTTTCAAACCACGGCTTTTAGGGCAGATCTGCGCAGCGTTACTGGCACCCAAAGTATGTTCGTCTTGAAAATATTTGATCTAAGATCAATTCAGCCTAATCTTCCTCTTTTGCATTAAGCTTCCTGACCAATAATATCCGTGAAATTTCTTATTTCAGAGTTACCCATCAATGTTGGTAAACATGGTTTTTGATGTTATCTAATGATCCAATATGTTACTAGATAGAATACTTAACGATGCATTATACAAAAATCACGGTTTCAATAAAGTAAATGTTTGCACATAATGTATATTCGGAAAGTTTTTTCCGTCTTAAGAAAGTTTAATTTGGTATACAAATGAAGAAGACGTGTCATTATTTGAAACGGCATTATATCAAAACCGTTCCATAGAACCAGTGTATGAGAATTAATTTCTGATTTGCTTCCGAAACATGAAATTGTTTGCGCTAAATAGTAATGCCTACGCAAATAAATATAATTTATACTATTAATGTTATCTTCTCGTATCTGCTCATAACATCAACATTTATAAAACAAAAAACATAGTTTCGTCACGAGCTATTTACAAACGTCATCTTGGCGCTCGCAGCTCTTCACAGTGGACGTCGGCCAAACGTCAGTCGGCGACCGTCTTACAACAACATACCACCACATTCGCGACTATTTTTTAAAACATGACACGATTGACTGACTCCTTGTTGCTCCTTAGCGTATCCACCTTTCTGTTGATAACTTTAACATTGTATGCCGATTTTTAGTTTGTCTAAGAGTCTCCTTTTGATGGGCGTCTTGACTCAATTAAGTTTCTGAGAATTTTGGCTTGATAGAAATATTGGTATTGTTGGTATAAAAACGTTATCTGGTAGTCAATGACGCATTCCTTAATCAGTATTTATATGAGGCGACACACACGTAAATACAACTTTCCGCAAGACGGCCGAGTAAAACATACCCAGGAAGTTGTTTGGTGTGGTCAAACGGTAAGACGGCCGAGTAAAACATACCCAGGAAGTTGTTTGGTGTGGTCAAACGGTAAGACGGCCAATTGAAACATACCCAAGAAGTCGTTTGGTGTGGTCAAACGGTAAGACGGCCGAGTAAAACATACCCAGGAAGTTGTTTGGTGTGGTCAAACGGAAAGACGACCGAGTAAAACATAATCAAGAAGTTGTTTGGTGTGGTCAAACGGTAAGACGGCCGAGTAAAACATACACAGGAAGTTGCTTGGTGTGGTCAAACGAAACGAACAATTCAGTTAAGACAGTTAATGATTATATGACATTGGCGTGATATGTCGTCAATTGGATGAAATCTTTTTTTGCGGTAGTATTTCAAGGATTTAAAAAGACAACGATTACATTGGCTAAGATTCGCAGCCAGTTGTGTGTTTCGTAAATTTAATTCTTCATGTGTATAGTTATAACATTCATACTGTCCGAAGTTGTTCAAAACGGGAACTCGAAAAACATCCTAAATAATTGAACTTCCCTGCTTGTCGTTCATAACCATATTTCTCTTATAGTTCGAGCGGCCAATATTTGTAGGACGTAGCGAGATTGATTGTTTTATACCAGTAATATCGAATGTTTAAGAGCACATAACATAAATATATATATATATATATATATATATATATATATATATATATATATATATATATATATATATATATATACACTGTTAATGTTATCTTCTCATATCTACTCATAACATAAACATTAATAAAAAAAACATCGTTTCGGCACAAGCTATTTAAAAACGTCCATCTTGGCGCTCTCATCTCTTCACAGTGTACGTCGGCCCTACGTCAGTCAGGGACCGTCTTACAACATACCACCACATTCACGACAATTTTTATAACCATGGCAAGACTGATTGACTCCATATATCTCCTTAGCGTATCCACTCACCTGTTCATAACTTTAACTCTGCTTTTGATACGCGTCTGGGCTCAAATTTCTTAGGAAATTGGCGTTATACAAATGTTGGTACTGCATTGAATTGTATTGTGTGGGGACAGTTTTTGGTATAAAAACGATATCCCATGACGCATTCCTTGAGCTTTATTCATATGAGGCGACGCGATGACGAGGATCTTACATAAATAGACGATCGAACCCAACGTGATTGTTAAATTGTGTAAGAAACACGTCATCGCAGCACGTGTCACTACGCGTATATACAAATTCCCGACGCCCACGTGATTACCCAGCAGAGATAGCGTCGTCTGGGCAAATCTTATTAAGAATATCACATTGAACATTCGATCAAAACCATATTAGAATATCTAGCAGGTGAAACTAGAAGAGCCAGGTTCGCGAGAAAAGTAAATATTTATCACAACAGTCGCGCCCTGCGATAGCGGAATACGGTATACATAATTACTATGCTATGCAAGGAGCTGCTTTTGACGGCTGTAGCAAGAATATGAAGCGATCAATACACACCACGCACCACACTAGGCACGTCGCACAACCGCGTGTTTTATACACCACGCCTCAATACTGGACATGTCATTTTCTTGACGTGGTTTGGATCACCAATGAGAATTCTGGGAAACCAATAGATGAGTAGAGAGATAGAAGGTTAAAACAGATATTTCAATTCAGCATTTAAAACGGATGATGCGAATGTATCACCCATCCAAATTGTCGCATAGTGAAATAACTATGAACACTTAAGTAAATTGTAACTATTCAAATTATAGGTAAGACTATAAAGGTAACTAGGAATACAAGTCGCTGCATTGAGGTGTTTCCTTTGCATGTTGCATGCCTGGCGAAATGGCGTGCTATCCAATCGACATAGACCCCGGCAGAGATAGGGTGATCACTCATCCGTGTAAGGTCGGTGGCGGAGTGATCAGACAGCGTGCCGGGCGTAGAAGGAAGACGGAAACATAAGTGACGTGGACGAACGGCGGTGAGGTACAACTGTTGACGGTACCATCCAGAGACCGCGTGAGAGAATTCGAAGGGTGAGTGTTGTGTTCCTGAACTAAACATGTACTGACACGGTGGCTTGATTGGATTTATGCTCGCGTCTTGCCCAGAAAGTACGGTGTTGAACCACAAGCCGGCAGCAAGTCGAAACAATTCATGAAACTAGGGCATAGCTTACGTATTCCTCTAGCAACAGTGGCTATATGATCAAGTGGTTATATGATGTTGACAATGCGTGTCTTTCAGGCCTTAAAAGTGGTAAATACCTTTTCTCTGATGATAACGCCTAACTAATTATATATATATTATATATATATATATATATATATATATATATATATATATATATATATATATATATATATATATATATATATATATATATATATATATATATATATATATATATATATAATATTCCACACAGGGTTACATATCTAAACTATAGCAGATATAATGGTCACTGTATATAAACTCGCCACAATAAAATCACTCGTGGGTTAGCCCTGCGGAAATAACTGGGTAGGGGAATTGCAGGATTGAATAGAATAGACAGGCAAACAAAGAATGGAGGAGATGTGGAAGGAGGTTGGTGTGAAAGAAAGTTTCAAGAGGAATCCGATGAGGGGCCGGTTAGAATGTGCTGGACGCGAGGAACGAATGGAAAGGAACAGTTAATGAAAACAGCGGATGTATTCAGAGTGGAGGAGGAAGACAGCGATTGGGATGGGAGGGATGTGTGAAAAGACATTTGGTGGGATTGGGTTGGAGTGGAGAACGAGATCGAAAGGTAGAGAGAGTGGAGAACGATGATGGAGAAGGCAGTAAAACGGAACCAGTGACTGAAGAAGGAAACACAAATCGACGACCAATATCGATGCCAGCCTCACCTCGGACTTCAGTGAAAACGAGGAGAGCAACAACAACGCTGGCCCTTGGTTTTGGGTTACATGGAATAAAACCACATCGAATATACATTTCACAAACGCCATTTGTTGTTCCGCAGACACAGTTTGATGTAATGGCTTAGAAGTCTTCATACAATTATTTCAAAATCAACGAAGACGTATTTGGGAGTACAGGGACGAATGCATTCCGGCCATGAATAACTCAACCTCTATGGACACCCGAATTGATCGAGAATGGTAGCTTCGTAAATAATATTAAATTACAGATGTACAGTTGTTATAAGTATAGAAACATGTACGCACTTCTCCAGGCATCTTGATCAGCATCGACCTGCATCCGTGCTCTACTTACTGCGGGTTTTGTCGTCGGCGTTGACAAGTTTGTCATGCCATGATTCATTCAGTCGTGTCCTCGTGCGGTGCAGAATTAACAGACCCGCGTCATGGAGGCTTCTATCTTAACTCACGTGGTTGAGGGAGCCCAAGTTACACATGCGCGCATTTACCCTCTGTGTGGGCTATTTTACTTCCTCTGACAGAGACACCAGGATCAACTGTTTTTGGTGTCTCTTCCGAAAGACACTGGCAAGACGGGGTGAACGTAATTGTTGAAGATTCAAAAAGGCATTAGATGGTCTCAAACGACGGCCCTCTCCATTGAGAGTTCAGCGCTCTAGCCGCCTAGCTAACTACCGCGCTGTACAGCGAAGATGACCCGCCTGATAAGCCAACCTGTTACCACGTGGATATTGTGCAGTCCTGGGCGCACAGCTTTCCCTTTCACTCGCTTTATATTTATCTCGCGATGAATGTCATAGTCACTGAACATCTTGGGGATGAGTCACTAGAATGCATTCGGCAGTTCAGACGATATGCTTGTTAGTTTTATTTAAGAGGACAGCCGTCAATTTAGAAAGAGTACGTCTATTCTATTAGTATTGTCTTCTTCCCTCATTTCAATATCTTATTAGTATTGTCTTCGTAGAGGTCCTCTCTCAATTCAATATTATATTAGTATTGTCTTATTAAAGATCCTTCTTCGATTCAATATTCTGTTAATATTGTCTTCTTAAATGCCCTGCCTCAGTTCTAAATTATATTAATAAAATATTTATTCGCACATTAAAAATGGCAATTGTTCAATATTTAAAATACAGTTATGTCAGTAATTACAATCACCATAGCTACAAATATCTCATGTTTAAGACTATTTCTAATTTCTATCATGTCAGATAGAAAACTCACGTCATATATCATTTCGTCGGACACGCCCACTGGCGACACTCGGCCAATAGCACTAGCAGAAACATCCTCGTGCATGTTGTATTCATAACGTATATCACAGTAGTTACCACCACAATTCGATCATGGATTTTGAATTGATAATTTAGCAACACTGCTGATCACTGGCGACTTGTGGTTTACAGCCTTATGGAGA
This sequence comes from Lamellibrachia satsuma, assembly GCA_033239005.1. Taxonomy (NCBI): domain Eukaryota; kingdom Metazoa; phylum Annelida; class Polychaeta; order Sabellida; family Siboglinidae; genus Lamellibrachia; species Lamellibrachia satsuma. The sequence goes on along the minus strand of BSQZ01000075.1, from coordinate 1,941,278 downwards.
AACTTCATGAACATTTGCCTTAGGTTGACTGTCTGCGTACTTTGCGTCATGCGATACATATATTGTCAACACTTTTACTTCGGAGATCCCATAATGGAGCTCCGTAGCAAGAGCAGCAGTATTGTTTGAGTAACTTGCACTTTACAACAGTTTTATATGACCGTAATCACCCATGAATATGCTACACTCTCTCCAGAATTGTGCAATGCCATCGGCGATTAGGCTATCCTTATTAATAGTGGATACATGGTGGCCCAGATGCACAGCAACATGAACACTCTGCAACTCGGTTAAATTAAAAACAACTGTTCTGTTGTCGGGCTTACAACTCCGACCTCTAAACACAAGATACAAGAAGAAAAAAAACAATCGTTTACTCTGTCGAAAGTTTTGCTGTCAGCTAATTTATCTAGATCAATTAGTTAGATGGTCAGAAAAATGGCAAATGTTATTAAATTTTGGGAAGTGTAAATGTATACACATAGGACTTGGAAACATGGACGAAGAATATAAAATGGGGGATGCTGTACTAGGTAGAACCACACAAGAAAACGACTTAGGAGTAACATTTAGTGCTGATATGGTTAATTCACTTTTATATAAACAATGTTCATGTATGAATAAAATATAACATTATTTGCTAATATCATATATAAAATCAAATTTCTGGCCTCTGTCATTGAAATGTTTACGGTTGCAGCTAATCATAGTCAGAGGATGCAAATGGTTATTATGTGAAGCGTTGAACATTAATCTTTACTTTAGTGTGACAGCATCTTTATCCCAGATAGACTCAGTCATTGTCTTCACATACCATCTCCTCACATTCCAACCCTTGGGCCAGAAGAGAGGGTCTTTGACTTTTTTCATATCATCAGCCGAGATTGTTAACTTAAAGGAATTCAATCTATCACTGTCATTACTTGATTTTGTTAGTTCATGTTAGTTCACTCCTTTTACACGCAGATCCCAGATAATGGCTTCGCGCAACTCGGCAACTTATGAAGTATAGACTTGTCCAACAATGATATTCACATATTGCATCATGCAAGTTTTCACGGTCTGACCAAACTGAAAACATTAAAGCTGAATGGGAACACCATCAATACTACTGAAAGTGTTTTTTTAGCGAGTTGCAACGGTTGGAGACGTTGCTGATGAGTAGCCCCCCCCCCCACGTAGGCCATACGAAGCACGCGTGACTCGTCAACTGATGAGTAGCCCCCCACGTAGGCCATACGAAGCACGCGTGACTCGTCAACTGCCGTCGCTGACAATGGCAGGAGGTGCGGCACTCGTAAGTCTTCGACAGTTATCGCTGACCATGGAAAGAGGTGCGTCAGCTACAGTCGAGTACAGTTCACTGGCCAAGCTGAAAGTTCTCGATTTCTTCTGCGGAAATATCGATAGAAGTGATATGAGGCTGGTAAATAATGTTTGGAGTCTGAACGTATCAAGCCTATCATTTCGAAACCAACAAGTACTTTCGATCGAACCAGGCACATTTTCAATTTCTCTAATCTACAATCGATCAATCTTTGTTGTAACGTTCGAATAGGTTTTAAGGCAGCAACTGTTGCATTGGTGCAGACACAAAACAAAAAAATCGACATTGTTATATTAGACAGTGTATGTATGTGGGGAAAAGAATATAGTATATTTGACATGTCCGATTTATGTAACCCATTTGGCAACACAATTCACCAACTCAGCATAAGAGATAACGGAATTATCGGTTTTGACGCGGAAAATGCCTGTGTAAGAGAATTAATTTCTGGTTTGAATCTGATACATGACTGTTTTGCTTGTGTTAAATCGCAAATCCCACGTATATATATATAATATATATATATATATATATATATATATATATATATATATATATATATATATATATATATATATATATATATATATATATATATATATATATATATATATATATATATATATATATATATATATATATATATATATATATATATATATATATATATATATATATATATATATATATATATAGATCAAGGAATGCGTAATGGAATATCGTTTCTATACTTCAAGTTGTCACCGCACAATACAATACAAGTACAATATTGCTATCACGCCAATCTCCTTAGAAACTTGAGCCCAGACGCGTATCAAAAGCAGAGTTAAAATTATCAACAGATTAGTGGAGACGCTAAGGAGCTATAAGGAGTCAATCAGTCGAGTCATGGTTATAAAAAATAGTCGCCAATGTGACAGCGACTTCAACCGTCGATTGAGAGGGCCACTTAATCGGGACAGCGCAGGCAATTGATGCAACGGCTTGTTGGGTCGCGGCAGACAGCTGCCGCCTATTGTTTCTTGGCACGAGCTAGAACATATGAACCCGCAATAAGTGGACTACCAGCAGAAAATGTCATGCTTATTAAAGGCAACTTGAAACATTCAAAACGCATTGACATATGTAGGTGTCAGGAAACGTACAAGTTTATGAATCGTACGATGTATTATGCAGAGTTGCCTAAACAATTTCAATTAAAGTTTAGCACAATTCAAAGGTGATTACACGACTTTCTGTAATATGAACCAGAGTTATTTTTATGATCTCCCACGAAACCGCTATGGACGAGGGCTGGATGAGAAACTTGTAACCAAAACTTAATTTGTAAAGGCTGCGTTGCTTAATATGGAGAAAGTGTATAACACCACTTATTTTAGTCAAAGACTTCAGTCAAAGACTTCAGAACATTCTGCAACTCGGTGCCATTAAAAACAACTGTTCTGTTGTCCGGTTTACAACTCCGACCTCTAAACACAAGATACATACTCTTCGCACTATTAAACTTAACACAGTAATCGTCTGCAAGTTGTTCACATATCTCGATTGATACCTTGAGTCCTCCAGATCTTGTAGGTGTTAGCATGTTCAGGACATATGCATATCCTATGCCACGGGTATAGTGGTTGCCCATTTGGCATCCCATACAACACTCTTCTCTATTTTTTATAATCCATCCATATATAGAGAGAAAAGAATAGGAGAGAGGATTGCTCCCTGCTTGATTCCATTACAGGTGTTAAAACTGGGACGAGAGACTACATCCCCATCTCACTTGAAGTTTTTGTTTAGTATACATATATTCAAGGTCATTCCTGTATTGATCAATTCGTTCAGTACTGGATTTATGCTAGGCTAGCCTGTGACATTAGTTCCTTTCAAACATATGATCTACATTTAAATCCAACCTGATTTTAAGTGGTACATGATCAGAAAACAACAAGTTGTCTATAATAGAACATTCCAGCACCCTGTGTCCCAATGTAGCCGTGACTATAATAGAACATTCCAGCACCATGTGTCCCTATGTAGCTGTGACGATAAAGTGACCAAATCCTATGTCACTAAGATTGAAATCCAATATAAAATTCCTCAAAGCATGTTCATGAGGTGTACTTCCAGCCAGGTCAGTGCCCATGTCACGCCCGTATATAACATGTGCGGGATTATAAATGTGTATTAACTGCTTTATTTCACCTAAAACATCCATATATTCAGCACATTTATCATCTTCGGACCTGCCATCACAGGGCATGTATACATTGAGACACACGATTTCACAGTTATTACTAATTTGAATCATAATGCCACATAACCTTACATGATTGCACTTAAGCTCCCTGTCTGCTGTGTTAACAGTTAATTTCCACAAGATCGCACAACCACCATATGGACGTCCGGCCCTGGCAATACATTCATCCATATAACTCTTACCAGTAATGGCCATGCCGTCCCCTAATTTACATATCTTGGTTAATTCACTTTTATATAAGCAATGTTCCTGTATGAATAAAATATCACATTATTTGCTAATATCATATATAATTTTCAATTTTCGAGCCTATGTCTTTGAAATGTTTACAGTTGTAGCTAATCATAATCAGAGGATGCACAGTGTTAGTTTGTGAAGTGTTGAACATTAGTCTTTATTTTAGTATGATAGCATCTTTATCCCAGATAGACTAAATCATTGTCTTCACATACCATCTCCTCACATTCCTACCGTTGGGCCAGAAGAGAGGGTATTTGACTTTATTCATGTCATCAACTGATATTGCTAACTTAAAGGAGTTCAACCTAGCATTGTCATTACTTGATTTTGTTAGTTCGTGATAGTTCACTCCTTTTCGTCTGGTGTACACATCGACATCTTTGAGGCCATCTGATTTATGGAGGCACTGCCGTTATACCTGCTGCATCGTTCCCTTTCCCCTCGATAGTTCCTCGCTTCTGCTCGCTCAGCGGATGCTTACTGTGGTTTTCTCTGTGTAGTTGTATTTTTTTGCTTTCGCCTTTGGTCTGCAGGAATTACAAACGTACCCGGCAATACGGGAGTAGCTGCGAGCCACGGTCTACATCTTGCTGTCTTTCTCCCTGGCTAGTGTCGTTGCTAGCCAGAGCCACACCAAGGATATTGCTACCTCTCTGTTGTTGCTGCTGAGTACTGGAGCCACCGGCAACAACCTCTGCCAGTGTTGAGTTTTCTGCATAACGACCACTGGTTTTAAATATCACCTGTTGGATCAGTTGCCCGTGTAGTTTACAGTCAAATTCTAAAGCAGTGATCTACTGGCTGTTGTGCACGGCATCGGATTTAGTATCGCCAAGAGTGTCCACGATCACTTTGAGTTTACCCTCAAGGTCTGTTAGTTTCTCGCCATGGCTCAACTCGGCTTCTCCCTCTGGGTGACATTTTGGGATAATTTTCTAGTCATGTGCAACACACTGCACTTTGATGTCGTTCTCGATTAGGATACTATGAGCCCCCAATATGTTGTCACACATACCTTCTTTGTCGGTTTTATTACAAGAGATTTGTCGCGATTGCATAAGTATTAAAATGTGCATTGGCCCAACCCACGACTTGTGTTTCCCGTTAAACTATTCACACTACATATTTCAACAACAACGTACCTGATTTGCGATGGCCTGAATGAATTGAGGAGGGAGATTTAAGTCATATACACACCCTTGTAAATGTATGTGTAAATGGGAATCATTGTGGGTGGCCTGGTGCTTAACGTAAATCTGGCTACAATATATATTTGTATAACTAGAAACAAAATCAAAACAATTTAATATTCTCTACACAATAGTTCGTGTGTGCAAATATGTTACAATCGAACTATTACATTAACTTTCGCCAGTTACCCGAAGACTGGACAACACAGATGTTATGCTTAGATCAAATATACCGCTACCCGAGACGTCGACCTATATCCGTGTTCTACTTATTACAGGTTTCGTCGTCGGCCTTGACCTTTCGTCATGCCATTGTTCATTCAGTCGTGTCCTCGTGCGGTGCAGAATTAACAAACCCGCGTCATGGAGGCTTCTGTCGTAACTCACGTGGTTGAGAGAGCCCAGGTTACACATGCGAGCATTTACCCCCTGTATGGGTTATTTTACTTCCTCTGACATAGACACCAGGATCAATGGCTTTTGGTGTCTCTTCCGAAAGACAATAGCAAAGCGGTGGGACGGCAGGAGGTGGTCTCAAACAACGGCCCTCTCCATTGAGAGTTCGCCGTTCTAGCCGCCTAGCCAACTACCGCGCTCTACTGCGGAGATGACCCGCCTGATTAGCCAACCTGTCAACACGTGGATATTGTGCAATCTTGGGCGCAGAGCATTCCCTTTCACTCGCTTGATATTTATCTCGCGATGTATGTCATAGTCGTTGAACATCTGGTGGGTGAGTCACTAGAATGCGTTCGGCAGTTCAGACGGGACGACAGGTAGTTGTATTTAAGAGGTCAGCCGTCAATTTCGCAGGAGTACGGATATTCTTTTAGTGTGGTCTTCTTAAAGGTCCTCCCTCAATTCAATATTCTATTAGTATTGTCTTCTTCTAGGTCCTCCCCCAATTCAATATTATACTACTATTGTCTTCTTAGAGGTCTTCCCTCAATTCAATAATATATTAGTACTGTCTTTTTAAAGGTTCTTCTTCAATTAAATATTCTGTTGGTATGGCTTCTTAAAGATCCTCTCTCAATTCAATATTATATTAGTATTGTCTTCTTCTAGGTCCTCCCTCAATTCAAAATTATACTACTATTGTCTTATTAAAAGTCTTCCCTCAATTCAATAATATATTAGTACTGTCTTCTTAAAGGTTCTTCTTCAATTAAATATTATGTTGGTATGGCTTCTTAAAGATCCTCCCTCAATTCAATATTCTATTAGTATTGTCTTCTTCTAGGTCTTCCCTCAATTCAATATTATACTACTATTGTCTTATTAAAAGTCTTCCCTCAATTCAATAATATATTAGTACTGTCTTCTTAAAGGTTCTTCTTCAATTAAATATTCTGTTGGTATGGCTTCTTAAAGATCCTCCCTCAATTCAATATTCTATTAGTATTGTCTTCTTCTAGGTCCTCCCTCAATTCAATATTATAATACTATTGTCTTATTAAAAGTCTTCCCTCAATTCAATAATATATTAGTACTGTCTTCGTAAAGGTTCTTCTTCAATTAAATATCCTGTTGGTATTGCCTTCTTAAAGATCCTCCCTCAATTCATTATTCTATTAATGTTGTCTTCTGAAAGGTCCACTCTCGATGTATGGTTTTGATAGTCTCGTTTTAGAATAATTTCGCCAAAAAATCAAACCAATTTAATATTCTCTACACAATAGCTCGTCTGTGCAAATATGTTACCATCGAACTATTACATTAACTGTCGCCAGTTACCCGATCCAACGATCAAAGTAAATTCGTTCGATTATTTGAAAAGAAGTAAGCACCTTTTTATTAAACCAACTGCACGTAATGCAAAACGAATTTGTTCTAAAGATTATTGTCAAATATCAGTTTTGCTGTCGGCTGACATTTTCACCAGGGGACCAATAAACGCATCAAAGTTCTAGAAAATTGATAAAGCCAAACTTCTGCTACGACGGGTTAAATGTTTTCGACGATGAACGAAGGACCGACGGGTATTCACCGAAGCAACACAACTATCAATCAAGAGAGCTGCTAAATCAGAACGGGAGAAGCTTAGTAAACAAAGGTCAGAATATGTTGCATAAGATAAATCACTGGCGTGGTATTTTTGACTGTAATTACAAAAGCGTATGTTTTATCAAATCTTATAGTTTGCTTGCATCCATTCTTACCAAGTGGCCTACCCATCTCATCCAGCAGATGGTATCTCAAATACCGTATAATTATGTGACTTGTGTCTATGCGGAACAAACGACCACTGAACACATACATCGTTACGACGCTACAGTGTTATAATTCGACCTAGCTGACCATGCGGCCAGTAGGCAAATCTCTGCGTGGGTGATTAAACATCTCCTTCGACTTGCGGAAGCCGAGGAAGGACTCAAGTTGTTTACTGATGACCGCGATGGCCCGTCAATGACTAAAACTGAACTGTTAATTTCCTCTTTCGAAAAATCGGACAGACTAATCGTGTGTATTACGCCGGAGTTTTTAAATGACGAAAGTTCTATGCACAACATTAATCTTGCACTGGCGTCTAAGAAACCATTGTTTCATTTTAACTTCATTAATTTCTGCGCAGAAGAACATACTATTCCATGTAGGCAGTTGCGCCATTTGATGCAAGCGAAGGCGTGTCTCGTATGGGGCGAGAACGACGACGATCACAGCGACTTCAACCGGCGATTGAGAGGAGCACTTAATCTGGGCAGCGCAGGCAATAGATGCAACGATTTATTGGGCCGCGTCAGACAGCTGCCGCCTACTGTTTCTTGGCGCGAGCTGGAACATATGAACCCGCAATAAGTGCACAATTCAAACATGATGCCATGACGATATGTAATATGAACCACAGTTATGTTATGATCTCCTACGAAACCACTATGGACGAGGGCTGGGTGAGAAATTTGTTACCAACATTTCATTTGTAAAGGCTCTGTTGTTTAATTTGGAGAAAGTGTGTAACTCCACTTGTCTTAGTGTAAGGCGATTTACTTTCATTGAGCCCTACTTTATGTACGCGTGTTGTCTTGAATTGTATATCTTTTACTGTGGATAAATGTGTTGTTATTAGCACTGTTGCTGTTTGATCAATACTACGAGGTAACGCACTGTCCATATGTAATTCCCATTGTAAAGTTGCGGTACTACACTGCCACATGACCGTGATACGTAGACAGAGTTGTAGAACAGTACGACGTGACTCTTGCTTTAAGAATTAACATACACGACAACCACGTTATAGAGTGCACTAAACAATGTCTTAGTTGATATGATATGAATATACATGGACATTTGAATTTTATTTAAATAATAATCATTATAACGGTAAAACTAATGCCAGTTAGTGACACAGTAATAGGGGTGGGGACAGGTAGGAGAGGTCCACAGGGAGGAGTGGAGCACCGGGAGGAGTGTGTCACAGGGATGAGTGGGCCACAGGGAGGAGTGGGCCACATGGAAGGCTTTGGCACAGGGAGGAGTGGAGCACACGGCGAAGTGTTCCACAGAGCGGAGTGGGTCACTGGGAAGAGTGTGGCATAGGAAGGAGTGGGACACATGGAGGAGTGGGCCATACGGAGGAGTGGGGTACAAGGAGAAATGAGCCACATGGAGGAATGGGGCACAGGTAGGAGTGGGCCACAGTGAAATGTGGGCTACATGGAGGAAAGAGGAACAAGGAGGAGTGGGCCACATTGATACGGGGCCACATTACGAGTGACCAACTGGGAGGTTGAGCCAAAGAGAGGAGTGGTCCATGTAGTTTTTCGCCACAAGTAACTGTTGTTAATCCCCAGTCTATTTCACATGAATCAATGCACCTACCTTGGACATTCTGGGCCACTTGATGAGGTCAAATTTGCTTGTATGTGTACGATTATTTCGTTTTGATTCGTGTTTAAATGTGGGGTTTGTAGCCGACCATTAACACTGGCCACGGTCTTACGAATGCCTTTCAAACCACGGCTTTTTGTGGCAGACCTGCGAAGCTTAACTCGCACCCAAAGTATGTTCATCATGAAAATATTTGACCTAAGATCAACTTAGCCTAATCTTCATATGTTGCATGTAACTTCCTGACCAACTATGTCCGTGAGTTTTTTTTTTTTTCAGAGTTATCGCTCAACAACAAGTTTTCTGATGTTATATAATCATCCAATATTATAATATATATAATACTTAACGATGTATTACAGCAACATCATGGCATACATAAAGTAGATGTGTGCACGTAATGTATATTCGGACACACGTTTTTGTACGTCTTAAGAAAGTGTATCTTGGTATACAAATCATTAAACGTCATTATGTCAAAACCGTTGCATAAAACCAGTGCGTGATAAATCATTTCTGGTTTACTTCGTTTTGGCACAAACTGTTTAAAACGTCCATCTTGGCGCTCTCAGCTCTTCACAGTAAACGTCGGCCCTACGTCAGTCGGCGACCGTCTTACAACAACATACCACCACATTAGCAACTATGTGTTATAACACGACTGATTGACTACTTATAGATCCTTAGCGTATCCACCTATCTGTTGAAAACTTTAACTCTGCTTTTGATGCGCGTCTGGCCTCAAGTTTCTTAGGAGATTGGCGTGATACAAATATTGATATTGTATTGTATCGTAATGTATTCTGCGGGGACAGCTTCCCGCAAGACATCCCATACATAGGAAGTTGTTTGGTGAGGTTAAACGGCAAAACGGCCGATAAAACACAGCCAAGAAGTTGTTTGGTGTGGTATAGCGAAACGAACAACTCGGTTAAGACATTTAGTGATTATATGACATTGGCGTGATATGTCGTCAGTTGGATGAAAGCGTTTCTGGCGGTTGTATTTCGAAGGATCCAAAAGGACAACGATTACATTGGTTTAAGAATCGCAGCCAGTTGTGTGTTTTGTAACTTTAATTCTTAATGTGTATTGTTATAATATACATACCGTCCGAAGTTGCTTAAAACGAGAATTCGAAAACACATCCTAAATAATTGGGCTTCCCTGCTTGTTGATCGAGGTCATATCTCTCTTGTAGTTCGAGCGGCCAATATTTGTAGGATGTTGTTGAGATTGAATAACTGGTCTTCCCTACTCGATTCTGACTGTCCTGTCTTAGCTTTAACGCTGAAGGAAAATAAACACATAAAAAAATATACTGCGATACATATCCGGGCAAAGCTCTTCACAGGTGCATACAATAAAAATAAAAACAATAGTTTCCCTAAAAATATGATAACACAGGCCTACACACCATATGTTACCATCCTTCCATCCACGCAAGAAACCGGAACTGTGACACCCAGTTTCAAATTAGGTCCTTTCACAAGTACATTTTTACTCATCCCGTTTTCGACAAAATTCGCAATAAGTGAACCACTAGGTCGTGCTAGCTCGTTTAAAAAGAAAATTATATTTTGATTTGATGAAGTTATCAGACGAATTATTACATTATTTTGGACCGGATCCGATCGAAATTCGGCGGAAGAAAGAAAAACAATGTCTGACTCAATATAGTATAACATGATGTTATTCATACTTTCGCAAGATACCTGATCTGACGATCAATGTAAATTATTTCGATGATGTTGACAAAAGTGGGCACTGTTTTATTAAACCGAATCAATTAATTACTTAAACTATTCAAGCAACACTTGTATAATCATCAACTAATCTGATCTGCAATGGAATTCGGAGGGAGTTTAAAACATTATAGTTCAGAATGTCCTAATTTGGCAGCAGAAGATTTTGGAACGACAGTCCATGCCGCAGAAGTTACAAATGTAGTGTCCGTTGGTTGGTTGGTGTCGCTACTTTACATGCTCTTCTCACGCTGCACTCAAAAAACAACGATTTCGCGTCGTGCGTGGGACTCCCGTCCAGGTCTTTCATTGATGGCACTGGTCATGAAGCCAGACGTACTGGTGCGTTTCCAAGTGAGCACGATACGTCTACCAAAGAATTACTGTTGGAGTCGTTTGTGTTACAATAAGTCTACGCCGCAGTATTTTCACTAACGTTCAGATTTAATATATATAAACAAGATATGGTACAGCTTAACAATGCCACACGTCCGGATTACCAGAACCATAATGTTCAAATTATTGTATTCACAATTTCATAACACAGTTTCATAAACAAGGTAGGGCACGGTTTGATATTGCCACACGTCCGGATTACCAGAACAAAATCCCATACAATGGGTAATGTCCAAAAAACATGCATCACCCCATTTGGGGGTCGCAACCTTCAACATGTGTATGATGCTATACATGACGCCCACATGATTACGTAGCTGAGATAGCGTGGTCTGGGTCGCGTACACAAGTTTGTTTCTCATTAAATCTGTTTAAGAATATCACATATGAACATTCGATCAAACAGCATATTAGAATATCTGGCAGTTGAAGCTAGAAGGGCCAGGTTCGCGACAACAGTGACTATTCATCACAACAATCGTTGCCAGCGACAGCGGAATACGGAAAACATAATTACTGACTCCGTTCTAATCACAGACCACGGTGAAAAAAGAGGCCGGTACTCGCCCGACACGTGGCATTTCCGAGTCAACCGTCATAAAAACAAGCTTGCTGAAGCATGTCTTTTCATACAACATCCGTTATTTCGTCATGTCACTCAGTTGTCGCTACACGAGTTAAGCATATAGAATAACATACCGTTCAACGTTTAATTGTTGGTCAACACCGTAACATTGATAACAGTTTATCAAATGACTGTCACGAAGTGTAAATCCCTCTGTCTGCTCACAGTGCATGTTATCAGCGTTGTTTATCAGTGTACTGCTTTGTGCGCCATCTGGTGAAAGGAAAGGAACCAATGTTTTACGAAATATTATCTACAGATGGCAGCATCGTTCGTCGTGTTTACTGTCGCATATTGTCTTCTGTCTCCGCACGAACAAAATGTCGCGAGGAGCGTGCTTTCTACCTATTCCCGGGATATGTCACACCTGCATCGTGCGGTTGACTATAATATAGAGCGAACTGGAAAAAGCAGTAACTGAAGTGTACCACGAACAAGTTATGCTAGACTCTTGTATATGGAGAGGCAATGAGCCAGCAGGGGAGACTTAAACACTCGGCTGTCTTTTCACCCCAATGAACTATGCAAGGAGCTGTTTTTGACGGTTGTAGCGAGAATATGAAGTGATCACTACATACTACACACCACACAGGCACGTCACACAGCCGCGTGTTTTATACACCAAGCCTCAATATTAGACATGACATTTTCTTGACATGGTTTGGATCACTAATGAGAATCCTGGGAAACTAACAGATGAGTAGAGAGATAGAAGGTTAAAACAGATATTTCAATTCCGCATTTAAAACGGATACTGCGAATATATCACCAATCCAAATTGTCGCATAGTGAAGTAAATATGAACATTTAAGTAAATTGTAACATATATATATATATATATATATTATAGGAAAGACTATAAAGGTAACCAGTAGTACATATATCTTCATTGACGTGTTTCCTTTGTATTTTGAATGCCTGGCGAAAGGGCATACTATTCAGTCGACATAGATGGCAGATATAGGATGTTCACTGACCCGTGTAAGGTCGGTTGTAGAGTGATCAGACAAGGTGCCGGGCGCAGACGTTCGACGGAAACATCGGTGAGGTGGACAAACGGCGGTGAGATACAACTGGGACGTAGACGGAAGACGGAAACATCAGTGCGGTGGATGAACGGCTGTGAAGTACACTTGAAGGGTGAGTATTGTGTTCCTGAAATAAACATGTACTGGTTCGGTGGCTTGGTTGCCTTTGTGCTCGCGTCTTTGTCAGAAAGAACGGGGTTTGAACCACTGGTCACCAGCAAGGCGAAACGATTAAGGAAACTTGCAAATTCCGCTACAACCAGTGTTTATATAATATCGTTATATGGCTATATAACGTTGGCAATACGTGTCTTTCAGATAAGGCCTTAAAAGTCGTACATAACTTCTAACTAATAATAATGCCTAATTTATTATTTGGTGTCTATGCCAGATATATACTATTCCACACAGCGGTTAAATATCTAAACTGTCGGAGATATAGTGGTCATTCTATATAAACTCCCTACAATAAAACACTGGTGCGTTAGCCTTGCGGAAATAACTGCGTGTAAATAATTACAGGAGTGAACACAACAGATAAGTGAAGAATGGAGAAGATTTGGAAGGAGGTTGGTGTGAAAGAGAGTTTCAAGAGGAATCCGATGAGGGACCGGTTAAAGTGTGGTGCTGGACTCGAGTTGCGATTGGACGGGGAACAGTTAATGAAAAAATTAAAAGAGCGGAAGCACTCAGAGTGGAGGGTATAATGAGAAGAGGAAGACAGCGATTGTGATGGGAGGGCTGTGTGTAGAGAAATTTATTGGGATTGGAATGGGGTGGAGAATGAAACCGAAGTGAAGATGATGGAGACGGCAGTAAAACGGAACCAGTGAACTCGGACTTCGGGTAAAACGAGGAGAGCAACAACATTAAAACTGGACTTTAGATAACATGGAATAAAACCACATCAAATATACATTTCACAAACGCCATTTGTTGTTCCGCAGACGCCATTTGTTTTATTGGCTTAAAAGTCTTCAGCCAATTATTTCAAAATCAATGAAAACGTATTAGGGAGAATAGGGACGAATGTATTCCGGCAATGAACAACTCAACTTTTATGGTCGTCCGAAGTTATCGAGAATGGTATTTCCCTAAAAGTAAATTGCATATGTACATTTGTTTTAAATGTAGGAACATGTATACTCTTCGCCAGGCATCTTCAACTGTAAGAAACTTACCTGTTTTCCAGACATATCAACTATCAACAACTACACACTTCACAAGACGTATTGAAGAACATGAACTTCCCTATCCTTTAGACAAGTTAACGAGCATCAACTACACACTTCACAAGATATGTTGACAAGCACCAACTATATTGTGAAATACTGGGCGCAGACCATTCACATTCACTCGCTTGATATCTATCTCGCGATGTATGTCATAGGCAGCGAACATATTGGGAATGAGTCAATAGGATGCGTTCGTCAGTTTATACGGGACGCCCGTAAGTTTTATTTAAGAGGTCAGCCGTCAATTTAGCAAGAGTACGGATATTCTATTAGCTTTGTCTTCTGAAAGGCCCTAACTCAATTCAGTATTCTATTAGTACTGTCTTCTTATAGTATTCCACGCCATTCAAAATGATATTAGTATTGGCTTCTTACAGGTCCAGCCTCAATTAAAAATTATATTAGATATTGTCTTTTTAGAGGTCCTCCCTCAATTCAATATTCTATAAGCATTGTCTCCTTAAAGGTCCTCCCTCAATTCAATTCTTTTGATCGTCTCGTTTTAGAATAATTTCGCGAAAAAGCAAACCAATTTAATATTCTCTACATGATAGCTCGTCTGTGCAAATGTGTTATGATCGAACGAACTATTACATTAACAATCCCCAGTTACCCGATCTAACGATCAAAGGCAGTTATTTCGATTATATGAAAATAAGTACCTACCTTTTTTAGTTAACCGACTGCGCGTAATATTAAAAGCAAAACAAAAGTCATATTTTAGGGCAATGCACTTAAGAGTTAACAAAAGTTAACCATTTGCAACTACAATCAAGAATATCACGCTAGATGTTCTATCAGCATTTGTTCTAAAGCTTTTGGTCAAATCTTAGTTTTCCTGGCGGCTGACATGTTGACCAGGGCGACTAATAAACGCATGGCAGTTCCATGAAATTGATCAAGCAAGACTTCTGCTGCAACGTGTTAAGTGCCTTCGACGGTGATCGACGGACCAGCAACAAAAACTAGTAAGCAAAAGAGCTGCTAAATCAGAACGGGAGAAGCTTAGTAAACAAATATCAAAATATGTTGCATAAGATTAATCGTGCCAAACATGTTGCATAAGATTAATCAGTTACATGACATTATTGATTGTCGTTGCAAATGGTTATGTTTTATTAGCTCTTATACGTGCATTGGTCCAACCCCTGACTATTGTTTCCACCTAAGCTATTCACGCACTACATATTTGAACATCAACGTACCTGATTCGCGATGCACTCAATTAATTGAAGAGGGAGTCATACCGGGTGCACACCCCTGAAAATGGATGTTGTAAATATGTATGGGAATTATTGAGTGGCCTGGCGCTGAAGGTAAATCTGATTTGAAATTTATATATATTTCTAGTTAGCACGACAATGTATCTAGTTCAATATATATATATATATATATATATATATATATATATATATATATATATATATATATATATATATATATATATATATATATATATATATTGAACCAGATACATTGTCGTGCTAACTAGAAAGCTGTATTGTTTAAATTGCAGAGTTGGTCTACTGATAGCAAAGATGAGTGGCGCCGTCTGTCGGATACTCTTGTACTTCGCCATCTTCCAAGTCATTGTCGAATTCGCTGATTCGCAACACCACTGCGCAGAGTCACGTGTCGTCGTTGACCGCCATCTTGAAGTGACGGTTGACTGCACCCCTACACATCTGTCAACAATTCCCGTGGGTGCGTTTCCAGAAGATACGACACACCTCGTACTGAGCCGTCTAAAAATACACGCGATCCCAGATAATGCCTTCGCGCAACTGCGCAACTTACGAAGTATTGACTTGTCCAACAATGATATTCACACATTGCGTAATGCAAGTTTTCACGGTCTGACCAAACTGAAAACATTAAAGCTGAATGGGAACGCTATCAGTAGTACTGAAGGTGGGGTTTTCAGCGAGTTGCCATCGTTGGAGACGTTGCTGATGACTAGCCCCCCACACAACCCACATTTTGCGGTCGAGTACAGTTCGCTGGCCAAGCTGGAAGTTCTCGATTTCTTCGATGGACATATCGATAGGATTGATATTGCGCTGATGAATGACTTTCGGAACCTGAATATATCAAGCCTAGCATTTCGAAACCAAGATGCACATTCGATCGAGCCCGGGGCATTTTCAAATTTCTCCAATCTACGATCGATCAATCTTTGTTGCAACGGTCAACTAGGTTTTAAGGCAGCAATAGTTGCATTGGTGCAGACACAAAACACAGAAGTCGATACTGTTATATTAGACAATGTATGTAGAAGGGGAAGAGAATACAGTATATTTGACATGTCTGATTTCTGTAACCAATTTGGCAAAAAAATTCGCCGACTCAGCATAAAGGATAACGAAATTATCGGTTTTGAGGCGGAAAATGCACACTGTCTCGCAGAACTTCGCGAATTAGACATATCCTACAACCCGATTATTTCCTTTGGACCCAAAACGGTGTCCTCGGGAAAATATTTATCATACCTTGGACATAATATGCCACATTTGTGCACGCTTAGTTTTTCGATGAACACAGGTTATTATGATAAATACTGTGGTTGTGAGAAGGCTGCGTTATATTACGACGCTAGCTCGTATTTCTCAAGTAAGTCATCGTGTTTGGCTCACTCGGAAGAGGGTGGGCTCGTTTTGGCTTCCCAGACACCCTGGCAAGATATCCCACTGGATGTTTATAGCAGCGAAGAGGTGCGCCACCTCTTCATCCCGCCGTCAGTACAGTCCATACGCGTGGAACACTGGTTACCGAAACGAACAGCTAAAATGACAAGATCTGTTATGATCAATACTAATAACAACATCCGCTACATCAGTGTGGCTTACACCGATTTCCCCATTGTGATTTCAGCTTCTTGTTATGGTTTTCATATGTTGGAAACCATTGATATCAGTCATTGCAACATTCTCAAACTAACACCAAAGTACGTGTATTTTCCGAATTTGAAGAATCTAAACATTTCGTTTAATCAATTAGATACGGAATCGGCCGGGCTGTCCATTGGATGCCCGAAGTTGGAAGACTTCGACATGTCCTATAATCAGTTTCGTTAGATTGATCCTACGATGTTTTCGACTTCCCGAAATCTGAAGCATATCAACCTTGACGGAAATGCACTACAGGACGTGTATCTAGAACTAAGCAATCTCACTCGCCTGGAAACTCTCACTTTACGTTCCAACAAATTGCATGATTTAGGCAGCAAGTTTACTTCTGAACTCGATAGTTTATTTCGTGTGAAGAAATTCACTCTGGACGTACGAAACAACACTTTCGTTTGTTCCTGCGCATCGCTCGCTTTCATTCGCTGGATCCAGACGACGGGTGTTAACTTGGTAGAGAGAGATGAACTCACGTGCTTGCTGAGTAACAAGGAAACGCTACTTGTCGACGTGTCATTGGCAGACTTGACGAACGAATGCCGCAGACAATTTCATGTCATCATCACCAGCGTTATCGTTATCATAATCGGTATAGTGGCCGTCCTGGTGGGGTTGGTGTGGAATAGATGGTATATCAAATACCGCATAATTCTGTGTCGTGTGTCTACGCGGAACAAACGACGCACTGAACGTATACATATCTACGACGCTGCAGTGTTGTACTTCGCGCATGCCTCCAACCTTGCTGACCATGCGGCCAGTAAACAAATCTCAGCGTGGGTGCTTAAACATCTCCTTCTACTTGCGGAAGCCGAGGAAGGACTCAAGTTGTTTATTGATGACCGCGATGGCACGTCAATGACTAAAACCGAACTGTTCATTTCAGCTTTCGAACAATCGGAAAGACTAATCGTGTGCGTTACGCCGGAATTTTTAAATGACGAAAGTTGTAAGCACAACATTAATCTTGCATTGGCGGCTAAGAAGCCACCGTGTCATTTCATCTTCATTAATTTTTGCGCCGAGGAACACACAATACCGAATAAACAGTTGCGCCATTTGATGCAAGCGAAGGCCGGGGCGACGTGTCTCGTGTGGGGCGAGAACGACGACGATCACAGCGACTTCAACCGGCGATTGAGAGGGGCACTTAATCGGGGCAGCGCAGGCAATGGATGCAACGGGTTATTGGGCCGCGTCAGGCAGCTGCCGCATACTGTTTCTTGGCGCGAGCTGGAACATATGAACCCGCAATAAGTGGACTACTAGCAGAAATTGTCATGCTTATTGAAGGCAACTTGAAACATTCACAACGCATTGATATTTGTAAGTATCGGGAAAAGTACAACTTTGTACCCATCGTGATATGCTGCATTTTTAGCGGAATGTTTCCAGACTATGAATGGTACGATGTTTTATGCAGAGTTGCCTAAACAAATTCAAGTAAAACTTCATTAAAACACCCTTCAAACGTGACGCCACGACGTCCTGTAATATGAGCTAAAGTTATTTTAATAACCTCCTACGAAACCACTACGGACGAAGGCTGGGTGAAAAACTTGTAACCAAAACTTCATTTGTAAAGGCTGCGTTGTTGATATGGAGAATGTTTGTAACACCACTTATCAAAGTGGTCAAAGACGAGTTGTATTCATTGCACCATATTTTATGTACATATATTGTTTTGAATTGTATATCGTTTACTGCGAATAAATATGTTATTAGTATTATTGTTGCTATTTGATAAATACTACGAGGTAAAGGAAGGGGGAGTCTAGGGAGGAGTTGGGCGTAGTGAAGAGTGGGCCACATGGATACTCATCCATACGGAACAGAGAGGAATGGGCCACAGGGAGCGGTCAGTCACAGAGAAGATTGGGCCATTAGAAGGAATGGGCCACATGGAGGAGTGATACACAAGGAGGAGAGGGCCACATAGATTGGAGGAGTGGGGCATTATGAGGAGTGAGCCACGGGAGAAGTGGGCCGGAGGGAGGAGTGGGGCGTAAGGAGTAGGGGGCCACCGTGGGAGTGGGCCACATGCAGGTGTGGACCACAGGGAGGAGTGGGAAACAGAGAGGTGTGAGCCACAGGCAAGAGTGGACCGCAGGGAGAAGTGGGCCACCGGAAGGAGTGGACCAAAGGCATGAGTCGACCACAGGGAGGAGTGGGCCACTGGGAGGAGTGGACCACACTGAAGTGTGGGCCAACGGGGGGAATGCACCACAGGCAGGAGTGGGCCACCGGAAGGAGTGGACACAGGCAGGAGTAGACCACCGGGAGGAGTGAACCACAGGGAGGAGTGGATCACAGGCAGGAGTGGACCACACGCTGGAGTGGACCACAGGCAGGAGTGGATCACCGGGAGGAGTGGACCGCAGGCAGGAGTTGACCACCGGGAGGAGTTGACCATAGGCAGGAGTGGACCACAGGCAGGAGTGGACCACAGACAGGAGTGGACCACAGGGAGGAGTGGGCCACCGGGAGGAGTGGACCACAGGCAGGAGTGGACCACAGGCAGGAGTGGGTCACCGGGAGGAGTGGACCACAGGGAGGAGTTACCCACATGGAAGAATGAGCCACAGACAAGGAGTGAACCATGTACATTTTTCCCCGCATGTAATTGTTGGCAATCCCAAGTCTATTTCACATGAATCCGTGGGGCCATCCCCATACTATGATTCCGTGGGGCCATCCCCACACTATGCTCCTATCGTGGACATTCTGGGCCACTTGATGAGATAATTTTTTTATGTGAACGTTTATTTCGTTTATATTTATTTTTAAATGTTAACCATTAACACTGGGCACTTCTTTACGAATGCCTATCAAACCACGGCTTTTATGATAGACCTGGGAAGCGTTACTCGCACCCAAAGTATGTTCGTCTTGAAACTATTTGACCTAAGATCAATTCAGCCTAATCTTCCTTTTTTGCATGTAACTTCCTGACCAATTATATCCCTGACATTTCTGGTTTCAGAGTTACCGCTCAGTTTGGTAAACAAGTTTTATGATCTTATCTAACCATCCAATATTTTAATAGATATAATACTTAACGATGTATTATACAAACATCACGGCATCAATAAAATAAATTTTTGCACATTATGTATATTCGGACACAAGTTTTTGTCCATCTTAAGAAAGTGTAATTTGGTATAGAAATGAAGAAGACATGTCATTATTTGAAACGACATTATACCAATCCCGTTGCATAGAACCAGTGCATGAGAATTCATTTTTGATTTGCTTCGGAGAGATGACATTATTTGCGCTAAATCGCAATGTCCACGTAAATAAATATAATTTATACTATTAATGTTGTCTTCTCATATCTGCTCATAACATCAACATTTATAAAACAAAAAAACATCGTTTCGGCACAAGCGATTTACAAACGTCCATGTTGGCGCTCGAAGCTCTTCACAGTGAACGTCGGCCCTACCGTCTTACAACAACATACCACCGCATTCGCGACTAGTTTTAATAGCCATGACACGACTGATTTACTCCTTATAGCTCCTTAGCGTAACCCCCTTTCTGTTGATAACCTTAACATTGTATGCCGAATTGTTTTATTTAGTTTGTCTAAGTCTCTGCTTTTCGCGTCTTGGCTCAGGTTTCTGAGGACTTTGGCGTGATATAAATATTGGTATTGTAGTGTATTGACAGCTTGAGGTATAAAAACGTTACCCGGTTGTAAATGACGCATTAGTTAAGCAATATTTATATGAGGCGACACGGTGACGACGATCTTAGATAATTAGACGATTAAACCCAAAGTGATTGTTAACTGTTTAAGAACAACGTCATCGAAGCACGTGTTGCTTTTTTGTATTTTGATTTGATGAAATCATTGGACGAGCTATTACATTATTTTTTACCGGATCCGGTGGATATTCGTCGGAAGAAAGACAAACGTGGTCTGACTCAACATAGTATAACATAAGACTATTCACTCTTTCGCAATTTACCTGATCTGACGATCAAAGTAAATTATTTCGATGATATTAACAAAGGTGCGCACTGTTTTTTTTAAACCGAATCAATTTATTACTTAAGCTATTCATGTAACACTTGTGTAATCATCAACACTTGTGTAATCATCAACACTTGTGTAATCATCAACACTTGTGTAATCATCAACACTTGTGTAATCATCAACTCACGTGATCCGTAATGGCCTAAATGGAATTGATAGGTAGTCTTAAACAGATAGTTCAGAATGTTCTGTGATAGTCCAGGCCGCAGGTGTTACAAATGTTGTGTCCGTAGGTTGTTTGGAGGCGTTACACTACTTCCTCTTTCACGCTGCACTTGCTCAGAAAGCAACAATTTCGCGTCATGACTGTGAGTGAGGCGTCCGCCCCGGTTTTTACAATTAGTTATGCCTGCGGTTTGCTCAATCATTGAATGAAGTCTGACGCACATGTGCATTTAGTCAATAACGCATTATTTGAGGAGTATTTATATGAGGCGACACAATGGCGACGATCTTACGTAACTAGACGATCCAACCCAACGTGATTGTTAAATGTGTAAGAAACACGTCATCGTAGCACGTATCGCAGCGTGTAAACACACCTTTCCGCAAGACGGCCGAGTAAAATACACCCAAGAAGTTGTTTGGTGTGGTCAAACGGCAAGAAGGCCCAGTAAAACATACCCAGGAAGTTGTTTGGTGCGGTCAAACGGTAAGACGGCCACGTAAAACATACCCAGGAAGTTGTTTGGTGTGGTCAAACGGCAAGACGGCCACGTAAAACACACCCAGGAAGTTTTTTGGTGTGGTCAAACGGCAAGATGGTCGAGTAAAACATACACCGGAAGTTGTTTAGTGTGGTCAAACGGCAAGACGGCCGAGTAAAACATGTTTGGTGTGGTCAAAAGAAACGAACAACTGGTTTACGACAGTTATAGATTATATGACATTGGCGTGATGTCGTCAAATCGTTTTTAGAGGTAGTATTTCCAAGAATCCAAAATTACAACGATTACATTGGCTAAGATTCGTAGCCAATTGTGTTTCGTAACTTTAATTATTTATGTGTATAGTTATAATATACATACCGTCTGAAGTTGTTCAAAACGGGAATTCGAAAAAACATCCTAAATAATTTGTCTTCCCTGCTTGTCGTTCCTTGCCATATTTCTGTTATAGTTCGAGCGGCCAATATTTGTAGAGATTGATTGTATTATACCAATCATCTCGGATGTTTAAAAATAATAACCACACATCACATGTTACCATCATAATATTTGTCTCTTAAAATTTACGAAAATACATATTGCTGATAAAATAAATGACGACATAAAAAGATCAAAAAGACCAGTCTTGAGTGAGCAATTATTCAGCCAATCTATTTCGTTTAACATTATTTTAAACGCGCGACCATCATGAAAAACATTAGTGCATCTGAGCAACTCAACACGTTACATCACTTTGCCTTCCGTCCAGTCCTGCTCGGGTAACTATTGCCTCATGATCCCCGGCTGAAGCATTTGACTCACTTACGGGTTGTTGCAACAAATGCACTACAGGCGGTGACTAAGGATTTGGTGGCACATTTTGCTGTCTGAGTCACAAACAAGGGTCTTTCATAAGGTCGATTCTGACTGTCATGTCTTAGCCTTAACGCTGAAGGACTATAAATACAGTAAAATGTTAATATCGCGAGGAGCGTGTTTCCTACCTATTCCCGGGATATGTCGCGTCTCCATCGTGCACTGGACAATACAGGGCGCAATGAAAAAAATTGTAACTGTAGTGTACCAAAAAGTTGTAGTGAAATAACTATGAACACTTAAGTTAATTGTAACTATTCAAATTATATAAAGTTAACTAGAAATACATGTCGCTGCATTGAGGGGTTTCCTTTGCATTTTGTATGCCTGGCGAAATGGGGTGTTATTCAACCGACACAGACCCCGGCAGAGAAAAGATGCTCACTGACCCGTGTAAGGTCGGTTGCGGTGTGATCAGACAGCGCGCCGCGCGTAGACGGAAGACGGAAAGATCAGTGACGTAGACGAACGGCGTTGAGGTACAACTGTTGACGGAACCCTCCAGAGAACGCGTGAGAAAATTCGAAGGGTGAGTATTGTGTTCCTGAACTAAACATGTACTGGCTCGTTGATTTGATTGGCTTTGTGCTGGCGTCTTGATCAGAAAGTACGGCAGCAAGGCGAAATAATTTATGAAACTAGGGCGAAGCTTACGTATTCCTCTAGCGCCAGTGGCTATATGATCAAGTGGTTTTATGATGTTGACAATGCGTGTCTTTCAGGCCTTAAACGTCGTACATACTTAATATCTGATAATAACACTTTTCAAGCAACACATAACACAATGTAATTATCAACTAACCTGATCCGCAATGGCCTGAATGGAATTTGGAGATAGTTTAAAACATTATAGTTCAGAAAGTCCTGACGTAGATGCAGAAATCAATTTTGGAACGACAATCCATGTTACAACTGTAGTGTAGGTTGGGGTCGCTACTTTACTTCCTCTTCTCACGATGCACTTGCTCATAAAACAACGATTTCTCGTCGTGCGTGGGACGTCCGCTCTGGTCTTTCATTGATGGCACTGATCATGAAGCCAGACGCACTGGTGCGTTTCCAAGTGAGCACGTCACGTCTACCAAAGAATTGCTGTTGGAGTCGTATATGTTACATTAAGTCTACGCCGAAGTATTTTCTATTACGTTCAGTTTTAATATAAATAAACAAGATATGATACAGTTTAACAATGCCACACGTCCGGATTACCAGAACCATAACGTTCAAAAATATTTTATTCACAATTTCATAATATAATTTCATAAACAAGGTAGGGCACGGTTTGACAATGCCACACGTCCGAAATACCATAACAATAACCCTTACATGGTAATGGGAATTTAAAAAAAAAACATGCATCGCCCTATTTGGTGTCGTCACCTCCAACATGTGCCTGATGCTAAACATGACGCCCACAAGATTACGTAGCTGAGATAGCGTCGTCTGGGTCGCGTGTACAAGGATGCTTCTTGTCAAATCTGATTAAGTATATCACATTGAACATTCGATCAAACAACATATTAGAATACCTGGCAGATGAAGCCAGGTTTGCTACAACAGTGACTATTCATCACAACACACGCTGCCTTACGGAATACATAATTGCTGACTCCGTTCTAATCACTGACCACGGGTCGTAAAATGAGCTCGGGTCTGGTGCTCGTCTTGTTGTCCGTTTAAAGGAAAACACGACCGGTGAACAAAAAGAGGCCATTACTCGCCAGGCACTTCGCATTTCCGAGTCAGCCGTCATAAAAACAAGCTTTCTCAAGCGTGTCCTTTCATAATACATCCGTCATTTTGTCATGTCAATCAGTTGTCGCTGCACGAGTAAAGCACATAGAATAACAGACCGTTCACCGTTCATGTGGTCAACACCGTAACATTGATAACACTTTATCAAATAACTTACGAAGCGTAATTCCCTCTGTCTGCTCACAGTGCATGTTGTCAGCTTTGTTTATTATTGTACTGCTCTGTGCGCCATCTGGTGAAAGGAAAGGAACCAATGTTTTATGAAATATTATCAACAGATGGCAGCATCCTTCGTCGTGTTTACTGTCGCATATCGTATTCTGTCTCCGCACGAACAAAATGTCGCGAGGAGCGTGTTTCCTACCTATTACCGGGAGATGTCGCGCCTGCATCGTGCGGTTGACCATAATATAGAGCGAACTTGATAAAGCAGTAACTGAAGTGTACCACGAACAGATTGTGCTAAACTCTTGTATATGGAGAGGCAATAAACCAGCAGGGGAGACTTACACACTCGGCTGTCTTTTCACCCCAATGAGCTATGCAAGGAGCTGTTTTTGACGACTGTAGCGAGAATGCGATCACTACATACTACACACCACACAGGCACATCACACAGCCGCGTGTTTTATACACCACGCCTCAATACTGGACATAACATTTTCTAGACGTGGTTTGGATCACTAATGGGAATCCTGGGAAACCAGTAGATGAGTAGAGATATAGAAGGGTAAAACACATATTTCAATTCAGCATTTAAAACGGATGGTGCGAATGTATCACCAATCCAAATTGTAGCATAGTGAAATAACTATGAACACTTAAGTTAATTGTAACAGTTCCTACCATAGGTAAGTCTATAAATGTGATCATGACTACATGTAGCTGAACTAACGTGTTTCCTTTACATTTTGCATGCCTGGCGAAATGGCGCGCTATTCAATCGACATAGACCTTGGCAGAGATTAGACATTCACTGACCCGTGTAAAGTCGGTAGCGGAGTGATCAGACAGCGTGCCGGTGAGGTACAACTGGGGCGCAGGCGGAAAACGGAAACATCGATGAGGTGGACGAACGGAGGTGAGGTACAACTGTTGACGGATCCCTCCAGAGAACGCATCAGAGAATTCGAAGGGTAAGTATTGTGTTCCTGAAATAAACATGTAACGGCTCGGTGGCTTGATTGGCTTTGTGCTCGCGTCTTGATCAGAAAGAACGGGGTTTGAACCACAAGTCGGCTTCAAGACGAAACGTTTCAGGAAACATACAGATTCCGCTAGCGCCAGTCGTTATATGATATCGTCATATAGCTATATGACGTTGGCAATACGTGTCTTTCAGATGAGGCCTTAAAAGTCGTACGTACCTCATATCTGATAATAATGCCTAATTTATTATTTTATTTCTATGCCAGATATACAATATTCCACACAAGGGTTAAATATCTAAACTATTGCAGATACAGTGGTTATTCTATATACACTCCCTACAATAAAAACACTGGTGCGTTAGCCTTGCGGAAATAACTGCGTGTAAAGAATTACAGGAGTGAACACAACAGATAAATGAAGAATGGAGAAGATTTGGAAGGAGGGTGGAGTGAAAGAGAGAGTTTCAAGAGGAATCCGATGAGGGGCCGGTTAAAGTGTGGTGCTGGACTCGAGTAGCGAATGGACGGGGAAGAGTTAATGAAAAAATAAAAGAGCGGAAGCTCTCAGAGTGGAGGGTATATTGAGAAGAGGAAGACAGCGATTGTGATGGGAGGGCTGTGTGAAGAGAGATTTATTGGGATTGGAATGGGGTCGAGAACAAAACCGAAGTGAAGACGATGGAGACGGCAGTAAAACGGAACCAGTGAACTCGGACTTCGGGTCAAACGAGGAGAGCAACAACATTAAAACTGGACTTTGGATTACATGGAATAAAGCCACATCAAATGTACATTTCACAAACGCCATTTGTTGTTCCGCAGACGCAATTTGTTTTAATGGCTTCGAAGTCTTCAGGCAATTATTTAAAAATCAATGAAAACGTATTAGGGAGAATAGGGACGAATGTATTCCGGCCACGAACAACTCAACCTCCATGGTCGCCCGAAGTTATCGAGAATGGAATTTCCCTAAAAGTAAATTGCATACGTACATTTGTTTTAAATGTAGGAACATGTATACACTTCGCCAGGCATCTTCAACTGCAAGAAACTAACCTGTTTTCCAGACATATCAACTATCAACAACTACACACTTCACAAGACGTATTGAAGAACATGAACTGCCCTATCCTTTAGACAAGTTAACGAGCATCAACTACACACTTCACCAGATATGTTGACAAGCACCTACTACACACTTCGATATATATTTTGACTAGCAACAACTAAAACTTCACAAGACCTGCAACAACTGCACACTTCGCGAGACACATTGACGAGTAACAAGTACTAACTTCAGTAGAAGTATTCCCTAGCAACAAATACTTGATTCACTGAGATATATTGTGAACCAATGTGACGGTATATGCCAGAAGACTGGACAACAATGATATTATGCTTAGATCAACTACGCTTCTTCCCCAGATGTTGATCTATAACGTCCACCTACATCCGTGTTCTACTTATTCCGAGTTTTTTGTTTCGTCGGCCGTGACATGCAGATGACCTGCTCGAAAAGCCAACCTGTTACCTTGTATATATTGTGCAACACGGGGCGCAGAGCATTCCCATTCACTCGCTTGATATCTGTCTCGCGATGTATGTCATTAGCGTTGAACATATTGGGAATGAGTCACTAACATGCTTTCAGCAGTTTATACGGGACGCCCGTAAATTGTATTTAAGAGGTAACCCGTCAATTTAGCAAGCGTACATATATTCTGCTAACATTGTCTTCTTAAATGTCATCCCTCAATTCAATATTATATTAGTATCGTCTTCTTAAATGAACCCCCCCCCCCCCATTCAATATTATATTAGTATTGGCTTCTTACAGGTCCTCCCACAATTAAATATTTTACTAATATTATTTCCTCATTCAATATTCTATTACTATTGTCTTGGATTTAGGGCAATGCACCTAAGATTTAATAAAAGTTAAGCAATTGCAACTACAATCAAGAATATCACGATAGGGGTTTTCTCAGCATTTCTTCTAAAGCTTTTGGTCAAATCTCAGTTTTCCCGGCGGCTTACATGCTGACCTGGGCGACCAATAAACGCCTGGCAGTTCTTGGAAATTGACGAAGCCAGACTTCTGCTACGACGTGTTAAGTGCATTCGACCGAATGCACCGAAGCAAAAAAAAAGCTAGCAATCAAAAGTTCTCAGAACGGGAGAAGCTTAGTAAACAAAGGTCAAAATATGTTGCATAAGATTTATCAGTGGCATGACATTCTTAGTTGCAAATAGTTTTGTTTAATTAACTCTTATACGTGCAATGGTCCAACCCATGACTTTTGTTTCCCCCTAAGCTATTCACGCACTACATATTTGAACATCAACCTTATTCGCGATGGCCTAAATTAATTGAGGAGGTAGTTTGAAGCCATACCGGGTGCATACCCTGTAACTGTACGTTGTAAATATATATATGGGAATCATTGTGATTGGCCTGGCGCTGAAGGTAAATCTGGTTAGAAATATGTGTGTGTGTGTGTGTGTGTGTGTGTGTGTGTGTGTGTGTGTGTGTGTGTGTGTGTGTGTGTGTGTGTGTGTGTGTGTGTGTGTGTGTGTGTGTGTGTGTGTGTGTGTGTGTGTGTGTGTGTGTGTGTGTGTGTGTGTGTGTGTGTGTGTGTGTGTGTGTGTGTGTGTGTGTGTGTGTGTGTGTGTGTGTGTGTGTGTGTGTGTGTGTGTGTGTGTGTGTGTGTGTGTGTGTGCGTGCGTGTGTATTAACTAGAAACATTGACATGCTAACTAGAAAACTGCATTGTTTAAATTGCAGAGTTGGTCGACTTTATTCAAATGTCATAATACAGTTTCATAAACAAGGTAGGACACGGATTGACAATGTCACAGAGCCAGATTACCAGAACAATACTGTTCAAAGTATTTTATTCAAATGTCATAACACAGTTTCATTAACAAGGTAAGGCACGGATTGACAATGTCACACGTCCGGATTACCAGAACAATAATGTTCAAAGTATTTTATTCAAATGTCATAACACAGTTTCATAAACAATGTAGGGCACGGTTTGACAATGCCACACGTCCAGATTACCAGAACAATAATGTTCAAAGTATTTTATTCAAATGTCATAATACAGTTTCATAAACAAGGTAGGACACGGTTTGACAATGTCACATAGCCAGATTACCAGAACAATACTGTTTAAAGTATTTTATTCAAATGTCATAACACAGTTTCATTAACAAAGTAAGGCATGGATTGACAATGTCACACGTCCGGATTACCAGAACAATAATGTTCAAAGTATTTTATTCAAACGTCATAATACAGTTTCATAAACAAGGTAGGGCACGGTTTGACAATGCCACACGTCCAGATTACCAGAACAATACTGTTTAAAGTATTTTATTCAAATGTCATAACACATTTTCTTTAACAAAGTAAGGCACGGATTGACAATGTCACACGTCCGGATTACCAGAACAATAATGTTCAAAGTATTTTATTCAAATGTCATAACACAGTTTCATAAACAATGTAGGGCACGGTTTGACAATGCCACACGTCCAGATTACCAGAACAATAATGTTCAAAGTATTTTATTCAAATGTCATAATACAGTTTCATAAACAAGGTAGGACACGGTTTGACAATGTCACAGAGCCAGATTACCAGAACAATACTGTTCAAAGTATTTTATTCAAATGTCATAACACAGTTTCATTAACAAGGTAAGGCACGGATTGACAATGTCACACGTCAGGATTACCAGAACAATAACCCTTACAATGGGGAATGTCCAAAAAACATGCGTCACCCTATTTGTAGACGCCACCTCCAACCTGTGCCTGATGCTAAACATGACGCCAACATGATTACGTAGCTGAGATAGCGTCGTCTGTGTCGCGCATACAAGAATGTTTCTTATCAAATCTGACTGAGAATATAACGTTGAACATTCGATCAAACAATATATTAGAATACCTGGGAGGTGAAGCTAGACGGGCCTAGTTCGCGACAACACTGACTATTCATCACAACAGTCGCGACCAGCAACAGCGGATTACGGAAAACATAATTACTGACCCGTTCTAATAATTGACCACAGGTCGTAAGTTGAGCTCGGGTCTGGTGCTCGTCTTGTTGTCTGTATAGGCGAAGCACGACTGGTGAAAAAACACAGGGAAGTACTCGCCCGGCACGTGGCATTTCCGAGTCAACCGTCATAAAAACAAGCTTTCTCAAGCGTGTCCTTTCATACAACATCCGTCATTTCGTCACTTCAATCAGTTGTCGCTGGACGAGTAAAGCGCATAGAATAACAGATCGTTCACCGTTTAATTGGTCAACACCGTAACATTGATAGCAGTGTATCAAATGACGGTTACGAAACGTATTTCCCTCCGTCTGCTCACAATGCATGTTGGCATCGTTGTTTAGTAGTGTACTGCTCTGTGCGCGGTCTGGTGACAGGAAAGGATCCAACATTTTACGAAATAGTATCTACAGATGGCAGCACCGTTCGTCGTGTTTACTGTCATATGTCGTCTTCTGTCTCCGCACTACATCACTTATCTGTCATGTCGCCTCTGTATCGTGCGGTGGACTATGCAGGGCGCATTGGAGAAAGCAGTAAGTGTAGTGTACTACGAACAGGTTGTGTTCATCATCATCAACATCATCAATCCCGTAACCCGGAGTGTCCTTGGGGCACGACCGATGACCTTGAAACCAGCTGTCTCCACTTCTTCCTGTCGTCTGCCGCCCTTTGTGTCTCTGAGAAGTCCAGGCCTGTCCACTCTTTGATGTTATCCTCCCACCTTTTCTTCTGTCTTCCTCGTCTTCTTGCTCCCCTAGAGTATTGTATATGGAGAGGAAATGAGGCAGCAGGGGAGACTTACACACTCGACTGTATTTTCACCCCGATGAGCTTTGCAATGAGCTGTTTTTGACGGCTGTAGCGAGAATATGCAGCAAGCACTACATACTACACACCACACAGTGTACGTCACACAGCCTTGTGTTTTACACACCATGCCTCAATACTGGACATGATATTTTCTCGACGTAGTTTGTATCACTAATGAGAATCCTGAGAAAAGATTAGTAGAGAGATAGAAGGTAAAAACAGTACATTCAGCTCAGCATTTAAAACGGATCATGAGAATGTACCAATCCAAATTGTCGCATAGTGAAATAACTGTGAACTCTTAAGTTAATTGTAACAATTCAACTGATAGGTATGACTATAAATGTAACCAGGAATACAAGTT
Source organism: Lamellibrachia satsuma (assembly GCA_033239005.1). Classification (NCBI taxonomy): domain Eukaryota; kingdom Metazoa; phylum Annelida; class Polychaeta; order Sabellida; family Siboglinidae; genus Lamellibrachia; species Lamellibrachia satsuma. The sequence continues at coordinate 1,910,789 of BSQZ01000075.1, read as the reverse complement.
GCTGCATTGAGGTGTCTTCTTTGCATATTGCATACCTGGCAAAATGGCGTGCTATCCAATCGTCCTTTGTATTTTGAATGCCTGGCGAAAGGGCGTACTATTCAGTCGACATAGACCTTGGCAGAGATAAGGTGTTCACTGACCCGTGTAAGGTCGGTTGGGGAGTGATCAGACAACGTGCCGGACGTGGACGGAAGACGGACACATTAGTGACGTGGACGAACGGCGGTGAGGTACAACTGTTGACGGAACCCTCCAGAGAACGCGTGAGAAAATTCGAAGGGTGAGTATTGTGTTCCTGAACTAAACATGTCCTGGCTCGTTGATTTGATTGGCTTTGTGCTCGCGTCGTCATAAGAAAGAACGGGGTGTGACCCACATATCGGCAGCAAGACAAGGAAACACGTCAATGCAGCGACGTGTATTCCTAGTTACCTTGGATTCAGGAAATTTACAGATTCGACTAGCGCCAGTAAGTGTACGATATGGTTATATGGTCATAATTAAGACGTTAGCAATGAGACCTTAAAAGTCGTACATAACTTTTGTCTGATAATAATGCCTATTTTATTATTTGGTGTCTATGCCACATATATATATATATATATATATATATATATATATATATATATATATATATATATATAATATATATGTGACCCGCTCTTCCAAAACCAGGCGGAAGTCGCAACTATCCATTTCGCGCTAGCAGCCAAAACACGAAGCTGGGTGAAATGACTGTGAACTCTTAAGTTAATTGTAACAATTCAACTGATAGGTATGACTATAAATGTAACCAGGAATACAAGTCGCTGCATTGAGAAGACGACATATGACAGTAAACACGACGAACGGTGCTGCCATCTGTAGATACTATTTCGTAAAATGTTGGATCCTTTCGATTTTGGAATTTCGATGGAAATGTACTGTTTGATATATAAACTTTCATTTTGGAAAGTGTAAAGCTCCAAAACATTATGTAATGTATCGTTACGTAGTTTTATTCAGCACCCCTGTCTGATTTTTGCATAACAAAGGCGATCGAAAAGACAAAGGTAGCTTGATTTTAACGAGTCGCCGCGTTCGCTATTAGTGTGGCACCCCTGAATGGCATACGTCATTGGAAAGCCGGGGATCTCCTTGTTCCAGATATGTCGTCCCCGTTTATCAGGCTATTATTGTAAGCCAATCATAGCCGGTTATTCCGGCGTGGGTATTGTAAACACAACTAGATCTGCTTAGCAACGCCCATCACGTGACCGCAGGCTAATCCGTGATTCGCTAAAAACGATGTCACAGCTTGACCGATTTTCCAGATATTCGTAAACAACGTCGCCATTTCATTTTTGAGTGCAGAATAATCATAATATATCGTGTATCGTGATGGATCGAGCTGCAAAGGTAACGCAGTTGCTCAAAGAAGCTGCGAAGTGTGGTATAGGAGACAGTTCGGATGTGCGAGAAGTAATCGAAGATTACTTCTGTCAGCCTTCTTCGGAGTTTGACGACGAAGCCAGTGGTAGCGACATTGACGCGGGTGGGACTGACAGCAGTGATGCTGAATTGGATATATCTGGTCGTGCAAGTCCGATGCCATCTACTAGCACTGCTGGAAGGCATGATGATGACGATGATGACGACGACGAAGAAGAAACTGCCGCAGATGACACTCGTCGTGAAGAAGTGCATGCCATGGACAGAGCCATGGATTTGTTTGAATGTGTCGACATGCCTCGGAAGAAATGTCACTGTTCTTGCAAGCTAAACAATGGCCAGTCTTGTATATCTCAATTCACTGAAGACAAACAGGAGTCTATCAGGTATGGTATTTATGATTTATGATAATTGTATGTTTGTTTGTTTGCCAAAACTGTCACTGTCATCTCAGTTAGTGCTAGTTATGCTGCCTATCCCCTAGGCTATGGCAATGGGTATCATTGCATAATGATATTGAGTTGACTATTACCCATACATAAAAACATTTAAAATAACTCACGTTAAATCATTATACTTATCCATGTCAGTGCGGCCCCTGTTTTTTTCTTTATAATAACAGCGTTGATGTACAGGTTAGGTCATCGATTTCAAAATGTATAACCACTGTTCTTTGTAATTGTAGCATAATAGTATGCAATGAAAATATGTGGTATAGGAGATACCAGTAATGATCAAATTGTTAACCCTGGGTGTTAGCGGAAGAAGAAGAAGAATGAAAAATTTAGCGTAACTAAGAACTGTTTTCGTTTTAGATTGAATACCCAGGAACTGACTTCATATGAGAAAGACTTGCTGCTGCTTGGAATCATTTGCGCCAGCCTCAATGCCTCGGATGAAACGTTGAGTGTAAAGAAGACAAGTGTACGCCGAAAGACATCACGGATCCGCTGCTTCTATTATGAGCATTATCGCATATGTCGTGACACATTTCTGTTCCTGATGAACATCTCCAAGGACAAGTTGACCAACTTGAAGAAATGGTATTTGGAAAACGGCATACATCCACGCAAGAAGAAATCAGGTGAATACCTTTATAGTAGTGAAATTTTGGAATTGTATTTTGTAATAAGCTTCATTATGTATGTTCATGCTTACCACCAATCATTACAAATGTATATATTATGTGTATTTTATGTACCTTGTAAATTGTCAACCTGTTAATACATTTTAATTGAAACACAGATACAAGACGCATAATTATGATATTAGCAGAATTTTGCTACATGAATAATGTAATGCTGTGCATAATTTATTCTTCACTTGAGTCTGGAAGTTTATCTCAATATTTAAGTGAATTTCTCAACATTTTGTTCTGCAGGTTTTTTGTTCTGCAGGAGGTTTTCATTAGGACATCACTGGTCAACAAAATAATAATTTTATAAACACTGTTTTTATTTCACTAAAGTTACTTTAGCTGCACAGTAAGGAAATGCTATCATTTTCAGGTGGGCGACAGAAAACAGCATTGAACTTTGCGGAAATTCAGCGCGTCTCTCGCTTCATCTTGAACTTCGCTGAGCAGCACAGTATCATTCTGCCTGGACGCATTCCTGGGTTCAAACGAGATGACGTGAAAGTACTCCCCAGTTGCGAGACAAAGTCATTTGTGTGGCGACAATACAAGGCAGCATCAACAGAGGGTCAGCGCATCGTGCGTTGCTCAACTTTCCGTAAGTTTTGGAAGCAACTGCTTCCATATGTGGTGGTATGTAAGCCAATGTCAGACTTGTGCTGGACCTGTCAGCAGAATAACTCTCGCATTGTGCGACAGGTGAATGTGCCTGAGGATGAGAAAAGTGAAGTGCTTCGTCTGCAAGAGGCTCACTTGGAGCATGCCCGTGCTGAGCGAAAGCACTACAATGACCTCTGTCAACAGTCTCGCCAAGTTGCACAGACCCTCGGCCTTCAGCATCTTCAACGATCTAACGCAATGTCACGAAATGTCACTTATCATTACAGTTTTGACTTCGCACAGCAGGTGCACTTCCCCTCCGACCCACTGCAACCAGGACCCATATACTTCAAGACACCTCGCAAGTGCCAGATCTTTGGCATCCATGCCGAGGGGATGTCAAAACAGGTTAACTACCTGATCGACGAGAGTGCGGCAAAGGAGCTAATGTTGTCATTAGCTACCTCCACCATTTCCTGCAGAACTACAGTGCAGGGGAGCGCCACCTCCAGCTGAATGCCGACAACTGTGCTGGACAGAATAAAAACAATATCATGCTGTGGTATCTGGCGTGGAGGGTTGCCACAGGCCTCAATGCCACAGCGAGCATCGCCTTCTTACCAGCTGGCCACACGAAGTTTTCCCCAGACTGGTGCTTCGGGTTAATCAAGCGACTTTATCGCAAGACAAAGGTGTCGTGTATGGAAGACATTGCACAAGTTGTCAGGAAGTCTTCTGACAAAGGTGTGAATGTGCCCCAGCTGGTTGGAGATCATGATGGGAACATCATTGTGAAAACATATGACTGGAAGTCATTCTTCACACCTGTGTATAAGAGAGTAGCTGGTTTGAAGAAGAACCATCACTTCTACTTCAGTGCAGCAGACACGGAGAAAGTTTTCACCAGAGAGTTCTCTGAGTGTGAGCGTATCGAGCAGGCCATTTTGCATGGGGCCGTTCCACAAAGCATGCCGGCAGTTGTGACCCCTGCTGGTTTGGAAAAAAAACGGCGAACATACCTGTATCGAGAGATCCGTCAGTTTTGTTCAGACGAAACGAAGGACATTGTGTGCCCACGACCTGTGGATGATGTGTCTGACAGCTCGGATGAAGATGAGCCCCTTGCCAAGCAGGCTCGCTCCAGCAGCGATGTTGGTCGCCACTGAGTGGGTGGTGTGGACAAAAGGTCACAGATGTCTAGCTGATTGTTGTGAAATAAAATGTGTGTTATGTTATATTTTGTAATTTACTTGTTATTTTATTATTAGTTTAGCATGAATTGGCATAGTTAAATAGGAGAAATAAAAGTGTGTTAATATTTGTTCTGTGCGAAAAATTTACGAAAAACAAACAAAAATATTTTGGTGTTCATGAAGAAGGCCAAGTTTTATAAACATCCATTGAAATCCTACTGATGACACTAACATTGCTGTAATGCCCTTTGCTCTGACCAAAAGCGTGCCAAATTACAGTAAATTCTGTGCATTGTTGCTATGGTGTTTTCAGTTGCAAGTCTTGCAAAACTTTAAAGTCGTTTTTCTCGAAAGTGGTGATTTCAATGCATCGTCATTCAAATTGACATAACTTCACAAATATGCAAGATACATCAATGCATTATAGCTCATTAGAAAGCCCTGTGTGTGTGCTTTTCAATGATACATAAATATTGACATGTCAAATTTGCTACTTCAGCCTGGTTTTGGAGGAGCAGGTCACATATATATATATATATATATATATATATATATATATATATGTATGTATAATATCGTACACGGGGGCTAAATAGTTAAACTATCACAAATATAGTAGTCACTCTATATACACACACTACAATATAAACACTCTTACGTTAGCCCTGCGGAAATAGCTGGGCGGGGGAATAGCCGGGGTGAACACAACAGACAAGTGAAGAATGGAGGAGAGGTTGGTGTGAAAGAGAGTTTCAACAGGAGTCCAATGAAGGGCCGGTTAGGGTGTGGTGTTGGACGCGAGTAACGAATGGAAAAAAAGAAAGCAAAACAATCGACGACCAGTGTCGATGTCAGCCTTACATCGGACTTCGCGGCAAACGAGGAGAGCAACAACAATATTAGCCTTGGGCTTTGGTTTACATGAAGTAAAACCACATCAAATATTAATTTCACAAATGCCATTTGTTGTTCCGCATTTTTTTAATGGCTTAGAAGTCTTCTGCCAATTATTTCAAAATCAACGAAGACGTATTAGGGAGAATAGGGAAGAATGTATTCCGGCCATGAACAACTCAACCGTCATGTACACACTTTGCCAGGCATATTGATCAGCAAGAAACTAACCTGTTTTCCAGACATATCAACGAGAAACAGCTACACACTGCACAAGAAATATTGAACAACAACAACTGCCCTATTCGGTAGACACGTTGACGAGCAACAACTACACACTTTATAAGACATGTTGACGAACACCAACTACACACTTCAATATATATTTTGACTAGCAACTACAAACTTCACAAAGCATATTGCCCGACAAAAACTGCACACTTCACGGTACACGTTGTCCATTAACAACTAATAACTTCACTAGAAGAATTCCCTAGCAACAAATACGTACTTCACTAAGACATATTGTGAACCAATGTGAGGGCCTAGGCCAGAAGACTGGACAACACAGATGTTATGCTTTGATCAAATATACCGCTACCCGAGACGTCGACCTATATCCGTGTTCTACTTATTACAGGTTTTGTCGTCGGCCTTGACCTTTCGTCATGTCATTGTTCATTCAGTCGTGTCCTCGTGCGGTGCAGAATTAACAGACCCGCGTCAGGGAGGCTTCTGTCGTAACGCACGTGGTTGAGAGAGCCCAGGTTACACATAGGCACATTTACCCCTGTATGGGTTATTTTACTTCCTCTGACATAGACACCAGGATCAATGGCTTTTGGTGTCTCTTCTGAAAGATAATAGCAAAGCGGTGTGAAGGCAGTAGGTGGTCTCAAACCACGGCCCTCTCCATTGAGAGTTCGGCGTTCTAGCCGCCTACCTAACTACCGCGCTCTACTGCGGAGATGACCCGCCTGATAAGCCAACCTGTTAACACGTGGATATTGTGCAGTCCTGGGCGCAGAGCATTCCCTTTCACTCGCTTGATATTTATCTCGCGATGTATGTCATAGTCACTGAACATCTTGGGGGTGAGTCACTAGAATGCGTTCGGCAGTTCAGACGGGACGACAGGTAGTTGTATTTAATAGGTCAGCCGTCAATTAACAGGAGTACGGATATTCTATTAGTGTTATCTTCTTAAAGGTCCTCCCTCAATTCAATATTCTATTAGTATTGTCTTCTTTAAGGTATTCCCTCAATTCAATAATCCATTAGTACTGTCTTCTTATAGGTTCTTCTTCAATTAAATATTCTGTTGGTATTGTCTTCTTAAAAATCTTCCCTCAATTCATTATTATATTAGTGTTGTCTTCTGAAAGGTCCTCTCTCGATCTATGCTTTTGATAGTCTCGTTTTAGAATAATTTCGCGAAAAATCAAACCAATTTAATATTCTCTACACAATAGCTCGTCTGTGCAAATATGTTACCATCGAACTATTACATTAACTTTCGCCAGTTACCCGATCCAACGATCAAAGTAAATTCGTTCGATTATTTGAAAAGAAGTAAGCACCTTTTTATTAAACCGACTGCACGTAATGCAAAACGAAAGTCATGGTTTCAGGGCAGTGCACCTAACAGTTAATTAAAGCTAACCATTTGCATCCACAATCAAGAATGTCACGCTAGACGTTTTCTACGGATTTGTTCTAAAGATTATTGCAAAATATCAGTTTTGCTGTCGGCTGACATGCTCACCAGGGGACCAATAAACGCCATTATAACGGTAACACTAATGCCAGTTAGTGACACAGTAATAGGGGTGGGGACAGGTAGGAAAGGGCCACAGGGAGGAGTGGAGCACCGGGAGGAGTGTGTCACAGGGATGAGTGGGCCACAGGGAGGAGTGGGCCACAGGGAAGACTTTGGCACATGGAGGAGTGTGCCACAAAGAGGAGTGGGTCAATGGGAAGAGTGTGCCATAGGAAGGAGTGGGCTACATGGAGGAGTGAGGAACAGGAAGGAGTGGGCCACATTGATAAGGGGCCACATTAGGAGTGACCCACAGGGAGGTTGAGCCAGAGAGAAGAGTGGTCCATGTAGTTTTCTCCACAAGTAACTGTTGTGAATCCCCAGACTATTTCACATAAATCAGTGGGGCCATCCCCACACAATGCATCTACCTTGGATATTGTGGGCCACGTGATAAGGTAAAATTTGCTTGTATGCGTACGATAATTTCGTTTTGATTCGCGTTTAAATGTGGGGTTTGTAGCCGACCATTAACACTGGTCACGGCCTTACGAATGCCATTCAAACCACGGCTTTTTGTGGCAGACCTGCGAAGCTTAACTCGCACCCAAAGTATGTTCATCATGAAAATATTTGACCTAAGATCAACTTAGCCTAATCTTCATATACTTCCTGACCAACTATGTCCGTGAAATTTCTTTTTCCAGAATTACCGCTCAACAACAAGTGTTCTGATCTTATATAATCATCCAATATTTTAATATATATAATACTTAACGATGTATTATAGCAACATCATGGCATACATAAAGTAGATGTGTGCACATAATGTATATTCGGACACACGTTTTCGTACGTCTTAAGAAAGTGTATCTTGGTATACAAATCATTATTTGAAACGTCATTATGTCAAAACCGTTGCATAGAACCAGTGTATGATCAATAATGTATGGTTTACATCGTTTTGGCACAAACTGTTTAAAACGTCCATCTTGGCGCTCTCAGCTCTTCACAGTAAACGTCGGCCCTACTTCAGTCGGCGACTGTACTTCAGTCAGCGACTGTACTTCAGTCGGCGACTGTACTTCAGTCGGCGATCGTCTTACAACAACATACCACCACATTAGCAACTATTTGTTATAACACGACTGATTGACTCCTTATAGATCCTTAGCGTATCCACCTATCTGTTGACAACTTTAACTTATCTGTTGAAAACTTTAACTCTGCTTTTGATGCGCGTCTGGGCTCCAGTTTCTTAGGAAATTGTGTTATACAAAATTTATATTGTATTGTATCGTATTGTATTCTGCGGGGACAGCTTCCTGCAAGACGGCCGCGTAAACCATACCCAGGAAGTTGTTTGGTGTGGTCAAACGGCAAAACGGCCGTGTAAAACACACCCAAGAAGTTGTTTGGTGTGGTCAAACGAAACGAACAACTCGGTTAAGACAGTTAATGATTATATGACATTGGCGAGATATGTCTTCAGTTGGATGAAAGCGTTTCTTAAAACGAGAATTCGAAAACACATCCTAAATAACTGGGCTTCCCTGCTTGTTGATCGATGTCATATCTCTCTTATAGTTCGAGCGGCCAATATTTGTAGGATGTTGTTGAGATTGAATAACTGGTCTTCCCTGTTCGATTCTGACTGTCCTGTCTTAGCTTTAACGCTGAAGGAAAATAAATACATTAAAAAAAATACTGCGATATATATCCGGGCAAAGCTCTTCATAGATGCATACAATAAGAATAAAAAGAATAGTTTCACTAAAAATATGATAACATAGGCCTACACACCAGATGTTACCATCCTTCCATCCACGCAAGAAACTGGAACTGTGACACCCAGTTTCAAATTAAGTCCTTTCACAAGTACATTTTTACTCATCTCGTTTTCGAGTAAATTCGCAATAAGTGAACCACTAGGTCGTGCTAGCTCGTTTTTACAATTTTTTTATTTATATTTTGATTTGATGAAGACATCAGACGAATTATTACATTATTTTTGACCGGATCCGATCGAAATTCGGCGGAAGAAATGCAATCATTGTCTGATTCAATATGATGTTATTTCTACTTTCGCAAGATACCTGATCTGACGATCAATGTAAATTATTTCGATGATGTTGACAAAAGTGGGCACTGTTTTATTAAACCAAATCAATTAATTACTTAAACTATTCAAGCAACACTTGTGTAATCATCAACTAATCTGAATGTCCTAATTTGGCTGCAGAAGTCAATTTTGGAACGACAGTCCATGCCGCAGATGTTACAAATGTAGTGTCCGTTGGTTGGTTGGTTGGTTGGTTGGTTGGTTGGTTGGTTGGTTGGTTGGTTGGTTGGTTGGTTGGTTGGTTGGTTGGTTGGTTGGTTGGTTGGTTGGTTGGTGTCGCTACTTTACTTGCTCTTCTCACGCTGCACTCAAAAAACAACGATTTCGCGTCGAGCGTGGGGCTCCCGTCCAGGTCTTTCATTGATGGCACTAGTCATAAAGCCAGACGCATTAGTGCATTTCCAAGTGAGCACGACACATCTACCTAAAAATTGCTGTTGGAGTCGTACGTGTTACATTAAGTCTACGCCGCAGTATTTTCACTAACGTTCAGATTTAACATATACAAACAAGGTATGGTACAGCTTAACAATGCCACACGTCCGGATTACCAGAACCATAATGTTCAAAGTATTTTATTCACAATTTCATAACACAGTTTCATAAACAAGGTAGGGCACGGTTTGATAATGCCACACGTCCGGATTACCAGAACAATATCCCATACAATGGGTAATGTCCAAAAAACATGCATCACCCTATTTGTGGTCGCAACCTCCAACATGTGTCTGATGCTAAACATGACGCCCACATGATTATATAGCTGAGATAGCGTCGTCTGGGTCGCGTACACAAGTTTGTTTCTCATTAAATCTGTTTAAGAATATCACATCAGAACAATCGATCAAACAGCATATTAGAATACCTGGCAGGTGAAGCTAGAAGGGCCAAGTTCGCGACAACAGTGATTATTCATCACAACAATCGTTGCCAGGGACAGCGGAATACGGAAAACATAATTACTGACTCCGTTCTAATCACAGACCACGGTGAAAAAAGAGGCCGGTACTCGCCCGACACGTGGCATTTCCGAGTCAACCTTCATAAAAACAAGCTTGCTCAAGCATGTCTTTTCATACAACATCCGTTATTTCGTCATGTCAATCAGTTGTCGCTACACGAGTGAAGCACATAGAATAACAGACCGTTCACCGTTTAATTGGTCAACACCGTAACATTGATAACAGTTTATCAAATGACTGTCACGAGGCGTAATTCCCTCTGTCTGCTCACAGTGCATGTTATCAGCGTTGTTTATCAGTGTACTGCTTTGTGCGCCATCTGGTGAAAGGAAAGGAACCAATGTTTTACGAAATATTATCTACAGATGGCAGCATCGTTCGTCGTGTTTACTGTCGCATATTGTCTTCTGTCTCCGCACGAACAAAATGTCGCGAGGAGCGTGTTTTCTACTTATTCCCGGGATATGTCACACCTGCATCGTGCGGTTGACTATAATATAGAGCGAACTGGAAAAAGCAGTAACTGAAGTGTACCACGAACAAGTTATGCTAGACTCTTGTATATGGAGAGGCAATGAGCCAGCAGGGTAGACTTACACACCCGGCTGTCTTTTCATCCCAATGAGCTATGCAAGGAGCTGTTTTTGACGGTTGTAGCGAGAATATGAAGCGATCACTAGATACTACACACCTCACAGTCAACTCATACACCCGCGTGTTTTACACACCACGCCTCAATTGTAGACATTTCTTGACGTGGTTTTGATTTCTAATGAAAATCCTGGGAAACTAACAGATGAGTAGAGAGATAGAAGCATTTAAAACGGATGCTGCGAATATATGACCAATCCAAATTGTCTCATACTGAAATACATATAGACATTTAAGTTAATTGTAACAGTACATATTACAGGAAAGACAATAAAGGTAACCAGGAGTACATGTAGCTTCACTGACGTGTTTTCTTTGTATTTTGAATGCCTGGCCAAAGGGCGTACTATTCAGTCGACATAGACCTTGGCAGAGATAGGATGTTCACTGACCCGTGTAAGGTCGATTGTAGAGTGATCAGACAACGTGCCGGGCGTAGACGGAAGACGGAAACATAGGTGAGGTGGACGAACGGCGGTGAGGTACAATTGGGGCGTAGACGGAAGACGGAAACATCAGTGAGGTGGATGAACGGCGGTGAAGTACACTTGAAAGGTGAGTATTGTGTACCTGAAATAAACATGTACTGGTTCGGTGGCTTGGTTGCCTTTGTGCTCGCGTTTTTATCAGAAAGTAATATATATATATATATATATATATATGTATATATATATTGAACTAGACACATTGTCGTGCTAACTAGAAAGCTGTATTGCTTAAATTTCAGAGTTGGTCTACTGATAGCAAAGATGAATGGCGCTGTCTGTCGGATACTCTTGTACTTCGCCATCTTCCAAATCATCGTCGACTTCGCTGGTTCGCTACACCACTGCGCAGAGTCACGTGTCGTCGTTGACCGCCATCTTGAAGTGACGGTTGACTGCACCGCTACACATCTGTCAACAATTCCCGTGGGTCCGTTTCCAGAAGATACGACACACCTCGTACTGAGCCGTCTAAAAATTCACGCGATCCCAGATAATGCCTTCGCACAACTGCGCAACCTACGAAGTATTGACTTGTCTAACAATGATATTCACACATTGCGTAATGCAAGTTTCCACGGTCTGACCAAACTGAAAACATTAAAGCTGAATGGGAACGCTATCAATAGTACTGAAAGTGGGGTTTTCAGCGAGTTGCCCTCGTTGGAGACGTTGCTGATGACCAGGCCCCCACACAACCCATATTTTGCGGTCGAGTACAGTTCACTGGCCAAGCTGGAAGTTCTCGATTTCTTCGATGGACATATCGATAGGATTGATATTGCGCTGATGAATAACTTTCGGAATCTGAACATATCAAGCCTAGCATTTCGATACCAAGGTGCACATTCGATCGAGCCCGGGGCATTTTCAAATTTCACCAATCTACGATCGATCAATCTTTGTTGCAACGGTCGACTCGGTTTTAAGACAGCAGTTGTTGCATTGGGGCAGACACAAAACACAAAAATCGACACTGTTATATTAGACAATGTATGTAGAAGGGGAATAGGTTACAGTATATTTGACATGTCCGATTTCTGTAACCCATTTGGCAGCAAAATTCGTCGACTCAGTATAAAGGATAATGAAATTATTGGTTTTGTGGGGAAAAATTCACACTGTCTCGCAGAACTTCGAGATTTAGACTTATCCTACAACCCGATTGTTTTCTTTGCGCCCAGAGGGATGTCCTTGGAAAAACACTTTTCACACGTTGGACATAACATGCCACATTTCTGCTCGCTTAGTTTTTCTATGAACACAGGTTATTTTGACAAATACTGTGGTTCTGAGAAGGCTGCATTATATTTCGACGCTAGCTGGTATTTCTCAAGTAAATCAACATGTTTGACTAACTTGGAAAGGGGAGGGCTCGTTTTGGCTTCACCGCCACCCGGGCAAGATATCCCACTGGATGTTATTAGCAGCGAAGATGTGCGTCACATCTTCATCCCGCCGTCAATACAGTCCATACGCGTGGAACACTATTTATCGAAACCAGTGGCTACGATGACAACATCTGTTATGATCAACTCTAATAACAACATCCGCTACTTAAATTTATCTTACACAGATATCCCCGTTGTCATTTCAGCTTCGTATTACGGTTTTCATCAGTTGGAAACCGTCGATATCAGTCATTGCAACATTCTCAAACTAACGCCAAAGTACGTGCATTTTCCGAATTTGAAGAGTCTAAACATTTCATTTAATCAATTAGACATGGAACTGGCCGAGCTGTCCACTGGGTGCCCGAAGTTGGAAGACTTCGACATGTCCTATAATCAGTTTCGTAAAATTAATCCTAGGACGTTTTCGACTTCCCGAAATCTGAAGCATATCAACCTTGACGGAAATGCACTAAAGGACGTGTTTTTAGAACTAAGCAATCTCACTCGCCTGGAAACCCTCACTTTACGTGGCAACAAATTGCATGATTTAGGCAGCACGTTTACTTCCGAACTCGATAGCTTACTTGGTGTAAAGAAATTCGCTCTGGACATACGAAACAACTCTTTCGTTTGTTCCTGCGCATCGCTCGCTTTCATTCGCTGGATCCAGACGACGGTTGTTAACTTGGTAGAGAGAGATGAACTCACTTGCTTACTGAACAACAAGGAAACGCTACTTGTCGACGTGTCATTGGCAGACTTGTCGAGTGAATGCAGCAGACAATTTCATGTCATCATCACCAGCGTTATCGTCATCATAATCGGTATAGTGGCCGTCCTGGTGGGGTTGGTGTGGAATAGATGGTATATCAAATACCGCATAATTCTGTGTCGTGTGTCTACGCGGAACAAACGACGCACTGAACGTATACATCGCTACGACGCTGCAGTGTTGTACTTCGCGCATGCCACAAAATGTGCTGACCATACGGCCAGTAAACAAATCTCTGCGTGGGTAATTAAACATCTCTGTCCACTTGCCGAAGACGAGGAAGGACTCAAGTTGTTTGTTGATGACCGCGATGGCACGTCAATTACTAAAACTGATCTGTTCGTTTCTGCTTTCGAACAATCGGACAGACTAATCGTGTGCGTTACGCCGGAGTTTTTAAATGACGAAAGTTGTAAGCACAACATTAATCTTGCACTGGCGGCTAAGAAGCCACCGTGTCATTTCATCTTCATTAATTTCTGCGCCGAAAATCATATAATTCCGAATAACCAGTTGCGCCATTTGATGCAAGCGAAGGCCGGGGCGACGTGTCTCGTATGGGGCGAGAACGACGACGATCACAGCGACTTCAACAGGCGATTGAGAGGAGCACTTAATCGGGGCAGCGCAGGCAGTGGATGCAACGGGTTATTGGGCCGCGTCAGACAGCTGCCGCCTACTGTTTCATGGCGCGAGCTAGAACATATGAACCCTCAATAAGTGGACTACCACCAGACCATGTCATGATTATTGAAGACAACTTGAAACATTCACAACGCATTGACATTTGTAGGTGTCAGGAAACGTACAAGTTTGTACCCATCGTGATATGCTGCCTTTATAGCGGAATGTCTCCCAATTTAAATTCCGACTATGAATCGTACGATATTGTATGCAGAGGTGCCGAAACACATTCAATTAAAACTAAGCACATTTCAAACGTGATGCCACAACGTTCTGTAATATGAACCACATTTATTTGCATGATTTCCTACGAAACAACTATGGACGAGGGTTGGATGAAAAACTTGTATCCAAAACTTCATTTGTAAACGCTCCAGAGTTTAATATGGAGGACGTTTGTAACACCACTTATTTTAGTCTAAGACTGTATTCTATTAACCCTATTTCATGTAGACATATTGTTTTGAATTGTATTTATTTTACTGCGAATAAATATGTTATTAGTATTATTGTTGCTGTTTGATAACTACTACGAGGTAACGGACTGTCCGTGTGTAATTCCCATTGTAAATTTGCGGAACGATACTGCCACATGCCCTTGATACGTCGACACAGTTGTACCATACTACGACGTGATTGTCGCTTTTTTAAATTAACATACACGACAACCACGTGATAAGGTGCACTAATGGAGGCCTATGTAACTCATCTTAATTTATTTTATGCGAATATGAATGATACGTTTGAATTTTATTTAAATAATAGTCATGATAACGGTAACGCTAATGTACCTTTGTAACAATCTGTTGACAACCACGTAAATAAATATAATTTATACTATTAATGTTATCTTCTCATATCTGCTCATAACATCAACATTTTTAAAAACAAAAAACATCGTTTCGGCACAAACTATTTACAAACGTCCATCTTGGCGCTCGCAGCTCTTCACAGTGAACGTCGGCCCTACGTCAGTCGGCGACTGTCTTACAACAACATACCACCACATTCACAACTACTTTTTTTATAGCCATGACACGACTGATTGACTCCTTATAGCTCCTTAGCGTATCCACCAATCTGTTGACAACCTTAACATTGTATGCCGAATTTTCAGTTTATCTAAGCCTCTGCTTTTGATGCGCATCTTGGCTCACGTTTCTGAGGAGTTTGACGTGATAGAAATATTGGCATTGTAGTGTATTGACAGCTTGAGGTATAACAACGTTACCCGGTAGTCAATGACGCATTAGTTGAGCAGTATTTATATGACGCGACACGATGACGACGATCTTACGTAATTAGACGATTGAACCCAACGAGACTGTTAACTGTGTAAGAAACACGTCATCGCAGCACGTATCGCTGTAAACACAACTTTCCGCAAGACGGCCGAGTAAAACACACCCAGGAAGTTGTTTGGTGTGGTCAAACGGCAAGACGGCGGAGTAAAACACACACAGGAAGTTATTTGGTGTGGTCAAACGGCAAGAAGGCCGAGTAAAACACACCTAGGAAGTTGTTTGGTGTGATCAAACGGCAAGACGGCGGAGTAAAACACACCCAGGAAGTTGTTTGGTGTGGTCAAACGGCAAGAAGGCCGAGTAAAACACACCCAGGAAGTTGTTTGGTGTGGTCAAACGGCAAGACGGCGGAGTAAAACACACACAGGAAGTTATTTGGTGTGGTCAAACGGCAAGAAGGCCGAGTAAAACACACCTAGGAAGTTGTTTGGTGTGATCAAACGGCAAGACGGCGGAGTAAAACACACCCAGGAAGTTGTTTGGTGTGGTCAAACGGCAAGAAGACCGATTAAAACACACCCAGGAAGTTGTTTGTTGTGGTCAAACGGCAAGAAGGCCGAGTAAAACACACCCAGGAAGTTGTTTGGTGTGGTCAAACGGCAAGAAGGCCGAGTAAAACACACCCAGGAAGTTGTTTGGTGTGGTCAAACGGCAAGACGGCCGAGTAAAACACACCCAGGAAGTTGTTTGGTGTGGTCAAACGGCAAGAAGGCCGAGTAAAACACACCCAGGAAGTTGTTTGGTGTGGTCAAACGGCAAGAAGGCCGAGTAAAACACACCCAGGAAGTTGTTTGGTGTGGTCAAACGGCAAGAAGACCGAGTAAAACACACCCAGGAAGTTGTTTGTTGTGGTCAAACGGCAAGAAGACCGATTAAAACACACCCAGGAAGTTGTTTGTTGTGGTCAAACGGCAAGAAGGCCGAGTAAAACACACCCAGGAAGTTGTTTGGTGTGGTCAAACGGCAAGAAGGCCGAGTAAAACACACACAGGAAGTTGTTTGGTGTGGTCAAACGGCAAGAAGGCCGAGTAAAACACACCCAGGAAGTTGTTTGGTGTGGTCAAACGGCAAGAAGGCCGAGTAAAACACACACAGGATGTTGTTTGGTGTGGTCAAACGGCAAGAAGGCCGAGTAAAACACACACAGGAAGTTGTTTGGTGTGGTCAAACGGCAAGAAGGCCGAGTAAAACACACACAGGAAGTTGTTTGGTGTGGTCAAACGGCAAGACGGCCGAGTAAAACACACCCAGGAAGTTGTTTGGTGTGGTCAAACGGCAAGAAGGCCGAGTAAAACACACACAGGAAGTTGTTTGGTGTGGCCAAACGGTAAGACGGCCGAGTAAAACACACCCAGGAAGTTGTTTGGTGTGGTCAAAAGGTAAGAAGGCCGAGTAAAACACACACAGGAAGTTGTTTGGTGTGGTCAAACGGCAAGAAGGCCGAGTAAAACACACACAGGAAGTTGTTTGGTGTGGTCAAACGGTAAGAAGGCCGAGTAAAACACACCCAGGAAGTTGTTTGGTGTGGTCAAAAGGTAAGAAGGCCGAGTAAAACACACACAGGAAGTTGTTTGGTGTGGTCAAACGGCAAGACGGCCGAGTAAAACACACCCAGGAAGTTGTTTGGTGTGGTCAAACGGCAAGAAGGCCGAGTAAAACACACCCAGGAAGTTGTTTGGTGTGGTCAAACGGTAAGACGGCCGAGTAAAACACACCCAGGAAGTTGTTTGGTGTGGTCAAAAGGTAAGAAGGCCGAGTAAAACACACACAGGAAGTTGTTTGGTGTGGTCAAACGGTAAGAATGCCGAGTAAAACACACCCAGGAAGTTGTTTGGTGTGGTCAAACGGTAAGACGGCCGAGTAAAACACACCCAGGAAGTTGTTTGGTGTGGTCAAACGGCAAGAAGGCCGAGTAAAACACACACAGGAAGTTGTTTGGTGCGGTCAAACAAAACGAACAACTGTTTAATACAGTTAAAGATTATATGACATTGGCGTGATATGTCGTCAAATCGTTTTTAGCGGTTGTATTTCCAAGGATTCAAAATGACAACGATTGCTATGGCTAAGATTTGCAGCCAGTTGTGTATTTCGTAACTTTAATTCTTCATGTGTACAATTATACTATACATACCGTCCGAAGTTTTTCAAAACGGGAATACGAAAAAAACATCCTAAATAATTGGTCTTCCCTGCTTGTCGTTCGTGGCCATAATTCTCTTATAGTTCGATCGGCCAATATTTATAGAACGTTGCGAGATTTATTGCATTATGCCAATCATCTCGGATGTTTAAAGATAATATCCACACATCACGTGTTACTATCATGATACTTTGTCTCTTAAAATTTACGAAAATACATATTGCTGATAAAATAAATTACGACATAAAAAGATCAAAAAGACCAGTCTTGAGATAGCAATAATTCAGCCAATTAAATTCGTTGAACATTATTTTAAACGCGCGACCATCATTAAAAAATTAATGCATCTGAACAGCTCAACATGTTACATCACTTTGCCTTCCGTCCAGTCCTGCTCATGACCCCCCGGCTGAAGCATTTGACTCACTCGCGGGGTGTATTACCGCCATTGTCGTTGTCTCTCTGGTAACCAACGCACTACGGGCGGTGACTAAGGATTTGGTGGCACATTTGCTGTTTGAGTCACAGACAAGGGTCTTTCATGGGGTCGATTCTGACTGTCATGTCTTAGCCATTTCGTAGCTGAAAGACTATAAGTTCAGAGAACAAGCAAACACGTTTTTAATGTGACATATATACAGACAAATCTCTTCATAGCTGCATACAATAGGAATAAAAGACTAGTATCACCAACAATATGATAACATAGACCTACACATCGTGTGTTAGCATCCGTTCATCCATAGAAGAAACAGGAACAGTGACACCCAGTTTGAGATTAGATCCTTCCCAAACTTATTTATTTATATATCTATATATATATATATATATATATATATATATATATATATATATATATATATATATATATATATATATATATATATATATATATATATATATATATATATATATATATATATATATATATATATATATATATATATATATATATATATATAATATATATATATATATATATCAAGCTCTTCAAAGTATACAAGAATATATATATGATAACATATATATCCACGCTAGAAACGGACCTGCGGCATATTAGGTCCTTCCCATTTTACTCTTTCCGTTTTAGAGTTATTTCGCAACAAATCAAACATACAGGACATAATAGCTCGTTTGTACGAATTATTTTTTGTTTTATTTTGAATTTATGAAATCATTGGACGAACTATTACATTATTTTTTTACCGGATCCGGTCGAAATTCGTCGGAAGAAAAACAAACGTGGTCTGACTCAACATAGTATAATATAAGACTATTCACACTTTCGCAAGTTACCTGATCTGACGATCAAAATAAATTATTTCGATGATGTTAACAAAAGTGCGCACTCAATGGAATTTGGTGGTCTTAAGCAGATAGTTCAGAATGTTCTCTTGTGATATGTGATAGTCCACGCCGCAGATGTTACAAATGCTGTGTCCGTAGGTTGTTTGGAGTCGTTACACTACTTCCTCTTTCACGCTGCACTTGCTCAGAAAGCAACGATTTCGCGTCGTGACTGTGCGTGGGGCGTCCACCCCGGTTTTACCAATTATCTATGGCGGCGGTTTGCTCTTTCATTGAAGGCACTGGTCCTGAAGCCTGACGCACATGTGCACTTCCAAGTGAGCATGACACGTCTACCTAGGAATTTCCGTTGGAGCCGCAGGGCATGTCTGCTATACGTCTACGCCGCTGTATTTTCAAGAACGTTCAGTTTATAAACAAGGTAGGATACGGTTTAACGGCAACACGGATTACCAGAACAATAATGTTCAAAGTATATTAGTCACAATTTCATAATACAATTTCATAAACAATGTAGGGTACGGTTTAACAATGCCACACGTCCAAATTACCAGAACAGTATTATTCAAAGTATTTTATTCACAATTTCATAATACATTATCATGCTTAATAACGTGTGTGTCACCTTTTGGCTCGTGTAACCGTTTAGCGAACTTTAAGATAAATGATCATCCAACAAATTTAGAGGACTGACTCTTACATGGTAATGAATGTCCATAGGCCACTTCCAACCTGTGCATGATGCTAAACATGACGCCCGCGTGATTACCTAACTGAGATAGCATCGTCTTATCAAATCTAATTGAGAATATTACATTGAACATTCGATCAAACAACATATTAGAATACCTGGCAGGTGAAGCTAGAAGGGCCAAGTTCGCGACAACAGTGATTATTCATCACAACAGTCGTGACCAGCGACAGCGGAATATGGATTAGATAATGACTGACCCCGTTCTAATCACTGACCACCGGTCGTAAGTTGAACTCCGTTCTGGTGCGCGTCTCGTTGTCCGTGTACGCGACCGCCGAACAAAAGACGCCAGTACTCGCCCGGCACGAGCGAATTACCGATTCATTCGTCATAAAAACAAGCTTTCTCAAGCGTGTCCTTCCAAACCACATCCGTCATTTCGTCATGTCAATCAGTTGTCGTTGCATGAGTCACGCACGTAGAAATAGCAGCCTTGCTCACACTGATTGGGGGAATGGTGACTAACGACATATAACGCCGTCGGTGTGGCACGCGGCGTCATACCACCAAGAACCACGTCGGTGTGCCAACCATATACAACATTCGCGTGAGAATTAATAGCCGTCCAGAATGTATACGATGGCGTGGTTGTTCGTGGTTTGTGTAGCCACCTTGTTCATAGTCGAATCCGGATCGTCGCCAGCCTGTGGGATTCCGACCGGGCACACGGATGGAGAACATGTCAGTGGACCGCGCGAACCCAAAGGGGGGTAAGTGTCTAGTCAGTTTGTAGTTGGTTGTACGACAGCTGTGTTCTACGGAGTATTACTTTCCAACACTAGGCCCGTTATACCAATTCGCTAGTTTTTGTTGTTGTCGTTATCCGATTTCCGTACGAGGGTTCGTTTGAAAAGGTAGTCTTCTTAGAATGTCACGCTTCGTGTGCGCTGGCGCTGAGGGTGGGCGTGTGACTGTGTGTTAAAGTGCGTGCGATAGTCGCTATTCTATTACGCTTCGTGTGCGCTGGCGCTGAGGGTGGGTGTGTGACTGTGTGTCAAGGTGTGTGCGATAGTCGCTATTCTATTACGCTTCGTGTGCGCTGGCGCTGAGGGTGGGTGTGTGACTGTGTGTCAAGGTGCGTGCGATAGTCGCTATTCTATTACGTCCACAACCCCAAACACCGGATTGTCGCTAAGTAGTTTCTCGTGACGGGAACCGGTTTGAATTCAAATCCTGTCGTATGCTAGATGCGTGCGTTACCGCGGTCTTCTGTCTACGCTGTATTTGTCCAATCAATGTAATACCAATTATTCAAGACACGCAACAAACAACTGGCGGCGACAAAAAGAGTTGCCACAAAGGTAGCCGTGCTAGGATGGTGTTCTTTCTGACCAGTAAAGTGTGGTCGATCTGAACATGACTGACGCAGACAGTTCTCAGTTATGGCCAATTTCCCCCGTGGCCTACACCTACATTTTAACAACAATATTACCAGACTGTTTAGCAAACTTAAATTGAATATTTAATATTAATATTTTAATATTTAATCAGCGTGTCGCATTGTAGTCACATTTAAGGCCACCAGAACACTCTCCTAGTGCAAGATAGGCAGTTTAAACCATATTTTCCATGTTCTGAACGTATCTCAACACTTAACATGTAGCCTATTAGTTGAACCTATCTCATACGGAGCCGCCATGCAGTTTCCGCTATAAGTTTGAAGCAGAGAAATTGCCCATTAAGCGCTAGTGCATTTATTGGCCAATTGGTGTGTGGGGCGTGTGGCAAGAAGTGGGACGACGGAGGTTTGTCCTAAAAATTGGTGGGATGTGGGAGGTTGGCCTCAAAAACAGGTGGGTGGAAAATCACTCCCGCATGGCATGGTGAAGACCGACAAATACACGTGAGGGACGTGTGGCATGCGTCTCAACCTCAGTCCTACCTGTTTTAGGGGCCAACCTCCCACCAATTTTGAGAGTCCACCTCCCACCAATCCCTCTTCCCACCTATTTCTGAGGCCAATCTCCCACCTCCCACCAATATTTAGGACCAACCCCCCCCCACACACACACACACACACACACACACACACACACACACACACACACACACACACACACACACACACACACACTTCCTGCCACACGCCCCACACATTAGCGCTTTATGGGCAAGTTCACTTATAGCTGAAACTATATTACGGCTACGTATGAGATAAGTTAAACTTACAGGCTAAACGTTAAGTACTGAGCTACGTTGGCAGTGAAAAGCTTACAACTGAAACGTGACTCGTTGCAAGAATGTCAAAGTTTCACAGGTATCCGGAACTATATAATAACCATGATATCAGAGGAATGGAATGTCAGGTAATATCGAGTATGTCGACTATCGGTTTTGTTATGACTGCCATGTCCTGTTTCTTTGTGTTGCTGCGACCTAGTGTGGGTTGTCGTTAAGTCAAGAGACCCGAGAGCGGCCGCTGGATATCTATTGAACTAGTTGTGTTGGTCGTTGAATCAAGAGACCCGAGAGCGGCCGCTGGATATCTATTGAACTAGTTGTGTGGGTCGTTGAGTCAAGAGACCCGAGAGCGGCCGCTGGATATCTATTGAACTAGTTGTGTTGGTCGTTGAGTCAAGAGACCCGAGAGCGGCCGCTGGATATCTATTGAACTAGTTGTGTGGGTCGTTGAGTCAAGAGACCCGAGAGCGGCCGCTGGATATCTATTGAACTAGTTGTGTTGGTCGTTGAGTCAAGAGACCCGAGAGCGGCCGCTGGATATCTATTGAACTAGTTGTGTGGGTCGTTGAGTCAAGAGACCCGAGAGCGGCCGCTGGATATCTATTGAACTAGTTGTAGGTCGCCTCTTTTGTCGTCTCGGTCGATAGTAGGTGAAAATGACCACAACTCATTGACATTAGCTATTTGGCAGTTATGCATTTGTGAATAACCGAACGGATACTGACTGGATCAACTATTAAAGGTCATTCCATTGCGGCCATGGGTACTGTTACGGTTAAGGCCAACTGTAATCCAACAGTGGTGCTATATGAAGCCTAATGATTCAACACTTAAACACCAGAATGCATACATGTTCAAGTATCTACATACTTACTTACTAATTTACTTATGTACGTGCGTTCTCTTGTACGCGAGTGTGCGTGCGCGTGAAAATGTGTATGCGGGTGCATGCGTGCGTACGTGCATGCATGCATGCGTGCGTGCGTGCGTGCGTGCGTATGTGCGTGCGTGCGTGCGTGCGTGCGTGCGTGCGTGTATTAAACTGGCTGATATGTTTTGTTGTTCATCGGTGTCGCATAACCGTATCTACCTTGTTACATACTTACAGACGCATTTGCCAGAGGCGGGGCGCCGTGGAGATAGTCACTCGACAGTGTGAGACTCGCTACTGCTGCGGCTCCCAATGCACCTGTCTGGGCGACGTATACGAGAACAGCACCGTCTGCAGCGGGTGTGTACATCGTGTGACACTATCACCTACCATTGTCGGTATTCAGATGTCGATGTACTTCCTTGTTCAAATAGCCTCATCGTATTTGCGTCGACTGTCAGACAATTGTGTTCCTGTTCCTGTTGACATCAGATGTTTAAGTGTAACTCGGATCAATCGGAAGTGTGTATGATCTTTTTGGAAACTATTCCCCACAGGTTTATAAGTGTAACTTTGATCAATCAGACGTGTGTATGATCTTTTTGGAAACTATTCCCCACAGGTTTGCCCTTTTTTCTTTAAAATAAAGTAGTTTGTGTCTCTGTACGTATGTATGCATGTATGTACCCTCAAATATTAATGTTAGTTTCGCATGTGTGGGGCTGACATTTTGTTGGCGAGCCAGGGGGTCCGTGGTGATGGTTCGCTCATTAAAAACATTTGAAATTCCCTGGGGGTGGGATATTATGATAGGAACCAATGTGGACGTTTAACATAAATTATGTAACTCAGAACAATAGCTACGCACAATGGTTTCTGCCGTGACCTACGTCAAACGTCCACCAACGGCTACGTGAAAACGGACATTTGAATTGTTAAGCGTGAAGTTCCCATTGCCATTGGCATTACACTACCAAAGCTTGACTGGGCAGCACAAGGAGTCATAACCTCTTCAGTGGTTGCCTTGTTGTCCCTTGCAACGCCGGGCAATTCGGCTAGTATGGAATAATTTGTCTTTCGTTTAGACTGAAAAGAGCCGTTTCTGTTGCTAGTTCGTTGCTTAATAAAGTGGCATTTTTGTGGCATTGAAAGAGCCATTTCACGATTAGCTGCAGGTGGAAATTCACACAAAACACTTTACCTAATTTCTCCATGCATGTTAAATAATAGGCATTGCTAATAAGGCAAGGTTTTGGGGCAAACTAGAAAAAACTAAGGGGCAAATGAAAGGGCTTCGGGTGTATGTTAAACATTGTCCTGATTTCAAGCATAATATAATAAGCGTAGCTCTCAGAGGAAAAGCGGTGTCTTTTAAGTTATTTTTATTTTTAGTGAATTTACTGAACTCTCCTGCTTCGTCGAACACAAAGAAACTCGTGGCTACGAAAACGTGTGCTGCGGGGGGTACAAAGAAAACGATGGAACATGCGAAGGTAGGTGATTCGAACTGCGAATGCTCGATGTCGGAAAGAATAGATGTTTGCTTAAAACTCCATCTTCAACTGATTTAGCCTATCACAAATCGGGTTCCTTTATGTAAAAATATGTAGTGTGTGAATAGTTTATATAACATCCGCAGTCGATTTAATAAAAAAATGCATATTTTTTTCAAAGCATCTAAATAATTGACTTTACTCGTTAGCTCTGGCAAGGTTTAAAATAGTAGCATCCAAAACGGTAAACACTCCGCGGGTCAATGGACGCTTGACGTACATTATGTAACTCAGAACAATGATACGTACAACTGCTAGCAACGCTATGTGTGTTTTCTACGATTGTTCCGAGTTACGTGATCCACGTCAAACATCCCCATCAGTTCCTTCATACGGAACAAGCGCTTCTTGAAACCGACATTGATACATGATTTCGGGCGCATGACGTTGTCGTTGCCTTTGGCACTGCCCTACCAAAACTTGACTGCGTAGTGCAAGGAGGCATAATCTCTTGCACTGGCTGCCTTTTTCCCCGTGCAACGCCGAGAAACTCGACTAGTATTGCCATAATTTGTATTGCAAGTAAGCAAATAAAAAGTAACTGTTTAGAATGAAATCCCTGAAACCTATGTGCGACGCCGGGCAACTCGGTTAGCATTGCCATAATTTGCATGGCAAGTGAGCAAATAAAAAGTAACTGATTAGAATGAAATCCCTGAAACCTCTGTGAATCCGCTGCTGGGTCGTCGCCTGGGACGATTTAAATACGTGGCAGTACGAGAGATTCCGGCGATATATAACTTTGTGTATTTGTATTCAGACACCGACGAATGCAAAACAGACCAGAACACATGCGACATGGGATGTCACAATACAAATGGCGGCTTCCACTGCTACTGCTTAAACGGTTATCAACTGGCGGCTGACGGCCACACGTGTAATGGTAATTAACCACATGCTACACCTGGTTTACCTTATCATGTTTACAGTCATCAGTTCCTGTTAAATACGCGCTCGCAATCTTTACTATATGTGTAATATCCTCTTATTATTATACGTGCATTATACAGTATCATCCTATTACAGCAGGTGCAATATTGTTCTCATGAATTTCCTATGCATCTAGCATCCATGCCAGTTGTAACATCTTCTCCCTGACCTTTGATATGTTCATAATGTCCATCCTACTATTTAATTGTAATATCCATACCAATCTTAACGTATAACATCCATTCCATTGTACGTGTAATATCTATTCCGCTCTTTACGTCCAATATTCATCCCAGTCTTTACATCCAATATCCATCCCAGTATTTAGTCCAATATCCATCCCAGTCTTTACGTCCAATATTAATCCCAGTCTTTTCATGTAATAGACATCCCTGGCTCCATGTGTAATAGCCATCCCATTCGTTACGTGTGTCTTTACGTGTAATATAGTGTATTACCAACACCAATATGTAAATGTAATATTTCAGACAAAAGACCACACAACACACATAAGAGTTAAATCATTAAGCCATATATAATACATCGTCAGACGGTACATTATGTGAAAAATCCCAATGAATTGTCATTACCTGTTACAGCCGACCCAACCTGCAACAACAGGTGCGCCCACCAGTGTGCCTTGGTGCGTAGCACATATCGCTGCACTTGCAGACCGAACTACGTGCTGGGGGAGGACGGAACAACCTGTTACCGTGAGTACTAATATCGATCATCCAAACTCCACTTGTTAAATGCGCTTGATACACTATATGATCTTACTTATCTCAGCTAATACCACTTGAATGTGTATACCACGTATAAACATTGCAGATGTCCAATGCAATTAACATCATATAAATCCGTTCGACACTAAATATCTCCACCGGGAACACATATATCACCCAACCACTCCATGGCTATGTAGAAAACGTTCACGGACATTCTATATTTTGTCGTCAATTGGTGTAATGTATTTTGCAGCAATGACGGCCTGCAGTGAGTGGAATGATTGCGAGCAGGTGTGTAACGACACCGAGAAGGGTTTCGAGTGCTCGTGTCGCATTGGTTACCGACTCAACCTCAACGGTTATACCTGCGATGGTGGGTAGCAACCTTTACGTCCAATGTAATATTAGCCAATCACAGCCACTTAAAGCTGTATTGTCCTGACAGCGATTTTGTTAACATGATCTTTCATATGTATAAGACAGTTAGCGTGCGGAGTCGTGGCAAGATGTAACTATGCAATGTATACAAGACTGTAGTTAGCACTAACGTTTCAATTCTTTGTCCTTAGACATATACTTGTAGTATATATCGATTGAATAGCCACCGAAACTTTGCTGGTTTTGTTTGTTTCCTTTATTTCAAGAAACGTGATGAGACCCTGTAGTAGGCTGTTAACGGTACTAAAATACTTTAACAAACAATTCCTTTGAATAAAGTCATTGTCTTATTGGGGTAGCGATTGGTGTTACTTATTCCATAGGTTAACAATACGTTATGCCAATGATGACACGTCTACATTATGATATGCATATTAAGTATGCACTATTCTAATTCCAGAGATCAACGAATGCACTGAAAATGAAAGAGTTTGCGATCATGAGTGCGTCAATACGAACGGAAGTTACCGGTGTTACTGCGACATCGGTTTCCTCTTGAACGCTACAGACGGCAGTTCGTGCATAGGTATGGTGACTTTTTATTTATCGTTCTGGAAACCTCATCAGTCTACAGACAGTGCAGTGCCATGTCTTCCACTTTGTCATATAACAATGACTTCTATCCCTAGCGGCTACACATGTTTACTTAAAGAATTGTAATGCACGATGCTACGTCTAAAGAAAAGCAAAAGCAAGTGTTCAAATAATATCACTGTATATGTCAAAAGAATGTTTTGAAGACATTTCTTTGGCTTGCGTGTGCGCGTGCACGTGCGCGTGCGCGTGTGTGTGTGTGTGTGTGTGCGCGCGCGCGCACGCGTCTGGTAATTAATGCTCGTCACTTGGTACACAAATTCTGAAACAAGTAGGGGCCAATCACTGAAATAGCAGCTGTGCCGGGTGGATATCATGTGCCAAGACAGTTCCGATACAGGAGTGATCTAGTCGTAGTGACGAAGAGGCAGTTGTACAATTATGTTGTATACCTTAGTGGTTCTAATGCTAGTTGTTTTGTATAATATTGTATTAATACTCTTTAATATATACTGTTTATTTCTTACTGCCTATCATCTCTTTCACACAATGTTTCCATCATTGTCAGTTGTGTTACAACGTGTCGTACAATTGTTGTAGATGTAACGTTATGACCGAGTATGACAAACTTTTGTAGCATATGTTGCATTTTCGTTCACAGAAGACTCCACCTGCAACAGGTTATGTGATCACGCATGTGCCTCTGTCAATGGTCGTTACCGCTGCGTGTGTAACGTGGGCTACCAGCTAGCGGATGACCACATGACCTGCCAACGTAAGTGTCAGTGAACCAACCCAGTGAACCCAACCAATACAAATGTACAATATGACATTTTCCTTTCTTATCAGTTCGAGCATAGACAATCACGTACAGCCTGTACGTGATTGTCTAAGTTGGACGACAACAAGATTTAACAAGATTTGCCATCCAAGCCAAAGGCCCAGATGGCAAGTGGACAAGGAAGCCATTGGTTTATCGAGAGTCCAATAATGTCCATCTACTTATAACCCGCCCACCAGAAATATGTGTCAACCTTGTTTTTAAACATGTTCACGCTGCTATCAGTTACACAATCTGTAGACAATTTGTTCCATTCATTTATTGTCCTCTGTGAGAATGAGTGCTTCCTGATGTCCAATCTACATTGATCCTTTACTAATTTTACCTCATGTCCTCTAGTTCTGTTATCCTTCTTGAGTGAGAAAAACACATTTCTATCAATATTTTCATACCCATTCAATATCTTAAACACTTCAATCTGATCTCCTCTTAACCTCCTTGTCTCTAGAATTGTTAAACCACATTCTTTCAGGCGTTCTTCATAACTAAGGTCTGTCAGTTCTGGAATCAGTTGCTCTGCTTTGTATGCGTTCAACCGTATCTATATCCTTCTTACGATATGGTCTCCATGCTTGTATACAGTATTCTAAATGAGGTCTAACTATTTCTTTATAAAGATGTATAATTAACTTTTTCCCTTGTATATTATGTTTCTTCCAATCAATCCAAGAATGTATTACCCTTTGAAGCTGCAATACCACACTGCTCTGAAACTTTCATATCAGCGCTTATTGTAACTCCTAAGTCTTTTTCTTTTACAGTAGTACCCAGAACAGTATCTCCCATTTTATAGTTCACATCCAAGTTCCCATGTCCTGTATGTAGGCATTTGCAGTTCCCAAAATTTAACAACATCTGCCATTTCTCAGACCATTTCACTAATCTGTCTAGATCGTTTTGTAAATGTTGTTTATCACCACCAGTATTAACCTTTCTAAACAGTTTTGTATCATCCGCAAATTTCAGGACGTTACTGTCCTAATACTGATTCTTGAGGTATCCCACTCAAAACCGATTTACAATTTGAAACTTCTCCATCTACTACAACTCGTTGTCTTCTGTCAGTCAGCCATTGTTCTATCCAGTCAGTTATGCTATCCCCGATACCATGGGTTTTTAATTTTAGTAGTAATCTTTGATGTTGCACTTTGTCAAAAGCTTTCTGAAAATCTAAGTAGATAATATCTACTGGCGATCCCACGTCTATCCACTTAGTGATTTCTTCCAAAAAACATAACATGTTTGTTAAGAATGGCCTCGCTTTAAGGAATCCATGTTGAGATGAATTTAATCATTTATGCTTAACGAGGAACTCCACCATATGGTCTTTAATTAACCTTTCTAATAATTTACAAATCACTGACGTTAAACTCACTGGTCTGTAATTCTCTTACTTATTTCTCGAACCCGTTTTAAATAATGGTACAACGTACATCATCAATGACCGTGTAAAGGCCGACTTACAGCGATGTGTGCCCCAATTGGTCGGGCGACACCGTGTAAATTATGTGTGCCTTTAGACAAGCGATATATTTCTAGACACTGCGATATAGATAATGGTTCGTGCTACTCCCGACTTGAGCTTTGATGAAAGATCACAACAGTTGCACCTTCTGTCGGTCGTTGATTGGCCAATAATTTAAAATCGCGGCCAACTGTCGGCACAATGCACAATCGGCACAATTCGTCCGATACAATCGTGGCCACAAATTTACCTTACTAATCCGTCTCGTGAGGGTGTTTAAACGACCGATTCTTGCATCGCGATATTTCGAAAATATTGATAGAAATGTGTTTTTCTCACTCAAGAAGGATAACAGAACACCATATCGGTCAACCAACTGAACAATTTTAAAATCACTCGTGTAAACACGCCTTAATATTGGTATTCAGACTGTTCAGCCCAGCGACGAATATAATATAAGATTACACGGTGACATGAAAATATCAGAGGAAGACATGAAGATACTTGTACATAACACAAACGCTTTAGGCATACAATATAAATTTAAGTAATCATAATTCTGATCATGACTGTCAATGATCACTACTGCGTTATAGCATTGCTTAATTTTTCTCGTTTCGTTTTGTACTTTAAAACGTGTCCTTGTCACTGCCCGCAAGGGTTGTTGCAGCCAATGCCAGTGCATCTTATTTATTGCTGATTTCCTTCTTCAGTTGTTAGCTCATCGAATTCGTCCGTTGAGCTCACTACGATGACATCGAATTCGTCCGTTGAGCTCACCACGGTTGTCACGTCGATGGCCCCGATGACAAACGTGACTACACTGTTAGCACTGTATATGTGTGCGCATGTATTATTGGCCGTACTATGTCGGTGATGTTGCGTTACTGATAATATATCATTCATGTTGTAAATACCAGAACACATTAACAATGACATATGTTTTACGTTCAAGCTATTTACAAGATTTTTGTAATTATGTTTGATTTTTGTAATTAGGGTTTTTCCTGAAACGCTTTGTATTATATTGTAACATGACCGTGTGTACGTGCACAAGAGCGTGTGGGTATATTTTCAGTATTTCCGTATGTGTATATACAAGTGGCATAATTGTAAAACGATTACAAGTGAAATTGATATTAATATTTGTTTATTTATAATGTCACTCTTTCGATGTTGTGTAAAGAATTGAAGACTACATTAACTATGTTTCAAAGCAATAGTCGCCTAGTTGGCTTTGATTACTTTACATGAACCGTTTGGCATTGCTTTATGTACTGACATTTAATTGTTTTCAGTCGATATGATAACATTATGGAACCCTGATTGTTACTTTGCGGGGTGCTAATTCATTCAAAATGAGGGCTCTTCGCACGATAACGCGCAATAATAATCGTGCGTGCGTCTCGACACTGCAGCCTAGATCTTGACTCTCGTTACCTCATCAATCGTAGTGCGATGACGAATGTATGTTCATCATTGGGCCTGATATAACCTCAATCAACAGCCTGGTTTTATTGGACGAAAAGTGCATTGCCGTCATAAGAAATGAAAGGTCATGGTGGGTTCATGATCTGCTTCAGAATTATTTTCATTGTGGCGTGACATTCGCTCGTGTGTACCACGCTTTGGGGATCTGCTTTCCCAAGGCAATGTATGCGAATAGCTGTTTAATGTATTTTATTTGGAACAATAATATTGATCCAAATACCCGCTGAGTTCCCCAATAACACACATCAATTGAAGCAAAAGAACGGTTCAACAATTCTACATCACATAGCAACTGCTTGCTGAAGGCTTCAATATAACAATAATAATATGAGCGGTTAACTATCGTCATATGTAATATGCAAACAATAATAATAAATGATGTTCATATTAGTTCGTTCTTGCCGAAGCCGTTGTTTATTTGACATTTCAGATATTACAGTAGAATGTAAACAATTCAACGTTGACGTTGACTCCGCCTGTCCTGTAGTAGGTCGTTGGTTCAAGACAACGTCCGTAGAAGTATTGGATAAATTGTTGTCTTTTGTGGCCAAACTCAGTCAGCTTCCTAGACGTGTATCTGTCTAAGCACAAAGGTGAGGCTGGACTGATTGTGCAAATTTATTGTAGCATTGCTGACAAACATTGGCATTGTTTTCCAGTTAACTATTGTGTCTAGATAACGTGTACGGTGGCATTGAACGTAATGTATCTTGGTACATTATGTGTTCTTTGCACTGTACCTTTTTGGAAATTGAAGATTAACTTTTTGACATCATCTGAATATCGAGAGTTAATCCCAATAGATAAATAGCACTTTAAGTCGTAGGAAAGGATCGGTCTTGACAACCAGTGATTTCTAGGTTGGATGTTAATTTATTTAGGAATTGGGTGGTTATTGTAATTATTAAAACCAAACAAATATATTTGAATCCTGATACTTCCTCCGTCACAACAACATGTAAATCCATATCCAAGCTTCACGTGCGATATATCTTCTTCTATACATCCATAACTTAAACGGAGTCTAACGTGGCTCAGGATTTCCGGTTAACTTTTAAACACAATGGATGACGATCCGAGCTAAACGCCATCTTGGAAAACAACGCATTGTGCTGCCACCTGGAAGATAATTTCATAGTTACTTTCTTATCTTGTAGTTACGCAATAAATTCGCACTTACGTAATAATGTAATTGTTACATATACATTATCAAAGTAACGTATTACTTTAGGGAATACATAATTGTTTACAGCTAGTTACTTATTAAATTAGTTAGCTATGTGTATCAAGGTGGCAATAATTATTGCATTGAATTTCCGTTAAAATCATGTTTATATCAGTAACAATTTTATTGTAATGTATTCTTAATTTGCATCAACTGAACGATGGCGTTTGACTTCTGCGTATATGGTGCACGTAATTGATTCAATGTGAACAATGATATTCCCTTTATCAAATGAATGCAAAGTACAGCATACAGCATAACCGTGTATTATTAAATAATGTTGTTCAGAATTTAACTTATCATGGATTAATTCATGAAATTAGGCGACGTAGACATCACAAATTAACTGGTTCATTTAATGTGCTAAGTTTGGAAACCGGCACCATTTTGCGCCCTGATCTGCACCTGTAATGCGTTAAGAAATAATCGTCATTCAAGCGAACTGTTAATAAAGAAAACGGTCTTACGTTGTATTTTGACGTATACGATACAAACGGAGCAGCTATCGTCGTACTAAAATAGGATATCGGGATGATGTTAAAATAATAAGTATTCTTTTGCATATCATTGTTTTCTTTTATTGCTGTGGTTGTAATGCCGAGCAATAATATGTATGGTGAATCTTGTGACAAGCTGTTTAACAGCGGCTGTTTATTTAAATGTATTCAGACTGGTAATCACTTGAATTCCGGTCATTTGTGGAACTCCTTCGACAACACCACTATTTGTTTCAACGTCAGAAGTCTGTCGTAAATTCGTAGCTGAAACAGGCAATACATTGACTTTTTCTGATAAAATAGAGCAGTTGTGTTTCAAATTAAATTAGTGATAACGCGTTTTGATAGAAAATATAACCAGACTGTCTCGATATCTTCCAGCTCCATCTTTAGCATCTTTAATTAGTTCCTAGTATCCACACCCATTATGCCATGTCCATTGGTGGATTAACACTGTGGGGGAGGCTGGAATAAAGACTTTGGGGGGGGGCCTTACCGAGTGCGTGAATGACGAAGATCGACACTCGTGGTATTGACCATGGAAGTAACCATTGTCGTACAAACATACATACAATTACATATGTCAGTATATGTGTTTTTTTATATGATACCCACCTCGTCTAGTTCTCCGGTGAAGCATAAGTTCTTTCGTCCACACTTAAAGCCAATGTGCAGTGGTACATCAGGATTCGCCATGTAACCTTGACGGTACAGAATAAATAACCTTGACGGTATAGAATAAATAACCTTGACGGTATAGAATAAATAACCTTGACGGTATAGAATAAATAACCTTGACGGTACAGAATAAATAACCTTGACGGTACAGAATAAATAACCTTGACGGTACAGAATACAATTAACAACCTGTAATCGCTCTTACGTGGGATCATTGCAATTGCGATGCAATTGTGATGTGATGCTAATATGTCTGCAGAATGTGTGCACATGTACATAATGAGGTCGGGGACAGTAAAGTGGTCAACAGTAAATGTTGACCATGTCATTCGTGCAGCCGTGTATGCACATGTATGCGTACTTATGTACGCTCGCACGCACGTGTAGAGACACATGCAAACACGCGCACGCACGCAAGCACGCGCTGACGCATGCGAACGCGCAATTATGCACCACGCACGCACACTCGCAAGCACACGCACGCACACACAAACACACCCACGTGATGCTGAGACACGTGGCGCTGGTGGAGAAAAAGTTAAAAAAAACTAATACCTGACGCAGACTCGCTTTCCCTCAATATCCCGTCTAAATAGAATTTCAATCTTCGTCCGTTGTATACCCACGCACCATGATACCACACGTCATCTGCCACCTGTCGGTAAACACAAAATGACACATGTTGCGCATATCCGCTAGGTGGCGTGTTTCACACCGTCATTGACATAGTGCGGGATTTCTGGTATGTGTCTTACGTTTGAATCACAATGTTTATTAAAACATGCAAATTTACATCGTTGCAAATTATCCACTACGATGATGATGAAACGTGACCTCATGTAATGTCTTTCCAGGATAAATTAACGCCGAAGACGGTGGAAAATATACAGCTCTACCATAAATCCAGTGAAATAATGAATTTATGAATGGGCACATGCATTCTCAATTGCATTTCACAATTGCACGATACATTGACATCGTGTTGATCTCAACAGTGTCTATTACTTGTAAATTTGAACAAAGGCATCTACCCATGTGTTGTTCAGCTGGCTCCTCCTTTCCTTCTTTCCAAACACCTTTCTCCGTGTATGTTTGCTCGCACCTATCTTCTGCCTCAACGTTCCTCCAACCTGTTCCCGCTCTCCGAACGCACGCACGCACGCACGCACGCACGCACCCACACTTTCTCTCCTCTTTCTCTCTCTAATCTTTCCTTCACTATATCTCGCATCTATTTGTTTTGTTCTTCCCACTCTTTCCCTCGCCCCTTCTCTCCCTGCCTCACACCTTCTACCTATCCCCTCTCCTTCCTTTCCTCCTCCTTCCTATCCGAACCCTCCTTCAAACCTTCACACCATCTCCCCGGTCTTCAAAGCATACCTGGATGCGCAGACATTACCACACGCTAACACGAACACTCGTTTTGTTTACCTTCACTGGAGCCAATGTCTGTTCAGCCGAAGTGCGTATTCCGGCGTATATCGTGCCGCCATCCGCACTAATTTCAAAGCTGGCGTTTTCCTTGCAGTTTCCGTTGTTCATAAGGACTCCGCCACTCGATCGTAATCCTCCCGAGCGGCGAAACCAGAGCGAGATCGAGAACGTCGAAACGAGGTTGTTAGCGAACCACGTGCGCAAGAACG
Source organism: Lamellibrachia satsuma (assembly GCA_033239005.1). Classification (NCBI taxonomy): domain Eukaryota; kingdom Metazoa; phylum Annelida; class Polychaeta; order Sabellida; family Siboglinidae; genus Lamellibrachia; species Lamellibrachia satsuma. The sequence goes on along the minus strand of BSQZ01000075.1, from coordinate 1,876,120 downwards.
GGACCTGGACGACAGCATGGACGCTTAGACAGAGCGACACTGACGTAAGTAGGATACCTGTGCATTGTTGAGAAGGCGTGCGTGAAGCATTCGTAAGTACAATATCACTCAAGATTGTTCCATTCTAGCATTAATGTGAAAGTACTCTTACGTGGAAAGGTACCGGCGGGCGGGCGGGCGGGCGGGCGGGCGGGCGGGCGGGCGGGCGGGCGGGCGGGCGGGCGGGCGGGCGGGCGGGCGGGCGGGCGGGCGGGCGGGCGGGCGGGCGGGCGGGCGGGCGGGCGGGCGGGCGGGCGGGCGGGCGGGCGGGCGGGCGGGCGGGCGGGCGGGCGGGCGGGCGGGCGGGCGGGCGGGCGGGCGGGCGGGCGGGCGGGCGGGCGGGCGGGCGGGCGGGCGGGCGGGCGGGCGGGCGGGCGGGCGGGCGGGCGGGCGGGCGGGCGGGCGGGCGGGCGGGCGGGCGGGCGGGCGGGCGGGCGGGCGGGCGGGCGGGCGGGCGGGCGGGCGGGCGGGCGGGCGGGCGGGCGGGCGGGCGGGCGGGCGGGCGGGCGGGCGGGCGGGCGGGCGGGCGGGCGGGCGGGCGGGCGGGCGGGCGGGCGGGCGGGCGGGCGGGCGGGCGGGCGGGCGGGCGGGCGGGCGGCTTGTGTGCACTCGATCATGTACGTATGTATTACACTATCCTGTCTTCAGACTTTTAGGTGATATCAAATCATCTCTAATGTATATTACGTATAAACCTCCAAGTAGGCATGACCATCAAATGAAGCCACGGTTCCGTGCACTGGGTCGCCCACTAGCTCCACTTTTCCCGACCCGTACTTCATTGCGACTGCACCGTGGCATGTGACGTCATCGAAACTTTTTTCGAACGGAAAATGTAGAAGTAAGCTATCTTCGCACGACGGAGTAACTGCAATGCGATAATGCTCTTTTTACATTTAAATGTGCATTGGCTTTCACATTTTCGTTATGAATCATGTTATGGAGACATTGAAAAGGTACACGTTTCATATACATTTATAACATTTTACTCCACTGCATGAGAAAATAATTGCGCATTACGGTAACATGAAATAGCACTGTCAAAAAAAAATCGAAAGCAAAAAACTTAACATAGAATATTAAGAACACACACATGTTTATGTACCACAATTGTAGCATTATCTAACGGTGGTGCTTACCATGTGCTTCTTGTACACATGTGCATTCTGGATGCTGTCGGAACACCATTCCTTCTACACACATCTGTATTTGTGTGTGGTCGGTTTGCGAGCGGAAATGTCGCTCATTGCCTGGCATTGGCTCATAGGGACAAGGTCCTATCAACAGAATAAAGAATATAGAGAATAGTCAGTACGAATTTTAACTAACATTAGCGTTACATAATCACTAAATGTAACGATCATACAGAATTTTGTCAACGATAACATATACATATAACGATTATAAATAATTTTAATGGAAATATGTGTATGCTTTCTCAAACCACTGCGTATCTCGAAACACACAGCTTATGATTGCAGCTTAATTAGCAATCCACCCGGAATAGAACAATTCATATCTGAGAGTGTCGTTGTCCGCGCCCGCGTTTTGATGTTGTCAAAGTTATATGCAGCCGCGCACACACGCACATGCCTACATCTGTCACTTGCTGTCAGTCGAGGCTCCGACTACTACAGCTCGCTTGGTTCAGTTTGCAGGAGTCCGCTCCGGGTCGGACTCTCTTGAGCAAGAGCGTACAATTGCTTGGAGTATATATCTTTTTCAAGTGTCGCTTCACTGCATGTTTGAATCTTAGTTTGGAGCGACCAATATTTCTAGCCATTTCCGACAGTTGAGAGTATAGACTTTGTTTAGGAAGTATGTCATCGTTCATACGAGTAACCTAACTTGCCCACCTGATATTTAACGCGCCAGAAGCTATTCCATGCTGTATGTATACTCTTCTGAGTAATACCTTGTTGCTTATGCGATCTCTCCATGTTTATGCCAATGATGGATCTAAGGTACATCATCTGTAAACGCAACTATCTCTCGGTACAGTGTCCATGCCTCAGCTCCGTAGAGCAGCGTAGAGCGTACTATTGCTATGTACTCCTAACATATCACCTTTCATTTTTAATCTTCCACAAGCTCTTGCGCGGCCCTACATACATATGATTGCATACATACTGATTGCTATAACTAACCCGGCCTTTCGCGCGAGAAATAAATAGAATGTAACACAATCAGCCGCTTAGTGGAATCATCCCCTATTCCCGCTGTTAATGCACTGCTTAACACTAACTTAATAGTAACTTAACAGTAACTGCTGAGGTCCGGAGTGATTGAATTAAGCGGAGTACATAGAAAAGTAGCTACTGATTACCTTTGGTCGTTATATGTGCTTTGTACGTGACCACACTGGCATCTTTGCAGTTGGGCGGTCTCGCTCTCACACACGTGTGCCACTCCTGACTCCAGTAGAGGACGCCACACGTCATGTGATGTGCCCAATACTGGAGACCACCAAGCGGCTGACATATGTAGTACATGTGACAGTTTTGTAGATCAGGTTGCCAAATTTGGCCATGCGTGAAGTCACACAAGGCGCAGTCAACTTCAGCTGAAGACAATGCGTCATTCCATGTACACACCTTTTCACAAAGAAATCGTTTCAACAAATAAAAATAAATACTAAAGTAAGTAAATATGACATTTTTGTATTCATACTTTTTTTTCAATCAATTAATGTAATTTAAAAACGCGGACGATGTAAACAAAATGAATGTGTAGAATGGAGCGTTCTGAATGACGGACCTACACAATTATGTTGTACGCATCTATGCATTGTACAACTTTTATTGGCATATCCGCCCATCGGATACATTTAACAAGATTTGACAAGTTAGCCATCCAAGGCGAAGGCCCAGAGATGGCAAGTGGAAAAGGAAGCCTTTGGTTTATCGAGAGTGCAAAATTTTTTCATCTATGTGTAACCCGACCTCCTGAGATATGTGTCAACCTTGTTTTTGAATATAATTTGTGGATAATTTGTTCCATTCGTTTATTGTCCTCTGTGATAACGAGTACTTCCTGATATCCAGTCTACACTGATCTTTTATTAATGTTACATCGTGTCCTCTAGTTCTACTTTCTTGAGTGAACAAGAATTATATCAGTAGTTTTAATCAGTTGTGGACATGCTCAACCGGGGCATTAATTGTGGAGTTGTTCAACCGGGTCATTAATCGCGGACTTGTTCAACCGGGTCATTAATTGTGGACTTGTTCAATTAATGATATAGCAGCAAGTGTTCGGCCGTGGTGTGTGTTGGCGATTTTGTTGGAAGCAGATAAATGTAAAAAAATGCTTCAACATTTCCCTTGATAATTGGTGAGCCAAGTAACATTAACAGTGTTGTCAATGGAAGATTAATACATGCACTAACAAAGTTTAAACTCAATCACACGTTATGGTTTTCCCAACAATTCAGGGTCTTTCTCTGTATATAGGGATCCTAGCCTAAACCCGTGCTTATTATAATTTTTTTTTAGCTAATTCACACCTTTGATAAAACAAAACGCGACATCATTATTGCTGGTGAATTCAATATAAACCTTCTTAAAATAAACGAAAAAGACATTTTGGGTGATTTCTTATCTATTAATATCTTATAGCGGTTACCCCCATATTACACTCCCTACAATATTTTCAAATAGTAATGGAACTCTAATAGATAACCTGTTTTGTAAATTAACCGATCCTACAATAACACCAAAATCAGGCATTCCAACAAAATAATTATCGGACTATCAGCCGTATTTTACCTTTCTAAATACAGTTCCCCACAAAGAACCATCAACAAAACATATTAAAATCAACATACAAAATCAAGAAGCAATTTCCAAATTCGCAAATGAAATAACCTCATCAGACGTTTACATCAAGCTAAATCAATCGCCTTCTGCTGACCCAGACATAAATGATAATATCTTACATGACTCGATCAAATACGCACAAAATGTTATGTAAAATAGCTAAGTTAAAAAAACACATGCATAAAAAATTTCCATAGATTACACTTGGCTTGCTCAAATCAATACGCTACAGAGTCAAGTTATATAAGAAACTCAAAATAGCTCAGCCTGATTCGCCAAAACATTTTGCAATTCGAACTAATCTGACAATGTACAAAAGCATACTTAAAAAACTATACGTACAGCCAAACACCAGGATTATGAATCTTGTTTTAACAAATTCAAAAGTTACATTAAAAAACATGGGAAAGCGTAAATGATATTCAGTATAGAATACATGAAAAGAACACTTTCCCTAAATCCTTCAAAAATAACGAAGAAATCATAATAAACAAACAAGTTGTGGGTATGATGGTATTTCTTCACGATTATTAAAATTAGTTAAACCTGTAGTGATAAAATCATTAACACTAATTACAAACCAAATATTAGCTACAGGTATCTTCCCTAATAAACTTAAAATCGCTAAAGTAACTCCAATTTTTTAAAAGGTGGCAATACCCAAGTCGGCAATTACACACCAATATCATGTTTACCAGTTATGTCAAAAATAGATGAAACAATAATTTACACCCAGCTAGATTCTTTTTTAAACGCAAAATTTTTTTTTTGAAAACCAATGTGGATTTAGAACGGAACACAGCACTGAATATGGATATAACGGATAGAATAATTGCACAAATGGATAAAAATGAAATTCCTATAAATATTTATTTGGATCTTTGCAAAGCATGATACATTGGATCATACGATATTACTAAATAAATTAGAATATGGTGGCATAAAAGGAGTAGCTTTAAGTTTAATTAGAAATTATCTAAGAAATAGAAAACAATATGTTGGAATAGAGGATGTCAAATCAGAAATGCTTAATATTTCAACACTCTAAGATTAGATTCTAGGCCCATTATTGTTTATTATATACATTAACAACTTTGCCAAGGCCAGTCAAAAGTTTAATTTCATAATGTATGCCGATGATACTACCCTCTCAAATACCATTGACTCATTTTCCACGTATAAACAACATGGACACGTAGAATTTGTTATAAATACAAAACTTAAAAAAATTAGTGAATGGCTAAAACTAAACAAATTGTCTCTTAACCCAAACAAAATTAAGTACATGCTTTTTAAAACAGCCAGAAGAAAAAGTGTGACTTTCTCATTACTAATCACAGATAATACTACTATTGATAGAGTGGCTGAATTTCATTTTCTTGGAATAAATTTGAATGAACAATTTAACTGGAAAAGTCACATTGACAACATTTCAAACATATTTGCAAGAACGTTAGGTGTTCTAAATAGACTAAAACGGTTGTTGCCTCTGAATATATGAAGATCTGTAATCATGTATAATGTCATGCAAGCATTGCCAGTCTGTTTACCGATTTATGCGATTATTTCTATATTTCTATTTAATTATACCTGGATGGCTCCTATGAGAGCGGCTTTTTAGCCTTGGTGGGAGCCTCCCAGACCCTAACTTGATAATTGCATACTATATGTAATTATTATATGTATGCTTTTTGCATACTCACTTGTTGAGTGGTATGTATATGGGTCTAAATAAAGTACATATGTCTGTCTGTCTGTCTGGTTGTAGTTGGACGGATACTGGCTCAGTGTGATCGGGCTAGGACTCGCTGTAGTCAGCGGTGGGAAATTTGTAGCAGGGCTATGCCTACTTGTTTTCTGAATAGAATAGGGCTCGTTTCAGTAGGGCATGAAATTTGTTGCGACAAGGTAGGATCCGGTAAACCTTGGCTTGGTTTGTGCGTGCGTGCGTGCGTGCGTGCCTACCTGCGTGCGTGGGTGCGTGCGTGTGCTGCAGTTCACACACATAAACATCGAAGGGATGAGTTGGAAAAAACAACGTCACGATTCTTTTAATGGCGTTCCGCCGATAAAGTATTTGAAAAAAAGAAAGTTATAACCACTTTCTCTCAAGCCAAGTGTCATAATTTGTAATGTTGGATTTAGTGAGAGTTTGTAGGCTGTTCAGTTAATTATGTTGGCAAGTCACTGTCTTATTAGTTGAAAACTAGATAGAAGACTGCAATGCGAGGTAGAAACATATGGAAGATGATTATGATTCGAGGAACTCACTCGACATCAGTAAGCAAGTAAGCAATATGAGGAAAATAAATGATAATGAAATGTCAAAGCCAACGATGTATATAGCGCAACGTATTGCTATCAAACATAAATCGTACCGGATCCCGTTCCGGCAACTTCCGTGGTTGTTGTTCCGTCCGTTGTTCGCGGGCGATAAGTGGATGTTGTTGTCGTTTCAGTGGTTGTGGTTTCATCCGTTGTTCGCGGGCGATAGGTGGATGTTGTTGTTGCTTTCGTGGTTGTGGTTTCGTCCGTTGTTCGCGGACGATAAGTGGATGTTGTTGTCGTTTCCGTGGTTGTGGTTTCGTCCGTTGTTCTCGGGCGATTGGTGGATGTTGTTGTCGCTTTCGTGGTTGTGATTTCATCCTTTGTTCGCGGGCGATAGGTGGATGTTGTTGTCGCTTCCGTGGTTGTTGTTTCGTCCGTTGTTCTCGGGCGATAGGTGGATGTTGTTGTCGCTTCCGTGGCTGTGGTTTCGTCCGTTGTTCGCGTGCGATAGGTCGACGTCGTTGTGGCCAGTTTCACTGTAGTAGGATGTGTTGTACTTGTATACGCCGTTGTTGGTTTCGCTGTAGTTGTTTGTGCTGTAGTGGTTTGTGTTGTAGTGGGTTTCGCTTTAGCGTCTTGTGCTGTAGAGGTTTGTGTTGCGGTGAGTTTCGTCGTGGTTTGCGCTATAGTGGATTGTATTGCTGTGGGTTTCCTTGTACTGGCTTGTGAATTAGTGGGTTGTGTTGTAGTGGTTTGTGTTGAGGTGGGTTGTGTTGTTGTGTGTTGTGCTGTAGTGATTTGTGTTGTAGTGTGTTGTGTTGTGGTGGATTTTCTTGCAGTGGGTTTTGTTGCAGTGGGTTGTGTCGTTGTGGGTTTTGTTGTTGCGGGTTGTGTTGTGGTAGGTAGTGTTGTGGTGGGTTTGATTTTTGTGGGTTGTGTTGTAGTGGGTTTGGTTGTAGTGGGTTGGGATGTGGTGGGTTTTATTGTAGTGGGTTGGGGTGTGGTGAGTTCTATTGTTGTGGGTTGGGATGTGGTGGGTTTTATTGTAGTTATGGCAGGTTTTGTTGTGGAGGGTTGTGTTGAGGTGGGCTTGATTGTAGTGGGTTGTGTTGTGGTGGGTTGTATTGTCGTTGGTTGGGTTGTAGTGGGATGCGTCTTGGTGGGTGTGGTTGTCGTGGGTTGTGTTACTGTGGGCCTCGTTTTTGTTGGTTGTATTGTAGTGGGCTGTGTTGTGGTGGGTTGTTTTTTTGAAGAGGGCTTGATCGTTGTGGGTTGTGTTGTAGTGGGTTGGGTTGTGGTGGGTTGTATTGTCGTTGGTTGTGTTGTAGCGGGTTGGGTCGTGGTGGGCGTGGTTGTCGTGGGTTGTGGTATGGTGGGTTGTATTGTAGTGGGTTGAGTTGTGGTGGGTTTTTTTGAGGAGGGCCTGATCGTTGTGGATTGTGTTGTAGTGGGTTGGGTTGTTGTGGGTTTGATTGTTGTGGGTTGTGTTGTATTGGGTTGTGTAGTGGTGGGCTTGGTTGTTGTGGGTTGTGTTGTAGTGGGTTGTGTTGTGGTGGGTTGGATCGTAGTGGTTGTGGTTGTCGTGGGTTGTGTTTTGGTATGTTGTGTTGTAGTTGGTTTTGTTGTGGTGGGCTTGATTGTTGTGGGTTGTGTTGTGGTGGGTTGTGTAGTGGAGGGCTTGATTGTTGTGGGTTGTGTTGTGGTGGGTTTGATTGTTGTGGGTTGCGTTGTAGTTGGTTGTGTTGTGGTGGGCTTGATTGTTTTGGGTTGTGTTGTAGTTGGTTTTGTTGTGGTGGGCTTGATTATTGTGGGTTGTGTTGTGGTGGGTTGTGTAGTGGAGGGCTTGATTGTTGTGGGTTGTGTTGTGGTGGGTTTGATTGTTGTGGGTTGCGTTGTAGTTGGTTGTGTTGTGGTGGGCTTGATTGTTGTGGTTTGTGCTGTAGTTGGTTGTGTTGTGGTGGGCTTGATTGTTGTGGGTTGTGTTGTGGTGGGCTTGATTGTAGTGGGTTGTGTTGTGGGTTGTGTTGTAGTTGGTTGTGTTGTGGTGGGCTTGATTGTTGTGGGTTGTGTTGTGGTGGGTTGTGTAGTGGAGGGCTTGATTGTTGTGGGTTGTGTTGTGGTGGGTTTGATTGTTGTGGGTTGCGTTGTAGTTGGTTGTGTGGTGGTGGGCTTGATTGTTGTGGTTTGTGTTGTGGTGGGCTTGATTGTTGTGGTTTGTGTTGTAGTTGGTTGTGTTGTGGTGGGCTTGATTGTTGTGGGTTGTGTTGTGGTGGGCTTGATTGTTGTGGGTTGTGTTGTAGTTGGTTGTGTTGTGGTGGGCTTGATTGTTGTGGGTTGTGTTGTAGTTGGTTGTGTTGTGGTGGGCTTGATTGTTGTGGGTTGTGTTGTGGTGGGCTTGATTGTTGTGGGTTGTGTTGTAGTTGGTTGTGTTGTGGAGGGCTTGATTGTTGTGGGTTGTGTTGTAGTTGGTTGTGTTGTGGTGGGCTTGATTGTTGTGGGTTGTGTTGTGGTGGGTTGTGTAGTGGTGGGCTTGATTGTTGTGGGTTGTGCTGTAGTTGGTTGTGTTGTGGTGGGCTTGATTGTTATGGTTTGTGTTGTAGTTGGTTGTGTTGTGGTGGGCTTGATTGTTGTGGGTTGTGTTGTGGTGGGTTTGATTGTTGGTGGGTGTGTTGTAGTTGGTTGTGTTGTGGTGGGCTTGATTGTTGTGGGTTGTGTTGTAGTTGGTTGTGTTGTGGTGGGCTTGATTGTTGTGGGTTGTGTTGTAGTTGGTTGTGTTGTGGTGGGCTTGATTGTTGTGGGTTGTGTTGTGGTGGGTTGTGTTGTGGTGGGCTTGATTGTTGTGGGTTGTGTTGTAGTTGGTTGTGTTGTGGTGGGCTTGATTGTTGTGGGTTGTGTTGTGGTGGGTTGTGTTGTGGTGGGCTTGATTGTTGTGGGTTGTGTTGTGGTGGGTTGTGTTGTGGTGGGCTTGATTGTTGTGGGTTGTGTTGTGGAGGGTTGTGTAGTGGTGGGCTTGATTGTTGTGGGTTGTGTTGTAGTTGGTTGTGTTGTGGTGAGTTTGATTGTTGTGGGTTGTGTTGTGGAGGGTTGTATAGTGGTGGGCTTGATTGTTGTGGGTTGTGTTGTAGTTGGTTGTGTTGTGGTGGGCTTGATTGTTGTGGGTTGTGTTGTGGTGGGTTGTGTTGTGGTGGGCTTGATTGTTGTGGGTTGTGTTGTAGTGGGTTGTGTTGTGGTGGGCTTGATTGTTGTGGGTTGTGCTGTAGTTGGTTGTGTTGTGGTGGGCTTGATTGTTGTGGGTTGTGTTGTAGTTGGTTGTGTTGTGGTGGGCTTGATTGTTGTAGGTTGTGTTGTGGTGGGTTGTGTAGTGGTGGGCTTGACTGTTGTGGGTTGCGTTGCAGTGGGTTGTGTTGTGGTGGGCTTGATTGTTGTGGGTTGTGTTGTGGTGGGTTGTGTTGTGGTGGGCTTGATTGTTGTGGGTTGTGTTGTTGTTGGTTGTGTTGTGGTGGGCTTGATTGTTGTGGGTTGTGTTGTAGTTGGTTGTGTTGTGGTGGGCTTGATTGTTGTTGGTTGTGTTGTAGTTGGTTTTGTTGTGGTGGGCTTGATTGTTGTGGTTTGTGTTGTGGTGGGTTGTGTAGTGGTGGGCTTGATTGTTGGTGGTTGTGTTGTAGTTGGTTGTGTTGTGGTGGGCTTGATTGTTGTGGGTTGTGTTGTAGTTGGTTGTGTTGTGGTGGGCTTGATTGTTGTGGGTTGTGTTGTAGTTGGTTGTGTTGTGGTGGGCTTGATTGTTGTGGGTTGTGTTGTAGTTGGTTGTGTTGTGGTGGGCTTGATTGTTGTGGGTTGTGTTGTAGTTGGTTGTGTTGTGGTGGGCTTGATTGTTGTTGGTTGTGTTGTGGTGGGCTTGATTGTTGTGGGTTGTGTTGTAGTTGGTTGTGTTGTGGTGGGCTTGATTGTTGTAGGTTGTGTTGTAGTTGGTTGTGTTGTGGTGGGCTTGATTGTTGTGGGTTGTGTTGTAGTGGGTTGTGTTGTGGTGGGCTTGATTATTGTGGGTTGTGTTGTAGTTGGTTGTGTTGTGGTGGGCTTGATTGTTGTGGGTTGTGTTGTGGTGGGTTGTGTAGTTGTGGGCTTGATTGTTGTGGGTTGTGTTGTAGTTGTTTGTGTTGTGGTGGGCTTGATTGTTGTGGGTTGTGTTGTGGTGGGTTGAGTTGTGATGGGTTTGATTGTCGTGGGTTGAGTTGTAGTGGTTTGGGTTGTGGTGTGTTTTGATTGTTGCTGGTTCATTGTAGTTGGTTGCGTTGAGGTAGGTTGCTCTGTTGTTGTTGTTGTTGTTGTTGTTGTTGTTGTTGTTGTTCGTTCTGAATCTGTGCATCGAAACAGTTTACTTTTATGAGTCGATAGAAGCATGGCCACATCATTACATATATTTCCAACGTTGCAGCAGCTACCAATTATATCTGTTTTCGTATATTTAACATTTACATTTGCAAACTTATTACTTGGCCGTAATTACTATATTTAGCCACGAGATCTGCATTTTAACAAGAAAGCCATATAAACGTAGTATTAAAAACTAGCATCTTAGATTCACGTATTGCAATTAAAAAGAACGTACAAAATATAAATAATCCACTGCTAAACTGCTAAAATAATGTCTTACTTGTGCAGGTGCTGTCGTTTAGTGCACGTAAGACTTGTTGGAATGGGCTACTCAAGTGAAACACGTGTTCTACACCAAGTATCATATTCTTCAACTCTGTCTCAGAGCTCCGGGTAACGCCTGCAAGTATCATGATAATTATGTGTTATGTCAATATAGTAATAGTGGTAGCAGTGGTAGTAGTAGTAGTAGTAGTAGTAGTAGTAGTAGTAGTAGTAGTAGTAGTAGTAGTAGTAGTAGTAGTAGTAGTAGTGATAGTATTGGAAGTAGTGGTAGAATTGGTGATGATAGTAGTACTGATAGTTGTCGTAGTATTGGTAGTATTGGGAGTACTGGTAATATTGGTAGTATTGGTAGCATTGGTAATAGTGGTAGTACTGGTAGCAGCATTAGCAGTGGTAGAAGTGTTAGTGTTAGTGGAAGTGGATGTGGCTGTGGCGGTGGCGGAAGTGACAATGGCAGTAGCACATCCATAGTAGTAGTACACGAGTAACCGTTATTAACTATTCCCTGTGTAGGTTTCAGATTTCCAAAGCCAATTTTGGAAGGGACAGACATTTAAAACCTGTTTTGACTGCCTTTTTGGACGGCAAAAACGACCTAAATGCGATCAAAACCTGGTAATTTAAATCATACATATTCACATCTTTGGTACAGGTACAGGACAGGGAAATGAATCAAATATATTATGCAGCAATGAAAATGTTTTAAAACATATTTAATTGCTATTGGACATTTGTTTTTATTAACTATTGCGTTTCGGACAGGTTTCAGACAAAATTGTAATACTGATTGCGTTTGGACAGGTTTTTACAACGCCTACATTCACATCCTGTTTTTGGATGGGACGACTAACACCGGGTTTGGTAATTCTTTAAACCGCCCCGTCCAAAAGTTCCAACCCTGACCATTTCATAACAAAATATTTTGCATAGCATACATTTTAGAAATGGTGAAACAGGAACACGGTGTCGCTAGCATGGAAGTAATCTTGCCATTCTGGTTATTGGTCGACGCCATTTGCAATAACATCCTGCCACCAAGAAAGAGCTGCCACCTATCGGGGCCGCGTAGAGACAACGCGGTCACCTATTGCAAAGATGTTGATGTCGTCGTTTGTAATGGAAGCAACATTTTCTTCCAGTGTATCTGGTGGTTGTGACGTTGTTCCGCAGTCAGTCAAAAGAACAATGAGCTTCGTCGCATCGGGACGTCCACGACGCTCCAACATCCTGGGTACAGTGAATATAAAAATTACTGTCCTTACCATCGTTTTAAGACAAATCAGTAAAACATTTAATTTCCCGAACGTTTCTTATTTGCACGCACGTTTTCGCCGAACATCGACAGGTCAACGATTTTTTCAATCGTGGATTCTTTTTCGTTCTACTTACAGAAGGGTTAATATTAGCCGACTGCTAATACTTCAGTCTTTACATTGACACTAGTTCCGAAGTAGGCCTATATACGTTTTCCTTTACCGTAATATTTGCTACGGACAAAGAGGGGTGTTGAGACCCCTAAGATCCCCTGTAACCGCTGCTTCGCGCTGACCATGCATAATAGCCTAGTCACTACATCATTTTTGTTTACGGAAATATGTTCTGAATAAGAAACAGTGTTTTGTCTTGCTTGCATAGTCAATTTTATTTATTACGTCAGTTATCAAAAGGTAGCCAGGCATGTAAAACTCATTGGTTAAAACTCCCTCGTCAATTTATTCAGCCCATCTTGAATCAAGTTTGTTGATGTTCAAATCTGTATTGTGTGAATAGTTCAAGATATATGCGCAGTCGGCTTAATAAAAGAGTGCGCACTAAAACCATCCAAAGAATGTACATTGAGGCAGACCATTTCTGCCATTATTGTCGAATTTTGAACGGACCCAGTAAAAATCATTTAATGGTTTGTCCAATGATTTTACCGAAACAATTTTTTTTACAAATGAGCTGGCATGTCGTAGTCGATACGAAATCAGATATATTTTTTTCGCGAAACGAGTCTGAAACGAGACAAAAAAACTTAAATTTGAGGAAGGACCGTTAATACTGTGTCGCGTAAAACGAACCTGTGCGCTTCCGCCAAGGCGTCCGCGGTGTTCGTGATGCCGGCCATGTACTCAACGGCCCAGACGGCCTCGGTCAATTCTCTCGTATCACTCAGTGCTCCGAGGTCGACATCGATGCGAGGTTTCGTCGAATAGCTGATGACGCCAACGCGAATGACGTCATCGGATATCTGCAACCCATGTCATGTTATACGTTTGTATATCTGTGCATAAAGTGTACACACGCGCACATACGCACGCACAAACACACTCGTACATGCAGATATGTATGTACACATGTATGTACATGTAAAACGTAACAAATTCGTTAGCACACATGTGCTCACGTGTGTACTATTGCCACGACCCCAATATGGCGTGTGTACAACTTGGAAGGATATTGTACAAAATGTCGCAAGAAGATATACAGACGGGGATGCCACAGCACCTGAAATCGACTATACTTGAATGCGTGGGGTATTGACCATGTTTGAGATATTGTAACACGAATCGAGCGTTGCATTTGACTGTCGCGAAATTAGTTGTAGGGCCTATAGTATGGCCGTTAAAACCCAAGCTATCGGCTATAATATCCGCATGATACAAATGTGATGGTTTGTTTGTTGGTGGATTGCACTGTGGTATGCTATGTTTGTTTTGTTGGTGGTTGTTGATAGTGATGGTGGTGGCGGCGGCGGCGGTGGCGGTGGTGGTGGTTAGTGTTGTTACTGTTGTGTAGAGACATACAAAGCCTGTAACTCAGAGCACTCAAATCACAGTACTATGCGCTACCAAACAAACAAATAAAAATGTTTATATATGTTATACACACCTTAAGACTCTGCATGATGTCGATAGTATACTGTTTCAACATGTACCATATCAAATCTCCGACATCGGCTGACGAGTCCAAAACGAATACGAGGTCAGCTGGGCAATTCCCAAACACTGAAACAAAACATGTTAATTAAAGAGAAAAAATGTCACTACGAAAATATCTCCTGCCTCAGATTGATAGATAAATATATTTCAGGGACAACATACCTGTTGCAAAGGTCTGTTGACCATTCATTCGCCCGTCCAACAATCCGTAAAATGAATCGAACGACTGAGACGTGATAACGTTTTATACATTTTCTGAAACTATATACACTACAGCAATAAGCATGAAGTATAATGTTGTTAGTTTGTATGCATATTAAGATCGAACAATGATTAGAAGTTGGGTTGTTTAATATGAAATCACCAACGAGCTACTTGTTAACTCGTGAAAATCTTTATACATTCCCATTGCCAATGACAAATGTCTGATAATCAAAACGATAAATAATACATGGTTTGCCCATCTACTGTGGGATTCATTATCTGTGCCGTCCATTGTGTTGTGCATAAAGGAGAAACACTCGTTTGCACTGATATTACCTGTACCGCACGGCTGGAGGTTGCATGGAATCCGCACCATGGCATTCATGTCATCCCGGATACGTATCCGCATCCCTCCGTCGCATGGAGCACTACAGTTTGACCACGGATTTGCTGCGTACGGATCTAAGAAAAAGTCCCCTCAAATCATTAGCATGAACATAACATGAACATGAACATGAACATAACATACGCATGGTTGGCGTGGCCAACCACATTGGTGATTCATGCAACAAGTTCATCTTCATCTAGTCGACCAAAGGACGGGTTCCGTGAACAATTCACTGTACTTCATTGGTGACTGACCTGTATAAGTTTTTCGAGTTTAGTAACTGTTATGATGCTTGTAGTTGGGGATAAGTTTAGGCGTCCCCTTATCTATTGATGCTTTGGTTGCCAGGCAACACGCTCTCTCTCTCTCTCTATCTCTCTCTCTCTCTCTCTCTCTCTCTCTCTCTCTCTATCTATCTATATATATATATCTCTCTCTCTCTCTCTCTCTCTATCTATCTCTCTCTCTCTCTCTCTCTCTCTCTCTCTCTCTCTCCCTCTCTCTCTCTCTCTGTCTCTGTCTATGTCTCTATCTCTCTCTCTCTCTCTCTCTCTCTCTCTCTCTCTCTCTCTCTCTCTCTCTCTCTCTCTCTCTCTCTCTCTCTCTCTCTCTCTCTCTCTCTCTCTCTCTCTCTCTCTCTCTCTCTCTCTCTATCTCTCTTTCTCTCTCTCTCTTTATCTCTCTCTCTCTCTCTATCTATCTCTCTCTCTCACACACACCACTTCTTTATTTATTTCTGGATCAATAACCTGAAATTGGGCTGGACTGTGTCTGACTGTTTCTGACATATTTGGTGTTTCCGTGTATAAATCTATATTTGTCATGCATTGTGTCCAGGAGATGTTGCGTGCTTTACGTAGCAATCGTGTGCAATACCCATATAATCGGTCCTGCGTACCTTTTATGATCGTCTACGTTTCTGCCCTAAATTAGGACTGTTTCCACCACTGGTCTTTGAAAAATCTGAATCTGAATATTGTGATAATATATATCTAACATCATAGGCTTAAGACATAAGCTGAATTCTCGATATACCAATGGATTCCTTGACCACTTGCCATCAAGGGTGCTTTCTTTCGATGGTAATGTTGTTAAATCATCATAAATATTGTAAAATATTGCTAAATCTGGTTATATTTTGTTAAAGCATGTTAAATATCGTTAGATCATGTTAAATCGTGTTAAATATATTACGACATTCATGCAATGGTGCGTGTTGTGCTGTTGTAACACAATCACAAAATAGTGCTGCGGACTGACCGTAACAAGGCATGCTGTTGCACGCTGCCATCTCACTGTTGCACACCACGCCGTTACACCACTCTTGTCGAAATTGTATCCCTCCGCCGCAGGATTTGGTGCACTCTGTCCATTCATCCCACGCTGTCAAATACAACATGTCGCCTGCCAGCCTCTCTCTAACAATACACATTTCATACAACGTTATCCTAGTCAAACGCGACTTTCAGATAATTATGTATCAGTGAAGAAGGAATTGCAAGAAAGTTCACAGTAGGTAGGTACATTAGTTTGATGAACACTTTGATATATATACTGGTCTACTTTCTACACACAAAAATCTATAAAAAAAAGTGGTTGGGAATATAGGTTCTGGTGTAGAATATGACAATCTCGCCTAGTGCAGCTTCCACGTCACACGCTGTTTCTTAACAAATCATCGGTATACCAAACATTTTAGATGTCATGAAACAGGAACAGGGTCACGCCATGATGAAAATACCAAACATTTTAGATGTCATGAAACAGGAACAGGGTCACGCCATGATGAAAAACACATTTGTCCAAACAAATGTAGCATCTGACGTCTGACATCTGACAATTACAGTAATGTTGGCATTATACCGTATGCGAGTCATCCGATATTCACCAATTTGCTTTGCTAGTTGTATATGTTTCAATGACTCATTAAACAAGATCACTGATAAAGAAACGATGCTGCAAATCAATGTTCTGATTCATCGTTGTTACTGTGACAAAAGGGAGACCGAAAAATCTATTTATTTATCATTCTGATATGATTCTTATTAGGCTTCCTATTGCTTCTGTTATTTCAGTGAAACTTTGGTATATATACTGGCCTACTTTCTACACACAAAAATCTATAAAAAAAAAACTGGTTGGGAATATAGATTCTGGTGTAGAATATGACATTCTCGCCTAGTCTGACATCTGACAATTACGATTCATCGTTGTTACTGTGACAAAAGGGAGACCAAAAAATCTATTTATTTATAATTCTGATATGATTCTTATTAGGCTTCCTATTGTTTCTGTTATTTCAGTAGCCAGGCGGGCTTTAGGAAAGTAATCAATGTTTGAAATGATCTTAGCTTTCGACACTAGGATAATGTTTACTTCCTGACTGAGATCATGTGCATTTCATACGTGGTGCTATGTGCAATAAACAATGCACAATCTATATCGAACAGTGATCAACTCTACTATGCAAAGAACAACGATACGCATTCTCTGGCTTCAAGTCATGCCAATTAATAATGTTGCAGTAGTTTTTATCTTGTTATTTCCCCTGGAGTGCCTCCACATAGCGGTCTGGATAGCAAAGAAGATACGTCACGTTTGATCAGATTATTTATGCCTCTTTTGTTTTTTGTCAAAATCGCCCGCAGGTAAACGTCGTTCAAAATATTTATTTGGTTACGTTAATATGATAGTTATAGCTGTTGAGATAATTATGTTGTGATTGCGTCTCATAATATCTGCTTTGCGCGATCATATTCCCACGATAAGACTGTGACTTAAAGATATCGACAGTGTGCGAGTTGTCAGTGCACTGTAATTATGAATATTTATGCGAATTACGTAATTGTAAGTGTTTAGTTTAATGTATCGACATTCATTGAAGTGTCGTATACCTGGTTCGGACATCGTCCGGAAAAGTTGTTACTACTTTGTTTTGACCGTGTTTATACTGGCTACGGTTGTTTATTATGGCGATGAATAAGCGATGTAATTTTGTGACGACTTGGTTTGTATATAATAATTGAACCCATCCACAAGAATCTGCTTCGCCAGGCGTTGTTGGCAGCCGCTTTGCAAGGAACGTACTGGAAACTGTGCCCGCCGTTGTCTCGTCCGCAGTGGTCGTGGTACCATCCGGTGTGACTGTGTCGTCTGAGACGGTAGGTGTTTCAATCGGTGCCGACTCTGTGGTTGTACAGGTCGTGTTGCATTCTAGGTTGGGACATTTGATGTCATATTCGTCCAACACGGTTGCTGTGTCCTCGTCAATGAGAACGCAGTGCATCGATCCGAACTGCACCCCGGGCCCACATGTGACGGCACACGAGGAATACACGCACGAGTCACATGAGTAGTTAAGGTGGAGCTGAACTACAAAGAAAGTTACGATTATGACACAGACGCTCGTGCATGTGCTAGCGTGCGTGCGTGCGTGCGTACGTTGCGCATGTGATTATGTGCGTGTGCAATGAACAGGCACATAAAAAAATTTGTGAAGTTGGATTTCTATTTGAAGTGTCTAAGAAAGATAAGCTATGACATAGTGATTACATTCTTCAGAAAGTATGCAAAAATGCGTAAACATATATACAATGAAGCACACCAATCCAGTATATCTGCCACGAATCACACTCATCTGGAAACAACACATGTGGGCCTCCTTCCATTAATAAACAGTTGCGCATGGTAACGAAATATGTCAAATAAAGATAAAAAACACGTCAATAAATGACATGTAACGTCACGGGAAAATAGGACGTAGGGATATCGCATTCTATTTTGTCGGTATTAATGGAAGGATGGTTTTTAAATTCACTCGAATTCTAGATGTGCAAACCAAACAGAGAAGGGGTGTAAACTTACTGTTTGGCAGTTGGCCTTGTGACGTCATTGAGGTGAAGGCTGTGGTTGTCTCGCCCATGTCACACTGCACAGTACACGCCTCTGGGGGACATTTAACGTCATGCTCGTCGATAATAGTCGTCAGGTCAATGTCGTACAGCACGCAATGTTTCGAACCACTCCTCTCTCCTTCTCCACAAGTGACGTCACACGAGGAGTATTGACACTCCTCACATGTATAGTCGAGGTTGACAACCACTAGAGAGAAAAAGAAGACAGCAAATAAATTGTTGTTCCAGACTACACAACTACGACACGCCGCAATAGTAGTACTAGGTATTATGTAGAGAAATTAACACCAATATGACTGGACAGAACGTCCATTCATATAATTAATAAGATATACGATATATAGATTATAGTTTTACATATTATGTGACAAAGAAATTGCAAATTAAGTTAAATACTAGTTTATGTAGCTGTTGCAGAAATACACGACGTCGTAGTTGTGTCCGGTGTGGCAGGGTATCTCCCCCCCCCGGACATCTTCCCCCTACATTAGGGTATCTCCTCCACCCTAGATATCTTACCCCCCCCTATAAATGTGCAAGAAAGTTTATAATTAGCAAATAAGTGTCAGAATAAGATCTACTATATGTTATTCTGCAAGAAAATTGTGTTTGTTTATATTTATTACGTTATAAATTTACGAATGATATGAAGTGATTCCTGAGTTAATCATGATAAGTCTCTCATTTAGGCACTGAGTTAATCATGATCGGCAACCTCAACAGCAAAACACTTCTCAAGGCACTGAGGTGTCTAATCCTCCGAGCTGTTGCTCGGCATGGTAACACGCCATTGTTATCAATACAAGTTTCAAGGACCCGCCTTTGTTTACTGGCTTAGACACTTTGGCAATGTTTCCTCGCAGTATAGTTTATCAACTTTTGATTTATTTTGTTGGGTAACCACACACAATGCACAATAACTAAATCGTAAATCACAGAAATAATAACCGTTTGATGCCAAGCCTTTCAAATTGTCCAATCGCCTATTTAAGGAATATGTCTACAAGACTTCAATTACCATGAAACACTATGGGCTTTAGACACTTAATGTAATATGTTTTTATTTTTGTGAACGTGAATGATTTTATATGAAATTTTGTTGTGATAATTGATGAAAGACTGATTTTGTGATTTATTGTACGTGAACCCTTTTGTGATAATTGTAAGTCATTACATGATGAACTTTATAATAAATATTGATTTAATTGCACCGTGTTGTTGATTTTAGTTATGGGGAAAAACAGTTTGGAGTCAATACAACTTGGGCATTGGGGGGGTGTAGATATCCATGTGGGGGAAATATCCCGGAGCATTTTCCCCCCTAGTGGCAGCTATCCAGGGGGGAGATATACTGATACATCGGGTCTTGACCTGACTCGCTAGAGGTTGCCGTGGTCTCGTCCGTCGTCGTTCCAGCCGTTACGTCATCACTGAGCGTCGTCGTGGCGACCGAAGAACAAGGCACGAAACAGTCGAGAGTGGGGCAGTTCGTGTCGTTCTCTTCCAGCAGACTCGCCATGTCGGTGCCGAAAAGCACGCAGTGTTTTGTTCCTGTCTTTTTCCCCGGTCCGCATGTGACGTCACATGGAGAATACGAACAGTCCCCGCAGACGTAGCCGATGTCGACCACCACTGACGGGAACAAATCGTTGTGTTATGTTATAATATGTCATATATGTATCCGTATTTTTATATTAATGTAATATGTCATATATGTATCCGCATAGTTGTCAACATTACAGATTTCACACATAAATGCCCCTTTCTATTTTAATTAGACAAGCTTTCCCGCTTTCTCGACAAGAGTCCTGAAATTGAACGCATTCTTTCACCACCATTGTAGATGCGAATTCACCGTAAATACATATAATGTTGCGTGGACAATGTACAACAATTGCAACATATATCGTAGTAATTCAATTGATATTGTGTCCTCGCACAGATGTTTGAAGACATGCACATACGTACACAGACACATACACACCGTTACATACACACCACCACCACACACATCCACACACGTGCGCGCACGCTTGCACGCACGAACACACACGCACGCACGCACGCACGCACGCACGCACGCACGCACACACACACACACACACACACACATACGCACATACGCACACACACTCGCTCGCATACGCACACCATTCAACGAAGGTGTGTGCTCAGTGGTATGCAAACATGACGTGCTAGATAATATATATTATTAGATATTACTATAAATCGCTTACTTACACTTCGTTGGACCTACATCTTGACCAGTCGAAACTGTAAAGAAAGGCAAATCAATCACACCTTTAACAATGTTAACTTTGTCCAAATAAATGCGCTTCTTGCATTACAATGACAATACATTACAATGACAATACATTACAATGACAATACATTACAATGACAATACAATTCATATATTTAATATTTTCCAATAGGGGGGCGACAAAACTTTACACGGCGATCAAATTTTCCCACACTCCAGGGGACGCTACAGGTTCACATTGGGGGGTTCACATTTTCCCAATACAGAGGGTGCCACAAATCATTGTCTATATATTGAATTGTTTCATAAAATAAGACAAAAGTAAAGCAGTGATAAATTTAATTGTGCATTGAGATTGAAAGAAAGCATTTACAAGTGGACAAAGATATATATATATATATATATCTTTATCCACGCGTAAATGCACACACACACACATACACACACACACTCACGCACACGCACACACACACACACACACACACACACACACACACACACACACACACACACACATGCACACACACTTTATAAACATTAGTACATAGTACATAACTGTGCAAGTAAAAAAGCCACATCAGCTGCATCACAGCAGTGTAAAGTGATACATATTATAGTAGTACTAAAGTTCCTGGGTGTTAAACAAAAATGATTCAAATTAGAAATTATTTCATCAATATTGTGAATATCACCCAACTAGCTGAATTACCAGCAACAAACAACTGAAACATAAAAACAGCATAATGCCATTTGCTATACTTATTAATATGAATACGCTAGGTCAAAAGTGAAGCAGTCAAAATTATGAAAAGCACAGTCACATGTCACAAGTCTAAATTGATGTCAGATAAGCGCAGTCAAATGTCGAGATCGAGTGTGACCATGCCCAGAAATTATGCAAGCCTTTGTGCAGAGTTAGAGATAGATTGAGGGGCACATAATGCTACCTCATTGGTGGTTAGAGTAAGGAATCACCAGAGCAAATGCGTGAGGCTTACGTTGTGTTGCAGCAGTAACAGAATGACACTAGTAATCACATTGTAATTAATCAAAGAAGACTAAAACTGACCAAAGTTAGATAAACGCCCTGAGTTTTGAATGAGCAACAGATCATTGTGCAAGTTTAGACCAGTATCAATTAAAGAAATCTAGCAGTACAAAATGCTATGCTGGTGTCATGTCTTGCTGTATACACACACCTTTGTCTGACCAATGGTTTGTGTGTGTGTGTGCGTGCGAGCGTGCGTGCGTGTGTTATGAATTTGTGGAGCCATATAACATGCCACTACAACAAAGAGAGTAATTGGCTTGCTAATCCTTTGTTTCAGTGAGCAGATATTCTTTGAAACCAAGACATTTTCTGCTTACAAGTCTTCGTGATCACATCTGACCACATGGTAACACCCTTCTCAAAAGGGTTAAACCCCCAGTAATACGAGGATAATATTATTTTTTTTATAAACGTTAACCCCGTTTTCCAAAAATCTGAACCCCCTTCTCAAAAGCGTGAACACCCAATACAATTAAGATAATATTATTTTCATAAAAAACACCCTCTTTTTCAAAAGCGTGAGCCCCCTAAAAAGCATGAAACCTCCTATCTAAAGAGTGAACCCACCAATAATGTGAAAATTATATTATTATGAAAATAATTTTATTATTTTCATATTATTGGAGGTTTACGCTAAGGGGTTCACATTTATGAGAAAAGAGGATTCGCAAAAAGAGGGGTTCATGTGAACCCCTTCAACCTCCCTGGCTACGGGTTTGTGTATTCAACAGCAGGAAAGCCAACGTTACACCATCTCCAACGCAATACCGTGTCCACCCAAATAGGTCACCAGTAAATAGGTCATAGGTCACCAGTAAAGATAACAAGAATGAACGCCAATCATCGGCGGTCTTCTCGGTTTCGAGTATGACATTAACATCGCAAATAATTCAACATTTTCTCGCACAAGCTCTTTCATAGGATAACTGGCCAATACGCGAATAATAACCAACTAATAAGAGCTTCGAACTTGTGATCAAACTTGGCTATTTACAGACAGCGAGTGCTTGCGGAGACAACATTAATGTAGCATGCTGTTAGTAAGTGGCGCATCAACGACCTCGCAAAGGGGGAGGCCAAAGGGTCACGATGTAGCCAAACTTAGTCATACATTAGCTTACCATGCCAAAGGGGTCGTCCCCGCCCCCCTTGACCCCCCAGTAAAACGCCAGTGCTGGTAGTCAGTTCTGAGTTTCTTAAAACAACGCACAACAACGTTTATTAGTTGCAACTTAAAATCAACTTAATCTCAAGGTATATATAAATGATCAATTCTTCGTAACTTAATCTTCTCTGTTGCAGATTATTTACTGTTAGAATGTGTACACAAGGGGATTTTAACAGACAAATAAATCATCCTGTAAAAATACGTTACAGTTCACCGTCAAATGTGAAGAATTATTTGTCTGACTTCATAATTATGCAGTAAAGCGATATCTCTCTATGTGTATAAATAATAGCATATTTTTATTCATCGACGAATCGTATATTTTCGGAAATATAAGATGACATATCACAATAATAACGACGTTTGTATGGATAATATTTTTTGAGCCAGCCGAGATGTTATAAATAGTCAGTGCAATCAATTCTATGTCGAAATGTCCCGTGAAATAGACGTTTAGTTAGCCAATGAATATAGTTGCCCTTTAAGTTGAACATACATCAACTGGATTTGAGTCGGTTCTAAAAGAATACACGTCTCCACCTTGTCATGAAGTTGTTGAAGTACATTTCTATCTGGTCTCCATAGGCAAAGGCATGCTAATGAGATAGCGTGCATGCGTGTGTGTGTTACAACATGCGGAAAGAAATCGATACATGTAGAAACGACTGGTGAGTTCAAATGCAATGATGTGACAACTCAGGACTTTCTACTCCTGCTCCCACCTAGGTAGATAAAAAACACGTATCACAACTGTACGTGCCAAACAGGAAACTGTAGGTGTTACATGAGCATATTCATATCCATGCACAAACACTGCTGTATCTACCTAAAATTAATATATAACATAACTACATATATTGGTGTGTATGTGTGTGCGTATGTGTGTTCCTGCGTGCGTGTGAGTGTGTATGTGTGTACGTACGAAAAGGATTGTGACGTCGTGGCTGAGGATTTACAGGGTGGAGCTGCCTCCTAATATTCAACCACCACATTAACAAAGTCGGCCAACGACATGACCCAACAATATACATCATTGCTACGCATCAAGTTGATATTTATTTATGATTTATTGCTGTGGAATTTAACACAGTTGTCTTCTCATCAAACGTTCAAACTTCACAAAAGTTTTAACCACTCTAATATATATATATATATATATATATATATATATATATATATATATATATATATATATATATATATATATATATATATATATATATATATATATATATATATATATATATATATATATATATATATATATATATATATATATATATATATATATATATATATATATATATATATATATATATATATATACATATATATATATATATATATATATATATATATATATATATATATATATATATATATATATATATATATATATATATATATATATATATATATATATGTATATATAAATATATATATATATATTAGAGTGGTTAAAATTATATATATATATATATATATATATATACAGTTTTAACCACTCTAATATATATATATATATATATATATCATTATATATATATATATATATATATATATATATATATATATATATATATATATATATATATATATATATATATATATATATATATATATATATATGCATATATATATATGTTAAATTCCAGAGCAATAAATTATAAAGAAATATCAACTTGGCGCGTAGAAATGATGTATATTGTTGGGTCATGTTGTTGGCCGACTTTGTTAATTTGGTGGTTGAATATATTAGGAGGTAGCTCCACACCCTGCAAGTCCTCAGCCGCGACGTCACAATCCTTTCAGCATTTTTTAGCAAGCTTCTACAACTATTAAAATGTGATAACGTGCCCCACAATTGTCTTGGCATGTAAATATTTTATCAGCAAATCTGTTTTCAGGAAAGGGCCTCTACATAATTTCGCGGGCCGGGCCGGGCCGGGTCGGGCCTGGGCCTACATACTGCGGGCCCGGGCCGGGCCTGAGCTGAAAAGAATTTAAACACAACGGGCTTGGGCCGGGCCTGGGCCTAGTGTGAGCGGGCCGGGCCGGGCGTGGGCTGGGCCAGGACATAATAAAAATATTCATACAAAACACCGATTATTACTTTATTTTATTTTTTTTAACTGATTATAAATTGTAATTCCGGTTAATGAATGCTTAAAATTATTTCTTTAGTATTATATTGTTGCAAATTGAGACCTTGCATGGAATCTAATGGCCCCCATAAGTTCACTTGGCTGGAAGTAGCCAGCCGCAAATGTTTACTTTAGAAATATTTGCAGAGGCAATCAAGCCATGGTTAACCATCAACTTATCACCCTTTGACCCTACCAGTGGACATTCTATTGTTTAGGTCTTCCCCCCAAACATTGCCCACCTGAATGACGTGCCCACTGCCAAGTGCCCACTAGGCCACTAGCCCACTACCCAGTACCCAACCCAGTTGGTAACTGGTATTTCTCTCCAGTCTTAATTCATTCACACTTGTACTAATTCACACATGTCTGAACCTGTCTGTCTCAGGCTAGTGACTGGAGGCCTGCTGGAAATGCCACTGGGTGTCAGTGCCAGTGGGTTACATTTAATTGAAATATCATATTAAATTATGATAACTTAGTTGAGCTAATTCAATTAACAATACAAATTGGGATTATGGCTTGCATATGGGTTAAGTCAGGGTTAGATAAACAAATCTCCTACCCTAACAATAAGCCAATACGTTAAAGCCAAATATAACAAATGTTATCATATTTAATAGTAATGACACTAAGAAGTTTTTCTTTATTTTTCTTCAGGATATTCATAAGTTTGAAGAAGTTGGTGGTGCTGGATTTTTATTTTTAGAACTCATCCAGCACATTATGGAACATCAGCATAAGAGTTGTACTCCACAAAGAGCTAAGGATATTATGCCCCATCAGATATATGTATATATGTTTTTTTATTTAATAAAACAATGAGTCTGTTTTACAGTTTATTTGTTTTTCGTCTTTGTTATAAGATTATAGGCTTCTCTAAACTTAGCGGGCCGCGGGCTTGCGGGCCGCGGGCTTGCGGGCCGCGGGCTTACCCATCTTTGGCCCGCGGGTATGGGCCGGGCCTGGGCCTGAAACTTGCGGGCCGGGCCGGGCCGGGCCGGGCCTGGGCCAAACATTCACGGTCTGGGTCGGGCCTGGGCCGGGCCTGGGCCTAAATTCTAGATTGCGGGCCTAGGCCGGGCCGGGCTTTAAAAATTATTGCGGGCCTGGGCCGGGCCTGAACTCTAACTGCTAATCGCGGGCAGGGCTTGGGATCAAATTCTAAGCCCGCACAGGGCACTAATATATATATATATATATATATACTGAATAGTTGAACACCGTCTATTGTGAATGTTTTGCCAATAATATTTGCTCTTGCTTTGAAATTCTTCTCGACACATTACATTTACCTTTACTTTTGACTACCAAAGTATCAAGTAATTTAAGCAGCGACGAGAACTTACTTATTTCGCGTCGTATGAAAACAAGTTATCATGACCTGACCTTGTCGTGTAGGCTGATGTTACCATTTAAGTAGAGCAATACTGGTTTGGCAGACACTTTGTATTAATCAAATGATTGTGTCGAATTGCACATCACCATACATTGTTCCTCTGTCATGAGGGTATTTAGGGCGTGACAAGAATGCAATGTGATTTATCTAAGCAATTTGTAGTTGACTTCAAAGTCGTTGTCATCATTGCGTCAGTGCTTGTTGGGTGATACATTCGGTTGAAATGGATATCTGATTGATGCATTTCGTTTTAATTGGTTGGTCTGGCCTTGAATCATTCACATATTTATGCTGGAAGTAATAATAATAATAATCAGGATAAATATTTTATACTGCACATTCAATCCAGGTTACTATCATACGCATTGTATGCATACATGGTAATTATAATAAAAAAATAGAGTATACTAATATACACATTGATATGCTAAAAAGTTAGTGAAATGTTATCATAGATACATAAATGGTATGATGAATATGTGTGAATAGTCTTAAAACACTTACTATATAAATTTGTCAAGAGCGTCGTAATGATCCAAGCTGCAAAATTTCGCTGAAAAATTCTCATTTCACTTCCTGAAATATACAACAACAAGGAAAAACATTCATAGTGAGCGCACAAGAGAAACATAACTATAAACTTTCCGACTGTTAAGAAGGAATAATTTTATTACTAAATAACGTATAAACATACTAGCGCTACATGCATACATACACGCATGCATTCCAGGCATGGAATCAGGAATCAGGAATTGTTTATTCGACAAGACATGTAACATAAATTAAGAAAACATGCTAACTACGAATGTCTACAAAATGCATAAATTCACAAATATGAATGTTAATTGTATATGTATGAAACGATGTCGGTCTGGTAGACTGCCAATAAGACCATAATTTGGTCGCTAACGTGACAGCCACCCAATAAAATTATAAATTAAACAAACACTTACATGGAACGATTAACTTAACTTAATTGTTAACACGCTAAAGTTAAGTTATGTTCACATTGACATAACTTAATAGTTAATTATTAAAGTTAACTTAGCTTATTAACAATTAATTTTCAGTTAACTTATGTTTTGCACATAATTAGATTAATGTTATCCACATGTACAGGCTCAGTGGGTAACACTTGGTGTTTATAGGATGTGCAGCCAGTAAGCTGTTTTACAGTGGACAAGAGGGTAAAATAGTCGACCTTCTGCACATCCTATAAACAAGTTAACTTAACTTAATGTAAAATAATCCAAGATTATGTTTAAACATTTCTTTTAACATATCCAAAAGGTTTTTACATCAGTGGAAGTTTTCGCCATTTTCTCAAGGCGGCGGCGTCGGTACTAATGACGTACTAGTAGAATGACGTCATCGTAGACATGTGGAAGTTCGTAGTTCCCTCATCTTGGGTGATCTTTGTCTTAAGTATCCATATGGCTGCTTTCACGTGTCTTCGCCTTCTGTGTTACTCCCTATTTACCACCTTTACTCCTCTCTTCTATTAGATGGTTCTCGGTGGTTGTGTGGTTCGTGAGGGCGGACGTGTTGATGGTTGACTGTGACAGGTTCTTTCCGTTCCTCGTGTAGCTGATCTCTTGGTGCATTCTGAACATTTATTGTGTTAATCTAGTCTGGTCTTAGACAATCGCCTCTCTCTCCTACGTAGGCGCCACAACTCTTACACGGGTTTCGTATACTTGTTCACCCTGTTCTTCAGGTTCTACTTTGTCATTTGGGTATACCAACATGCGTCTGAGGGTTGTGTGGGGACGCATGGCAGTGGCCACCCCGTACTTCTTAAGTACCCGATCAACCCTCTCTGAAATACCTTACACATATGGTATGACGGCCTGACTTCTGTAGTTCTTGTCCTTTTTCCTCTTGTCTGTTTCTTGTTCTTCTTGTTTTCCGTTACTGTTGTCAAGGATCAGGACGAATAGCCGCACCTATTAACAGCTCTTTTTAAGTATTCCTCTTCTTCTTTCTTGTTCCCCTCCTCAGAAGGACCCTCATGAAACAGTCTCACACTGTTTCATAAAGGTCCTCAAGTCTCAAGTATGAAGTGGTTTACTCCAAACAGCCCAAACTTGGGCTAACGCAGGAGTTTATGGTGGACTGTGTGCATGCGCTGTGGGTGGTACATTCAACTAAAAGACTAGTATCATTAATGTTGCTGAAATGGTTTTATCTGATAGTTTTATTTATTTTATGTCTAGGATGTTAAATGAACATTTTTAATAGGTTGGTTATGTGTAAGGATACTGTCGCTGCCTTGCCACATGCACACATAGACAGTCTCCATACCCACACCATGGATAAGTTTACGCTGAGCCCTGTGTTTTAAAGGCAGTTTAGGTGAGGAGCTGTGGTGAAAGGGAGTTCCATAATAGCTTCTGAAACGATTTTGGGTTTTTTATGCTGGTAATTTTTGGTGGAATCATATTCCATATGCGAATGGCTATGGGATAAAATGAAAAGACCATTGCATTTATCTTGACTACTCCTAACTTCTGGTGCCTGCGGTGGTGAGACGCGAAGTTGAGATACTGGTCAGTGTGGGTCTTCTTTCTGTATACTGTAGACTTCACACTGTCGTCGTCCTTTCTGGTCAATGTTGTATCAAGGAATTGTATGTTGTTGTTCTCCTCTCTCCTCTCTCCTCCTATCTCTTGTGAATCTCATGCTACCTGTGAGGTCGACGGTGTTCGTGTGTTGTTGCAGTTCTTCTGCCTTGCCTGTGTGTGCCAGGCAAATAACATCACCCACTTACCGCTTCCAGTTCCTTGGTTTGCAGTCATCTGGGTACGTGGCAATGATTTCTTTGCTCCAAATGCCTCCTTGTACAAGTTCACAACAACGGGGGACTGGACTACCTATGGCTACATCTAACTTCTGCTGGTAAATATCTGCTCCAAATCTAAAGTACCTAGTCTCCAGCACGAATTTCAACTCCATGATGTTGTCTATTTTGAGGTTGGCTCTTTTTTGAGTGTCTTCGTTCTCTGGTTTCTCTCCGATCAAAGAGCGTCCACACGTCTATGATGACGTCATTCTGTGAGGACGTCATTTGTACTGACAAAGCCGTCTTGGGAAGATGGCGAAAACTTCTATTCAGGTAAAAAAAACTTTTGGAAATTAAAAGAAAAATTTTTTTAACATGAAAACAAACTATCCTGAGAAATGTTTAATATAATCCAAGAAACTTAAACTTTCTAGTTAACATAGTAGATTAATTGAACCATGCCTGATACATACATGTATGCATGCAGACATACATACATACATACATACAGGCATGCATGCAAACATACATACATGCATGCATACATACATACATACATACATACATACATACATACATACATACATACATACATACATACATACATACATACATACATACATACATACATACATACATACATGCACGCATGCACACATACACACATACATACATACATACATACATACGTACATACATACATACATTCATGCACACATTAAGTCATTCATTGATTCAAACATACATACATTCATACATACATACATACATACATACATACACACGCACATACCATCCATCCAACAACACACCCACCCATCCACCCACACACACACTCACACGCACACACACACACACACACACGCACGCACACACGCACAACCACAGTTTAACTGTCTTCACAACGTTACACTGTGGCGACGTGTGTTTTTGTTTATTGTGTGGTCTATGTGTAACCCAACCTTGATATTTTCAATCGGCAACGCTACAATATGTTTAATATATCATTCGGCTTCATGTTTCGCATCGTAATCATTTCAAAGTACTGACTTGTATATAACCTGATAGTATATTGCTTCGCACTATATCGCGTACTCACTTTACAAGGTCCAGAAGTGCCGAGACACGAGACTTCAATACGCTCTGGGGAAGACGTCCATTCGTCGTTGAGATTCGCTCGTGTTTTCCAATTGCTTCACCAACTCGCCTTGTATAGAAGATTGATTTGTTGGCGAAATGCACGTTGTGTTGTTAGCCGTCATATCATGTAACAACGACTCCGACTACCGTCATACGCGATAAATCTTAATTACGTGGTTTTCGTTGGTTTGCCCTTTCGAACTCGTGTTCCATCGGTCAACTGACTGATGCCATTCATAACAGAAGATCATCAGTTCCAGCATATAATTAACGGTTTGTAATAAAACTTAGCATGCGGAATCCTTTGAAAGTATTGAGAACCAGACAAGTAAATGCAAAAACAATGTGTGAAGAGGAATGTCTACAATGTGTCATAAACCAGAGGCCATGTAAACGTAAGGTGACGGCAGAAAAGTAAAAATTGACATAATCAGTTAGTTTTGCAAACTTTTACAGATATGGTATGGGAAGAGGACAAGCGGAACGGACACTCATTGCTGATGGGGCAAGGTCGATTGGCATAAACCTATGGAATGTTAGTTGAGACATTTTCTCTTGAATCTATGATTGCTACACTGACTAATTGGTATTTTTCAAATCGGTATGGTCGTGTTACGGTCGTGTTGTGTAAGTTAGGTTAGTTTGACCTTAGTCTGGCTTGCTCGCCTTCGTGAACTCGTTGAGAAGAGAGTCTGGCTTCGAAGGCGTGGTTTGACTGTTGCCGACTACATTCTGGGTAGGTGTTACCATTAAGCGCCAGCAGCCAATCAGCGTAATTTTCAAGATTCTACACTATAAACTGATTTAGCATGATTTAATTTTCAGTGTGACAGTTGTGTCGACATAATAAAACTTTAAAGTTGATTCGAATTGCATCGTATAAACTGATAAAAAAAAGTTCACTCTTATTTGACGAGTTAGCCAAATCCAACGATGAGAGCCTAATTAATCTAATTATGTATGAACCCATAACCTGGATGCATACCTAATTTTCGCCACAATGAAAAGTGCGGTTTGACTACAGGCGATATGATGTGTGCAACAGACGGTGGCGCCACATCACGGAGCCTTGAAAACCGAAGCATAGTTGATAGCATTTTCTACTGGCAACTCTTAGGTGATTTACAACCATCGGTTTTGAGAAGATGCGTGCCGCGGCTGGCCACTTGTGTGCACCGATGGGCCTGTGTCATGGTTTATTGGATAGTTTGTCGAGATGTTCTACGAAATGTTTGACATACCTGACTGCGATCCGCAAAGACGTAGGTCCGGAACAATTGACGGCAAACATGCTTAAGAAGAGCCCGGAGACAACATGTCAGCGCCAAGCTTCCATTACTTCCACACACACAACGGATATGCATCGCCTGTAGCGTTTCACCCTATCCTACTTAAGATATATAAGCCCCTACGATATGTGGGCTTTCCCGTGTGTTGCGTTACACAAGCTGATACATCGAAATCATCGTGTATCATATCGCGATTGCAACAATAGTGCGATATATTTTGTTATGTTGAGAACAATGTGAGCAATATCTCGTTGGGGAGTTAGACACTGGGAGGCGTGGCCGTGACACATCATCCTGAAAACACTGTTAACGTCTCCGGTTGCAAATTTATTGCAAGCCGACTCATGTTCGTATATATGAGGATCCGGTGACTTATTTACAGATGCTTTATTTATAAAACCAGTCGTGCACTATAAGATATTTATACCAGTTGGGGTTACCATTTTCTTACGACGAGATTGTTTAATGCGGGTAGTCGGCCCGCCTTATTCCGAATCAAGAGACCTGCCCACGTCATCCGGCTTCTGATTCATTCTATATTTACCTCATATTATTGTACAAATGACATCCGATGACGGTTTTACATATACGTAAACCATCCCATGGAACTGATATGAATCGTGCGTAAGCGTCAAGTATGTAAACTGTTTGAAAAAGTCTACGTAAGAGAATACTTTGTTAATCCGATTCATGGCCATTGACAAGGACGAACGCATAGTAACGACTAGTTTTCGTTTAGTAATTGCTGTAGTGCTGAATATTTCGCGCTCTGGCCAGAGACACACACTACCTCGTTGTGTGTGCGTGTGTGTGTGTGTGCGTGCGTGCGTGCGTGTGTGTGTGTGTGTGTGTGTGTGTGTGTGTGTGTGTGTGTGTGTGTGTGTGTGTGCGTACGTGCGTGCGTGTGCGTACGCGCATGTGTTCATGTGTCGGGCGTGCGTGCGCACGGACTGAGTGTGCGTGAAGGGTCGAGTGATGAAGAAAGTGAAGACTGTTACGTAACTTTTGTTTAAATAAATAGGGACGACCGGGGCTATAGTTATATTCAGGGGCAAGTTGCTACATATGTTTTTTTCGAAAACATAGCACACACGTGGAGTCACCATTGGTACTAGTTGGTTGGAAGTCCACCAGCAGACATTAAGAAGACGAAATTAACAAGATGTGGACAAAAATTAATTTTTAACCACCTTAAACTATTTTGGGTATGCCCACATAACATCATCTCACGCAGGCACTTTTATGTTTCATGAATTAAACTTGAAACATGTCTACTATGTATTACAATTGTATATGGACAAGTTGTTACAAATGCAACAACGCTCGCGGGCAGCTCGTACCGATGGCTCAGCCAGCGAGTTGTGTGCAGACACTGACTGAAAGAACAACATTGATTTAACCAGGACGTGTGAACGCTTTATTTCACTTGTGTAGGCCTACTGGTTTATAACCAGTACTGTAAATGCGTCAAACAAAATGAAAAAATATTTCAGAAGGGCGGGTACATTACACATATATGACAATTGTTGGACTCTCGATAAGTCAATGGATTCGTTGTCCACTTGTTATCTGGGTGTTTTGTCTTGGATGACAATCTTGTTCAATCTGATTAATTTTGTATGGCACAGCCCTATTTTAGCAATGAATACTATTGCACGATTCGTTGAAATGTGGATGTTCTTGCGAGTGTGCGTGAGAACCTACAGGTGTGTATCATCAGTCAATCGAGCAGAAGTCGCATTACACAATATGTTTCCATTCACTATTTCATACTCCATTCAATAATTTACATTCCAATCACAATTGTTTGTTATGTAAGAATCCGGGGAATGAGTACGTTTGGTAACTAAAAATTAAAAGCTTAATATATGAAGCTGTGAACACCTACATTGTAATACACACCGTGTATACGTGTGTATAATCCAATGAATACAAAAACAGTAACATGTACGAGTGACACTTGCTTTGCGGTCCACGAGTTCTTCGCTGCAACAATTAACGTGCCCCGTATGATGTTGCAACTTGCCCCGATTACGGGGCTAGTTGTTACTAGTCGACTGCGCCTGGGAAACTTCTAATTACATAACTACAGTATGGAATATCAATGATATGGTGCATTTTATTAATACGAATAATACGTTTAATGCATACGTTGACAGAAATATTGCATCTAACTTTCTTTCCACAAAAAAGTTACTTTAACTGAAAGTGGTAACAACCAGCCCCGGTCTCCCTTACATCAATGCAAATTAAATAGAAATGCCTAAAATAAAATCAACTAAATGTAGCATTTTATTCTTAAAATTGCTTAACATAGCATAACTTCTACCAAGAATAAATTACTGATTACTAATGGCGGCAACACGATGAATACGTCAGAATGCAGACTGGGGCAAACATTTACTTTTAGAGGCGATGTGCGTCACTAGATGTCGCTAGAGTATACGATTAGTTGGTCCGCGGCATTCTCACCAGGTAGCGAATCTGTTTCTTTCGAGACTAAGCAGGAAGTAGCTTTCTCAAGATTGTCATCCAAGACAAAGGCCCTTAAAAATAAAATTATGACAAGTGGATAAGGAAGCCATTGGGTTATCGAGAAGCCATTGGCTTATCGAGAGTTTCATCCGTTATAATTGTCCTCTGTGAGAATGAATTAATGCAAGGAAATGGAAAAACCTGTCAGGGATTCAAAGAGCTGGTGATCTAGAGCTATCTCTAAACTACTATATTGGCATTGTCATTGACAATGTAAATTGTTGCATTGGTATGCATCGTGATTAAATTGGCATTGCCTTGGTCTTGCCCATGCTGAGGCTGGGGACTTGCCGTCAAAATTCTGACAATTAAGATCGGACTACCAATTATCGAAGTATAAGTAGAAGGGATTAGCTGTTGCTGTCTACCGCCTACTACAATATAATTAGGATTACATCCAGAAGGCTAAGATCTTGATGTCTCCACTCGATATCACTGATCGCGACGGGTAAGTCCATATAGTTGACCTTCCTGTTTATTGTTTCCCACGAATGTAGGGCGTATTAAATTGAGATATGTGAATTTAAAGAATTCATATGATGTGACATAAGTGCAATTGAGAAGGCATATTCACAGGTTTGTTTGTAGAAGCTATTGGCTGTGAAATGGTGCAGTTTAACAGGCGGAGGGATTTATGGGAATTTTTCTACTATGGGCCACGTGGGCGCATGAATACATGGCTATTTTTGTCAAAATTGATGGGCATCGCACGTCGGGGCGTTTTAAAAGAGCTGGAGGTATGTGATTTTGATAAAACTTGGTCAGCATGTCAATGAGATGATGGCACTTGCTGTGAAAAAGTTTCAGAATTTTTAGTTGTCACGTTTTCTTATACTCAGACAAAACGTTAACATGGCCACCAATGCAATTCTCAACTGTGGTCTGACTCCTATAATAATGTTGTCGTCAGCGGCGGAATTGCATAAACACGCGTGTCTCTGTTGTTTACATCTAACTAGAACGAGGCTTGGTGTCACATGATTCATCATGGCCGATAGCGTCGAGGAAAGTTCGCCTGACTCGAAATCTCCGGATACAAACTTTCCACCTGGCCCACGGATTGTTACAATATACAAATCGGAGACTGGATTTGGATTTAATGTCCGCGGCCAGGTTAGCGAAGGGGGACAATTGCGCAGTATTAACGGCGAGTTGTATGCGCCGATGCAACATGTAAGTGCCGTTTTGGAAGGCGGAGCCGCTCAGAAAGCCGGAATCGAGAAGGGGGATCGTATCCTAGAAGTGTAAGTTTCCTCGTTTCATGTATCTAACGACACTTGCCAGACCCAGCCAATGATGTCAGTGTGTTCGTCTTTGGCCCTTATGATAGTCTGTAAGCACAGTAAAAAACGAAATGGACGAGTGTGTGGGGGCCTGGAAATTTATGTACGACTGACGCCGTGTGAGCGTGTCCGTGACTGACTGTCAGTGACAGTGACAGTGACAGTGTCACTACTTACTGTGTCTGAGGAAAAAAGCTGAATTCATATGCCTGTAGTTATAGGAAAATACCAAGATATGACTGACATGCTCATTGCGAGATAAATCGTGAGATAAATAAGACTTATTTAAGTATAAACAAATACACACACACATATATATATAATATTATTATATTACTTGGCACTTCTGATATATTATATATATATATATATATATATATATATATATATATATATATATATATATATATATATATATATATATATATATATATATATATATATATATATATATATATATATATATATATATATATATATATATATATATATATATATATCAGATATATATCAAGTGCCAAGCAACATAAATATATATATATATATATATATGCAACATTACGTAATTCAAAATTTTGCATAAATTGACATAATGTAGCATAGGAAGAGTCAGTCAAAACCATGATGTACTCTCTCTTCACAATGTATACATGCAGGCATGAAAAGCAACAGCAACAATAACAACAACGCATGTGAAGAGTGTGGAGATGTCATGCATCCTTCTAATTCTTGCCTGCCTTGTCCATCCATTACTTGCTCATCTTTTAAGTGGCCCATGCAAGATAACCTTGTCATCAGTGTTGAAAAAGGTAAAATAAAAAAAAAATTAATAAGATTTTTTTTATTTATTTGATTCTTTTGAAATCTGGTATATACACATTTTTATAGATGTTTATATTAATATATATTTTATAAACTCTTTCAAACATGTTCTATTCATCAACTTGATTTGGGTACTTGTCTTAACAGAGGGTACATGATTTTTGCTTATATAGAATTATATAATTATAACATAGTTTGATTTACAACAGCAACAAAACTGTCATTTTAAAATATATGTATAATAATAATATATTTTATTTGATGTAACACCAGATCCAATTTTAAATTGTTCATGGCACTCACTGGGATGAATCCACCCATTAGACAATGTCCACAAGGCCTCACCCCCTGTAGTCGCATAATCTGTCTTGGAAAGGAAAGCATGCTGTGTGTCTGTGGCTGTAGCCCTGATAATTATTGTTTGTTGAGAAGGTGGATTAGCACCTGTCCACCGCTCTGCCTACTCTAAGGGTCTCTTACCAGACTGCAAACTACAGTATTAGTCCATAGCCCAGACTGTCTCACTTGAGTCAACAAACCGAATTGGTAACAATTAGCACAAGCTCAAAGTGGACTTTAACTCAGGGCTTCTGACTTGAAAAGATACTTCCTCTAGAAGACAAGTTTGTGTAACTTCACTGCAAAAAAAAACTAGCTCAAACATACACAAATCTTTGTTGATATCAATGCTTGTAAACAATTCTTTGTGTTAAATTCATATAAATCAGTGATAAAAAAAATCATAAATCAGTTTTTTTTGGAGCGATTTAAATCAATGATTTAGATCAAACAACTCAGCTTGTCATTTCATAATGTTCACAAACATACACACACTTGGTATCACAAGTCTTATGCCTTACTGGTACTCCTTACTTACTTACCTTACTGTTACTCCTGTAATCAGGTGTGTTATCAAAGAGTGATTTATATATGTTTTAAGATCTGTTCAGTATCTTGACAAATTCAATGACAATGTGTATTGAACAATTTCACTTAGAACTGTTGGAAAGTAGATATAGTGGTGATGTACTGTGCTCTAGTTGCCTTTGTTAAATTGATATGTACAATTTGTTATTGTTCCAATTCATGCATGATTGCAAATTAGGTATCCACAATACAAATAGTTTGTCAGCAGCATCACTGCCCTAATGTACATACAGAATGAACCACAACCACTAAATTTGGTCCCTGAACATGTATGCTGCTGTGACGTTCTTGTCTCCGAGTATGATAAGTAAGTGAGTGGAGAGAGAGAGACAGACAGAGAGAGCGGTGTTGTTGTGAGTATCTGATCAAGGCTTTTGATAAAAAATTATTGAAATGTGTCAAAACTGTATTGGTCACCAAGCGTCCACAATCACAAAGGAATGTTTTATTTTAGACCTCAAGTCTTACCTAAGCAGTATAATTATTTAATGACTAATAGTAATGTGTGCCCCATATTAATACCTTGTGCGATCATAATGGTAAAAAATAGCACAACTTTTTGAATAGGTTTACTAAAATGTGGCTAAAAAGTGATTTCTCCTTTCAGGTTGTTAAACTTTGGCGAGTTTTGATTAATCACGTCAAAGCGTGGTTGTTTATATTAGACGATTTTAGATTGCAAAATACAGAACATATTAATTTTTAATTGGCAAAATGATCATTTATTGAAATAAATGCAGTAGTTAAACTGTGCTGTGCTTGGTATATGTACATTTGAATTAATTAAAATCATAGATCTTGTTGATGTTCATTAAATATATGTTTTTTTAACTAATGTAATAACAAGGTGCTTAGCCATTACAAACATTTTTGCCTTAAGTATTTACTATAAACAATCCGGTTTGCAGTTAATAAATAAAAGAAATGTTGGTGTTCTGTTCTTGTTACAAGTGGTGTGTAATGACATGTAATGTAATGACATGTAAAATTGTATAACAATGGTATTTGAATATATATATATATATATATATATATATATATATATATATATATATATGTTTGTGTTTGTGTAATCTGAACAGGTTTGAACTAATTTTAAACTTGGATTCTACACTGCAATATACACATGTATTAAACAGGATATGTATTATTTGGCTCTGAATTTGTCTGAAGGGCTTTTTTTGGCATGAAAATCGAGATAATTCTGCATGCTATTTGATACCTGGCATTGTGCTTGGTGGAGCACATAATCATGTGAATGTTATCATATTAAGTCAATGCCTGGCGGCTGTTTCACGCACAAAACGACTGTACTGACAATGACAAGTCCATACTTTAGCTGGATGAATGTTTACAAAGGTGTTTTTTCATTTTAAAGTAGTCACTGTCATCTATATATATATACTGTATATATTAGCTTTAGTGCCATATGTAAATAAATTGTCTTTGCTGCAGTCAGGGTTGAAAAAATCAAGATTTTTTAAAAATAAAAAATCAGATTTTTTTTATTTATTTGATTTTTTTAAATTCTGGTATATAGACATCAATAAATTTTATATAGATGTTGATGTATTTATAAACTCTTTCAAATGTGTTCGATTCAAATCGATCTAGGTACTTGTCTTAACAGAGGGTACATGATTTTTGCTTATATAAAGACATTAGACAATGTCCACAAGACCTCACCCCCTGTAGTTGCATAATCTGTCTTGGAAAGGAAAGCATGCTGTGTGTCTGTGGCTGTAGCAGTGCTATTTATTGTTTGCTGAGAGGTTGGATTAGCACATATCTGTGTATTCTAAGGGTCTCTAACCAGACTGCAAACAGGTGCAGTATTAAACAATTGTAGCCCAGACTGTCTCATTTGAGCCAACATACTGAATTGATAACAACTAGCACAAGCTCTAAGTGGACTTTAGCTCAGTGCTTCTGACTTGAAAAGATACTTCCTCTGGAAGACAACTTTGTGTGGCTTCACTGCATTCAAAAAGGGAATAGCTCAGACATACACAATGTCATAAAATATTTGACTCTCTGGCTATCTGGTGTCAATACG
This sequence comes from Lamellibrachia satsuma, assembly GCA_033239005.1. Lineage (NCBI taxonomy): Eukaryota > Metazoa > Annelida > Polychaeta > Sabellida > Siboglinidae > Lamellibrachia > Lamellibrachia satsuma. The sequence goes on along the minus strand of BSQZ01000075.1, from coordinate 1,837,050 downwards.
GCTACACAAGTGTGCACAAAACTGTGTTGATCACAATGCTTGTAAACAATTATTTGTGCTAAATTCATATAAATTAGCGATTAAAGAAATCATCAAAAAAAAAATCAAATCAATTTGAAAAAATAAAAAAATCATAAATCAATAATTTTTTTTGGAGTAATTTAAATCAATGATTTAAATCAAATTATTTAAACAAACAACCCTGGCTGCAGTGGTTACTTATGAGGTGGTCTCGTGACTCTCGTCAGTTCCCAAAGTCCAAAAACCATATACCTGTTTAAAGCATTGGTTCAAACCACCCAGATTGCCAATAACATGACTCACATTCATAATAAATTAACGCTATACAGTATTTAATACTGTATCAAGTCTGACATTATTTGTCTCAATTCGACTAACATTAAAAAAGACCTTTTAACCAAAATATATCGATTGAAGATAAATAACCAAACTCACTTGTCAAAGTTGTCCAACAAAAACAATGTGATGGCTTTGTGGGTGGAAAGCTGGTGCACTTCTTTTAATTCCATCCATCTATCATGGGCTGCTGCTATGTTTACTCTCCGTTTATTCCACATATTGTCCCTTTTTCTTTTCGTTCTTTTCTTTGTCGATTCCGTTACATAAACAGCAGCTGGTCCACGGTTTCTTTTAACAGATTCACCAGCCTTGGCCATGATTCACTAACTTGGCGGTAACTAATCCAAACATACACATGTTGATGACGTGGTACACGTTTCTCTTGCCCCACAAACACAGCAGAGCTAACAAAAGTCTGATGGATGGTACTGAATATTCATAAGCATGCCTTATATGGATCCTGAATGCTGGCGCGAACTGGAAACTCCGCTTACGCAGTGTTATGATATCGATATATTGTAATGGTCATTAGTGATTAATAATAACATAATTATAATAAAGTAACTGCATAGAATTGCATGAATTAGTCATATTAACAGTGTTAATGAATAATTTTGTCCATTATAAAGAGATAAAAGATTTCCAAAGAATTGTTTTAACATCGACGTGTGCTGCTATGTGGTTTTTGGACTTTGAGAACTGATGCGACCACCCCAATGGGTCAATAGATATCAGAGATGTGAACTGTGAGACAACTCAAGATATTCATGGAATCACATTTTATCAGAAGGATGTGCAAAGGTCTGTACTTATCTAATGATGTCTTGTATATCAGTCTACTGCAGACGTCTTGGAAATGTGCTTTAAACTTGGCAGCAACGAATACCACTGCACGCGTACGTACAGTTCTGTCTGCTCAATAGTTGTATAAACAGTCGGTGTACCTTTTTAGTTGCAGCCTTTAAAATCATCCTTAGATCTGTTGACAAATTTTACATTTTATACCAATTTTGAGATTGCCTAACCTAAACCTAATTAAACATTTTATACCAATTTTGAGATTGCCTAACCTAAACCTAATTTAACATTTTATACCAATTTTGAGATTGCCTAACCTAAACCTAATTTAACATATTATACCAATTTTGAGATTGCCTAATCTAAACCCTCTTGTTTTGATACACCTTTGAGCTCAGATTTTTGAGGATTTAAGTGCAGTAGACATTTTATTATTATTAGTAATATTATTTAAAATGCTCTTAGCAATGAGAAATACTGTGTAGTAGCACTAGCAGTAGTATCCCTTGAGCATTTTTGAAAGTTTATTTTACTACTAATAGGAACACTGGAGAATTTCTCCAAAAAAATCAAAATAAAATAAACCGAAGAAAGGTCTTAAAATATGATTTCGCTGAACTATGCAAAGGTGGAACAGGCCATTATCGCAGTTATTTTAAGAATTAAGTGACATACCCATCGCCCACATTTGATCTAAATAGTACACATTAATCAGGTAAGTGGATAAAATAATGTCATCATAACAAGACAGTATATTTCGTCAGTCAGACTGTGTATTCTGAAAATGCAACAAAACATGCCAAGCAAAAGGGCAAAGTGTCTAGAGCACCATAAGACACGTGGGGTCTGTTTGATCCATATTGTCACAAGTGCCGAATGAATAAAAACTACCACAGTATTTATGTATTGATGAGCTGGGAATGATAAAATAAAGCAAAATGTCACAGCCGTAGTTAATAGTTTACACATGTATGTACATTACTTAGAGTTAGACAGTGTTCTGTAGCTGAGATCTCCAGGCAAGACAATATAATTGCCTACAAAGTAAGCAGTTCCCTGGTCATATGTGCTGTCTTTTGAAATATTTCCTCTATTTATACCATCTAAGGGATGATTTCAAAACACCCATGTACACCACTACAAAAAATTGGTTTTATTTAACCTCAGAACCCCCCCCACCATCGCTACATGACACTTTGGCATATAGGTGGATACCTGTGAAAATATCCTCCTCATTCATGCTGTGCCACAACATACCATTTATATTCAGCTGTCATGACATGACACTGTCTGCATGGTCTCCAAGTAAGCACCCTTATAAACTGTGATCGCAAAATAACCATGTTTTTAGTAAAAACAGATCAATGTACAACATTAAAGAGAACTGCTATTAATCCCTCCTCTAATGAAACCAATTCCATGTAGTGTTGTTCATCAGTGTTTTGAGATCAGACCTAAGTTATAAGTTTTTCTCAATGTCATAATGACACAGTCACAGTGGTGCAATGTGTAATATAAACACTATTCTTTTCACCAAGCCATATTTGCATCATTTGCTTCTTGGCTTTTGTGTGACACCAAACCATCTTCATATACCACCCCTGCACACTATGTATGTATGTATGGATTTTTTTGGATCTGGTACATTGCACATCTCTACCCTTTGAGGCAAACTTTGTACTCCCTTAGTCAGAGTTAGGTTCAGTTGTAATTGTTTCATTTGTAATTAATTACAATTTCAGCTGCGTAATTATAATAATGTTTATATAACATTGCATGTGTGGTTGATTTTTATGAGTCTTACCATTGTATTTTACCATAGGAATTAACCATTGAAATTTAACCCAATACTGCCATAACAAACTCATGAATTCACCTAAATCCCTGACAGAATGTAAACCATGATGGTCGATGTAATCATCGTTTATAAAACATTAATTTTGTAGTTGTGGTGTCCAGTACTCAACCAATGCACTATTGCAGTTTAACCTTTATGAAGTGCTGATGTAATTAATTTTTTTGTGCATCACAGTTGTAATATATTTTTGAAGCACTGTAATTGTCGTTGATTTGTTGAAAAGCTGTACTTGTAAATGAGCTCTTATTACACAGTGCTGTGTAATTGTCATTTTAATTGACATGTGTAATTTTACCCAGCCCTGCACTAGGTTTACATGTGATTTGTATTCTTTGCCACTGAGGTGAATGTCACCAAGCTTGGATTACCAGTGGTGTAGTCTTGGACAGTCTGTGCTCAGCCAGACACCCTGAGTAAACACTGGGGTAGTATGCAACACTGTGGGGTACTTCCTCCTCCACCCAGACTAACAACCCTCAAGTGCACCTTAACAAGGGATCAACACAGGTTTGGGTGGATTGTTCACGAATGTTATTCCTACTTCAGAAGCTCCATCTCCATAAGGGACTGGGCTGTTGCTATAGGTACTCCTGTATGTACATAGCCATGGCCAATCGCACCATCCTTTTCCACCTTGTTCGGTCTTGGGTCTCTTGTTTAAACTGTCTCCTCTATTGTGATTCCCAGTGTATATTTTATTAAGTCAGTCACTCTAGATGTTGGTCCGCCTTGGCCTCTCTTCTACTTCCTAGATATTTCATTATATCTGAATATATACATATATAATAATAAATTATGTATATATATATATATATATATATATATATATATACATTATTATTATTCTCATTTGATTTTGCAAATAGGAGAAATTTGATAAAATATATTTTTACAAATTTTTTAACAGTACTTTACAGGGTAAATCATTAGATTTAATCATTATTTCAATACATCAGAACAGAACTGAGCACAGAGAATGGTTACACTGTTATCATAACTATCTCAACCTATCTGGCTGTTGGCTTATAATAAACATAATTTCCACGAATTCAGCGAAGAGCCAAGTCGCCCAGTCAGCAATCTCACTTCTGCAGCCAATCTACTTAGAATTCCTCAAATGTGAACAACTGGTCCGCAACTGTCATTCATCTTTACTGTTTCTCTAATTTACTCCATGCTAAATTTTATACATTACTTGTCAAACCTTATGAGCGTCATCATGTTAAATGTGATGATGTGGAGTGTCATACTTATTCCACGGGCATCCCATTGGAATTGCACATAATATAATTGCCAATGCTGTTTTAAATGTCATATTTATGACCTTTAGGAATCAGCCAACTGGGATTTAGCATTTTCTGTTGCTGAAGCTATAATTATTGCAACTGATGTGGTTTCTGCCATTGGGCAGCAACTAGATCCTTTTTTGCAATTTTGGCATTTTTCACTTAGTTTCTATTCCGATATCTCTTCACTGGCTCCCTGTCCACCTCAACATCATTTTCAACATTTAATCTAACAAAGTAATCTATTTTCTATTTACAGTTATGCAGGAGGGAAAATATATGCCAAAGTACTGGTAATATTGATGTCAGTCTGCGCAGAGCCACTCAATGTGTGTGCAAGATGACACTATTAAGTCAGTAACAAATAGTACAGTGGAACCTCAATACAGAGTATTAAAGTCACCCACGGGACTGGGCCAAAGTGGCCTGAATAGTGAGGTGACCATATTAGCGTGATTAATGTCCCAGGGTGACCGTAATGGTGAGATTGCTGTATTACTGAGGTGACCATAATGGTGAGATCGCTGTATTACTGAGGTGATCATAAAGCAAGGTTCAACTGTTTATTAGTTTAAGGTAGTTGGGGTGGCTAGCGTGTCAGTTGATTTTTTTTCCTCATAACATGCTTGGAAACATTGAACTGAACATCGACACCACAAATAATCACCCGGCACTAACGTTGTATTTTGCCAATCCATCCTTAAAAAAACAGTCCTTTTAGAAATCCCCCTGACTTCTTAATAACGCTGACATTGTTTCCATAGTAGTGACCACAGGAGCACCAATCTTCGAACCAGCTTTATTCATTCACCATGAACGTGGAACATATCTGGTTACCGTGATTCCAGTGCACATCAGTATTATATCTACCTAACTAAATCATGCCCTTAAATAATCAGCGCTAACGTATTTTATTGTGCCTTTGAAACTATAACAGAAATGGCTCGTAAATGTGCACTTGGTCACACCGCAGATAACTGGCCAATCAAAATGATCGTAAACACGCCCTGCCACGTGTTTGTCAGATGGCTGGCATAACCTAGTATCGTAGAAAACAACATGTTATATATACAGATTCAAGGGCCACTGTGGCGGAAAATTAAGGGGATATGTCAATATTAGCAATGGCTGTTATGTTTTGTCAACAATATGTAAAATGCCAGTAAAAACGTCACATTTCAAGCATGATACGCGTATCTGTTGACATTTCTATTTTCACTAACAACCAGGAAATGATGCTTAATTTACTTTTTTAGAAAAACTACAACACTTACTAAGTTGCAATTTGGCGTATCAATGTGTCTTTTATGTAGGCAAGTTTACACGGTTTGGAATTACGATTGGTGAAGGGTTTGTGTAAAAAATACACTGCCACTTTAGGCTGTCATTCAACTTTTGCTTAATTCATTCATGGTGGTATAGCAGATGTAATTCATTTATGTTAACCAAAATTAAAGTTATCAGTGACACTGTCATACATTTTGTGACTATTTTTTACATTTACAAAAATTTTCTAAAAATCTTGTAACATAATCAAATAAATGGAAAACTAAAAATTGTATTAATCTGGAATATCATATAGTTTTTCATCTACAATCTGTGAAGAAATTGTTAATTTATCTTTAGAACTTCTACTGAAACTACTCAATTCAAGACAAGCGTATAATAGCCGCCCCAGCTACCTAAAGGAACAAAATCTGATCATTTTTATTGTGATATTATAATATATAAACTATCTATTCTAACATTTTGACCGCCCAGATGTGTTTTTTTTATACAATCTGACCACTCTATTTATGAATGTCGATTTTGCTGTTCAGCATACAATTTGCAAACATGATTTTCAGGGCAAAACATTAAAATTAAGCACATTAATTAATTAATTAATTAATGTTAAAAATGTTAGACTAGATCTAGTTTATATTATCTAGTATGATTTTGCTATAAAACAATCAAGCTTTGTACATTTAAGGGCAAATTTCAAAATTCTGTTTTTCAACAACATTTCCGTGTAATTGACACCTCATCAGCAGTTGAAATTTTGTATGTAATTTATGCTTGTCACAACTGTGTTACAGTTTTGAATAGAGTATGATTTATTTACCCAGCCACTAGCATTGCCACAGATGCAATCAACTATGGCAACTGAAATTACATTCGTCAACAGCATTATCCTAAAAACTGACATTTTGTAGAAGCCAATCTTGAGTTAGCATCTGTCATAGAGTGTTAGTGCCACTTGAGGCAGCATATTACCAGATAGGGAGTAACAATTATTTCCTGTAATTGTTCAGGGTGCCCTTCATGGCCAGGCGTAGGAGCGTACCACTGTTGGTTCTGATCTTTTTTCCTTTTTAACTTTATTAAACTCATTTTATGACATGACAAACTATTTGCTTCCATTTATAAATGTTTTAATTTTATATAATATGTTAAAAAAAACATTCTGCTTAAGAAATAATGTCACTTGTCCGCAATAAATGATTGGTTGTTATCCTTTCTAGGTTTACTAATTTCATCTTATGACATTCTAGATATACAAGATATGTACTCAGTAATACAAACTGTTGATCATGTTCTTAAAGACTTTCTAAACATCCTTATTTTATGACATTAAAAATTAAACTAATACAAATGTTCTACATCATAGAACAAATATTTCCAAAATATACTGACTGACAAAATACGGCAAAATAAGCAAGCCATTAAAAACTGCTTGCAGCGCATTGCATTGCCTGCGGATGTGGAATTTAAACGCCTGACCACGGTATTGGAAATTGTTAACAGGTATTGGAAATTGTTGACAGCAGTTCAAGAATATATTTAACAGCAATTTATAAAAAGATAATGACAAAACTACCGTATTCGACCTATTAAACGTACATGCCCTAATTAACGTATACTCCCTTTTTTGATCTGCTGGATCCACAATTATTGTAATTTTACTACTGTGGAAAAAAGCAGTGCTATCTGGTGTTAAACAGTTGGTGGTTGCTTTATTGTCTGAGGAAACAAATGTTGGCGTATGCTTATTAGGTTGAATACGGTATTTTAGATGAAATTTGGTTCATTGAATCACATTTTGGGTGTCAGCATGTTACAGTAGATATAATTTTATACTATATAGCATGATTTTATGATACAAAGGAATATACTTTGAACCGTTATTGCGTTAACATCCACATTGGCACCATTTGATTTGTAGCTGCTGGGACTGCATTAACATTTTTTGTGTCATTTTAATTTAAAATCATATCGCAAAATATCAAACCTATCTTGTCTCCACTACAAGATGCATTGCTGGCTCATAAAGCTGTGCAAATGTTGCTAGCTCGTTTGTGCAAATTTATGTGTTACTTAGTTTTGATGAGATTTAATTATTCAATTACTTGTAAAATTATTTTCAACTGGGCCCAGTAAAAATTTACCTAAAATGGCAAAAGTAGTCTATATACCATAACATAAAACTGTTCACACTCGCACAAGTTACACGCTCTTAAAATTACACGCTCTTAATAGTCTTATTAAACTGACTGTTCGTGCATATTACATAAATTATTCACGTGCACTACAAATTTGAACATAAACAAACCTGGTTTGCGATGGGGCCAAATGAGAAGCTGAGGCTGGTTCAAGCAGTTTTCTATTCAGTGGTCTTAAGATGCAACTGTATATCAGCTGTCTGTCACCCACATTGATTCTTTCGTTTCCTCACAATCTGTGCAGTCTGAATACATTGGTTTTGTGTTTTGCCTGTTCAGCTGTCTGACATTTCTGTCTGCAACGTTTCGCCAACACTTGCTTTCTCATGAACTATGTAACATGACATTCTACCTGAATCAGGATGCTCTTGGATTACAGCAAAGACATGTATCATGTGAAAGCAAGAAGGATTTACGTTATGCAACTAATCACGTGGGGTGCGGTAGCATAGCAGTTAGAATGTCAGGCTTTCAATCGAGAGAACTTGGGTTCGAATCCTCCTGCTGCCGTTTCGAAGCTTTCGCAGTTTTGTCCATCCCACATTGCCACAGTTCACTCAGCTGTATAAAGGAGTACGTGGCTACAGACAGAGGTCGATATCTAAATGAATGGTGTTTGCACAGTAATTGCAGCATGGCTGAAAGCTTCCCAGAGAATACGAGATGGCGTTGGAATGAACATGGGAGTGAAGTGTAAAGCGCTTTGAACAGTCCCAAGGACTGGATACCGTGGTGTATAAGAACATACCTTTTACTGATCTTTTTCTATGTACAATGGTACTTATCACTATTTCTCAGAATGAGATTGGTCAGACTGAACTAGCCGGTATTTCACACAAAAATGCATCAACATCAAACATTGCTGGTTAGTTTTCAACTTTGAGTTATGCATTTAGAATGATGGATAATCATAAGGATTGTGCGTTCTATTTATGTGATCATTAAGCATCGCCTTGTTCTTTGAAGTACAGAAAAGGTGTGCCGATATGAGCCATTAAAAAATTAAATTGTCTTTAGTTCACAAATAAACATGTGCTCATTATAGAAAGATGGAAATTTATGTCATATTGTATCACTTGTTTGCAAACATTTACAATATTAGATGTTGTTAAGAGATGTTCTCAAAACATAGAAAAGATACGGTGGACTCAACTTAATATCGGTACTTCTGGCCAGTGCAATTTGATTTTTTTAAGCACTTGATTCACTTTAGCGGCACATTTTAATACAGTGGGACTAGGGAATGATTCCGTCCCAGCCAATGTATTGATTCTACTGAGCAGTTTAGTCTGTTATCCATGATTCTATTAAACAGAGTCCAATGTATTTTAAAAAACAAAACCTAATTTTTTTAAAGCATACAGTAGTAATGATTTCATGTTACCTAAAAGTGTGTCCACGATTCGACCTAATAAGCTCACAATACATTTGATGAGAGGAGGTAACTTCACGTAGGAAGGAGAGAGTGGAATGGCAAGCCATCAGATCCTGAAGTCTTTTGACCAGATGATGGCATTTGATAAAAAATCGAACCGTGGAAAAATTTCAAGGAATCTGTTCTTATCAGCGTACACCAAAATTATTTTCTTTAAACAATAAGGTAACTGTTTTAACACTAGTGGTGTCATTTGGTGACTAGTGTAGAACAACTGAAAAGTGGTGCCAAGTCAAATATGGTATTTCAATTTCAAATGTGGCAAAAAGATGTCGAGAAGTATTTATTGTCTTATTCATGGCTGCTTATTATTTTAGCCATGAATTCTTGGGAAGGAGCCTCAGAATAGATTCTATGAATATGGCATTCAGGCAAGCTTTGAAACTACTACGGGTTTATTGCCAGGCCCGTAAACATGTTTGTTATTCCAATGTTATACTGACCTTATTGACCGTACATATGGAAATGCTTATATAACATTTCTTTCTACAACAAGTGAAATTCGATGTATTGCCAGACTTGCCACGTCGTACAGATTTCCCATACCATATTTGACCTATTAAGTGTACATGCCCTAATTAGTGTACACCCCCTTTTCAATCAGCAGGATCCATAATTATTGTAATTTGAGTAGTTTGGAACAACTGAAAAGTGTCGCCATCTGGTGTTAAACAGTTGACACCACTTCAGTTTTTGTACACTAGTCACCAAATGACACCACTATTGTTAAACAGTTACCTTATTGTGTAGAAAAAAAAATTTAGTGAACAGATTCCTTGACATTTTTTATGACCCAATTTTTTAAAGCCTACTGTATGCTTATTAGGTAAAATACGCTATATGCAATACAATTTTTGGTACATATATATAGTGCCATTTCCCATTTTCATTCGGTTTTGTTTTAAAAGGAACATTTGTGTGATAAAGTATGCATTTTCTTTTCTTTTTTTTCATTTTAAATTAACAATTTACATAAGGATTAAATTGAATGACAAACTTATAGCGGTCGAAACACAATTACTTTTGATGCTAGGCAGATTTCTGACGAAACCTAGCGGATTTGGTTTGAAGTAGGTTTATTTTGCAGCCAGATATAGGTGACGACACTTGGTCAGAATCGGAATCGGAATCGGAAAAAGTTTATTGAACCCAAAGTAATACAAATATAATATTATCACAGTTAGCGATAACAAGACAATCTTTTATAAACAAAATCCAAGTTTAAGTTCATTTATCTTAAGGAAACAAAATTACATTAATTTGTTAATTGTAACTAAAAAACAAACAGACAAATACGAAATGCAAAACCTGCATTAACATGAGTATTCCCTTCGGCTAACTGTGGTTTTAGAACGAAGCCTATTTTAATGGGTCAGGGAGACTTCTACTTCAGAGTAGGAATGCTGCAGGTCGATTAACCACTGAAAAATATTACTCGGATTTGTACAGCTTTATATGCACAGAATGTCAAGTAGGAAATATGGATTCCAACCCAAAAATGTGGCCTGCCTATATTGCTGTTTCTTACATTTGGTCATTACTGTATGCAGTCCCAGTAGATCATGGTGTTAATAACATAGGCAACTTCAAAGGCCAGGGAGACTTCCCAGCCTACCCACTGGGTGGGAGCAAGTCTGTGACATTAGGTTGTCATGGGTACTTGGAGCCTCATCTATTACATGAGGCCCCTGGTGGACACATAGTCCATTAATGTTCAATAGAGTGTGGGTCTTGTACTCCCAGCTTGACACAAGATGGACCTAGAAATGATCCTGACATCTTGATAGATGTGTCACAGCAAATACAAGATGGATATAATTCATTTTGCGAATAAGTACTATATGAAGTGTTTATCTGCAAAATGTAAAAATTACATCAGTCGAGTTAAGACTTGTTTTGTGATGCCATCAGGTTGATAATGGTGGCGGCAAAAGTGTTTTGCGACAAAATGGTTTATACACCATGCTGTTGACTAATAAAATAATGGTTTTTCCCATTTTCTATCATGCAATGGAAAACATGATTGATCTCAAAATGCACAAATTGGTTATACTGTAACGCCTTTTGCAGATAAAAGCGTGCGTCAGGGGTGGGTCCAATTACACAAAATTATATCAATTACAATTACATTTCATGTTTTATTTCAATTACAATTACGCTCATAATTTCCCAAATCAATTACAATTACACTTTCAATTTCAGTTACAATTACATTATGTGGAACCATATATATTCAGCATTTGTTAATTATGTATTTTTGCACGTTTTGTTGAATTTAAATATTTTTTACACAATTGATAAACAAATATAATGGTAATGTTTGTACATTTTGTTGAATTGTGACTTTAAATAAAAAGATAGCCGTTTAAAACATTTTATTACATAAAAATACAGTACAGTATCTAGACATAATCCAACAGGACATGTTCCTTACAGACAAAATCATACAATATGAAAAGTGAAAAAAATCCCACAGGACAAAATACAACAATGTGAAAATTGGACAAAATCCCACAGACCACAATATTTATTTGTAGTTTTTCTCTAAGCATCCATTCTAGTTTTGCAGACATTTATCAGTGTGCATTTCTTATATTTTTCTTCGGAAAATACTAGTAATGGGCGTGTTTCAAAATGCTCGTTATGGCGTCAGATGGAATTGACAAATTCATGGTCTTATACCACTATTCCCACTCTAGGTAAAGAGTGATTGTTGGTTGGGATAGATAGGGCTAGAGAACGTCTCCTTATGACACCAGTAGCCAGATATCAGAATTAACCCTTTTGTCATGACAGCCCCGTTAATAGTTTTGTGTCGGATTCTGATGAAAATCAAGATTCCCACTTTGTTGCATTTGATTCATTATTTCATCAAAGTTACACAAAAGAATGCTAAAAACTGACTGTCATCAAGAACCAGAGAAGGTAACAAATACCTGGCATGATAATTAATATTTTTCAGATTAACCCCTTTCCCTCTGGGATGTGATTTGTTTTGGTGTCAGATGGAAATGTTTTGTTGTAGGATGGAATCATCATATATTGAAATGCATAACAGCATTTTCACCCTCACAATCCACATGTTTTCTTGAAAATTTTTGTAGAAAAGCTTCCTCTGGTGTTTATCTTTCCTTTTTTCCAATGATAAACTGTTAAATCCATCAGTTGATAAAATGTCAATCCGACACCGAAACCCATGTTAGCCGAAGAAATCACAATTAGAAGTGATAGATACCCAGTAACACATCAACTTTTTATTTTGATATCATATCATGATAACTGTGTTATGAATGTGACTCTGGAACTTGTTAAATAATTGAACATTGAAAATTTAACATTGAAATGTCATCTAAATGTCATGCAAAGGCTGTATCAGGGTACATACGCCTACATGGACATGTGGTCTATTTTCAACAAACTCTGGTTTGGCTTTGCTCAAAAACTATGGATACAATGCTTAATAATGAAGTTTCTCATTGCTTCACCATATTCACTCTGGCAAGAAATAGTTGCAGAATTCTTGGTCAATTTGTACAAAATCTGTATCAGATATTTTTACACCACATGTTCTGCTGGAGGAACCAGTGTTTTGGGGTTCTTCAACCATTTCGTGAAACAAGGTCTGCTTCTTAATGACAGAAATGTCATTCTTGTTGCTGAAATAATTGACTCCAGGCGCATCCTGCTCTAGAAAAGTCATCTGAACATCATCAGAGTCTTCTGCAACATGGGAGACAATTCCTAAGAACCAGTAGTTATATTCTCTACTATATGTAAATATCAGTATCCACTTGGCTTTTATTTTTTCCTCACTCTAATGAATTTCTTGCAGGTTCCAGCACTCATATGCAACTTGCACTCAGTCAAATTTTAGCATTTGCCATTGAACAAGCATGCAGTTTTAAGTGATCTCACTTGTAATCATACTTTTTTGCAACTTCAACTAATTATTGCTAGAAAAGATTTTTTTGTAGTTAATACCTTACCAATGGAAGGAAGTTCTCCAAAATCTAGTTTTTCATATCAAGGTCTGATTGCAAAGATAGAATTGGATTATGTAACTGAAGAAAATTTCTTTTGTGATGCAAATGGCAGCTTGCAAAAAGGTAGTAATGCTGCCCCCTATTGGCATAATTAACCAGAGAGAGAGACCTCTATGGAGCAATTAATAAACTAATTAACTTACCTTGAAACAAAGAAACCAGAAGAAATTCTTCAGGGCATCCAGCAAATTTGTTACATCTGATCCCTGTTGGTTTTTGTATTGGATGGAAAGTTTTAGTGTCGGATGGACAGGGTATTGGTGTCGGATGGAAACTTTTTTGTGTAGCCGAAGGAATCAAATCCATTTTTTTACTGTGTGGAAAAATTTTGCTGTAAAATTTATAGCTTAATGTGTTTTTCCATAAAAAAAATTGTATCTGTATTTTGAGAAAACTTTTTGGATAAAAAATTATAATTTCTAAGCAACTTGCATAAATGATATTAATTATCCCAAAGATTGAGGGAGTATGATTGGCCAGTTCAGACTGGAAATTATTTGCCAACAGTTTTTGTCATAATTTGGGGCAATTATAGTAACAAAGATCTCAGCAGAACTTTTTTGTGGATTTATTAGCAATGTCCATCCGACACCAAAACTCACATAAATTTTCTCCAGTTTCGATTAAAAAAGGCTATAAAATATAAAATCAACATCGAACAAGATATTGACAAACTAAAAGTTGTTCCTGAAAGAGTATTCACATGGGTATTAGAAACAATGAATAGTTTTGCCTTGATAATGATTTTAATTTTAATTTTGGGGGTCTGGTGAGACACATTTTGAAACAAACCCTCATAGTGTATGATGTGGTTACTTTGAGGTTGTAGCTCCTGCTCTAAGCTGACATTCTTAATTGGTCTGTCCTTTGCTTTGTGTGTGTTGGGAATTGGGAGAGAGGCCATATAAATGGTCATTGCCACCTGACCTGTTTCCAACCCATCACAACACAAGGGGTGTAATTGGCTTGTTAACTCAGCAATGTTTCATGTTTCACTGAGCTGATATTTTCTGAAGCAATATCAAGTTACAGGTCTTTCCATGTTGGTTGAATACCAGCTTAGCCTTTGTCTGACAATGTCTGTGTATTGTTTATTGCTTCCTGGCTGTTACCAACTTACTGAAAAGGCTAATTGCTAAGGCTACCCACAAGTAACCCATGGGTTAGTACCCACCAATTGTGAATACTGTAACTTAAATATAAATATATAAGCAGGTTTTACTATTAGTCTTGCTTTTCAACTCATGTGAGACTTAAATAAATTATATTTTTATTGACAATTTGTTCAGGTAGTTTGTGATGTAAAACGTACTGTAATTGATTGTAATTGAAATACATTTGCAATTATACAAAATATAACAATTACAATTACAGCAACATTTCGAAACCATAATCAATCACAATTACACGATTTTGTTGTAATCAATTAAAATTGCAATTACATAATTGGACCCAGCCCTGGTGTGCATGCGTGCATGTGTTTGTGTGTGCATGCATTCGTACATACATATTGTCACCCTATCCACCACAAGACCCTGTTATTTGCAAGGACAAGATGTCAGTTATATATTACTTTCACCTAGAAGTCCACCCCCCCATTTCTTACCAAATTCCAAGTTAAACCAACATTTATCAGGTATAATGTGGGAGTTTATGGTATGTTTGGACGTACAGTTCTATTAATTCACTATGACAGTTACTGAATGAGAGCATTCCATTTCTTCATTACTTCCATCCTGTCAGATCAGTCCCAGTTTTACCTTTCCTGTTAATTTTCCTGTTCAGACTTTTCCCACAGTTGGAACTTGTTCATTGTCAGAATCTATTTGATTGACAGTCTATAATTGTGTTCCTTGATGAGCTTGTAACTCTCTCTCATGTGGCTATTGGTCTGAGTTACAATGTCTGACTGGAAATGTTTCCTAAGATGCACTGATCTTGTTTGGTGCTGCATTGGACCGAAATTTCAGCCCTGCACATTTGCTAATTGTCATAATTATGTTGTTTTTTGACCGAATTAAATACTTGAATGTTGTGGAATTATTTGTGTTACATGAATTTGTGTTACATGACTTTGTGTTACAACTTTGTGTTACATGACTTTGTGTTACATGAGTTTGTGTTACATAACTTTTATGTTACTTAACTTTGAATTATGGGTCTACTGGGGTTGGAAGCACTAAAGTCATCACAGCCGGGCTCAACTAAGGGATTATTTCAGAACATTGTACAACATGTAAAACACTTTGTACATGAATCCCCTGTCATTTAACTCTCGACACGCTCCCTCCATTACATGAAAATTGTAATTACAATTGACATTGATCTGTGTACAACTTCATATTCACCAGGTGACCGCCATAACACAAAACTGCCTGCATGCACTCAAAATGATCACCCATGAACAGAATCTATACCTAAGCTTTTTTCAGGAAACTACTCTGATGTACCATGCTAAGCAAAACAGCTGCTAACTCCCCCCCCATCATTAAACAAATTCTTGCACTTAGTTGTAGTTTTTAAATCATCCCTAAATAATGATCTTGTGACATTTTGGTCGTTTTCAGTGATCGGTTCCCCAATTGAAACGTGTTGTACCACGCATGATATAGAGAGTCCCCAAGTTGGACTTTCAACTGAAAGAACTGGAGTTTGACATTCTTGCTAGCCAGGGGTGGTAGTAGTAATACCCCTGGCAGATCGACCTCATTTGTACTTTGTCCCACTTACTGTCTCTGGCTACATGTTTCGGGGAACTAGACGCCCTCATGCCCTAATTTCAAAGAGCATTTCCATGGATTGCCCATCATTACCTGTCCGACCAGCGCCGACGGGTCCACTACCAAATAAAGTTAAGTCCCATATGCGAGCCCTGTAAATTCCAGCAAAGATTCCCATTGATTTACACAGCACAACTGAAAAATCAGCATTCTACAGGTCAATCTTCCAGGGGCACTAGTATATAGACAGACGCCCCTGGCAGCAAGGATGGAGTTTGAAATCCAGTTGTCTTAACAAGTCTTAAATTGAATGTTGGATTTTTAATGCCTTGAAAAGGTTTTAAAATGTGAATTTTTCAAAGAAAGGTTTTAAAAGGTGTTAAATTTGATTTCGCCAAACTAGACCTATACCCTAAGATATATAATTCAACAAATGTAGAATGGACTACATATTGCAGAACAATGTGGTCCTTTAATTAAAAAAAACGGTTTGATCGCCAAGTAAATAAATGGCTCCTAGAGTGTGTTTTCAAGAATGAAATATTGCAGTGTTATTTTTGTCATGGAAAAATGTCTTAAGTGTGTGAAGTATTGTTCTTAGTTTAAGGTCCTTGTGTCTAACAAGACTTGTTGCTGCATGGGTAGACAGAATACAAGATGTTTCGTCAGAAGGTTTATTTCTACTTTAGTGCCACTGGTCTCGTCCTTAATGGCCAGTGTGTCACTAAAACAGGAGAGCTTAATAGAGTCTCACAAGAGGTAGTCTGCTGTGCTTTATGTCTCCACTATGTTATGTCAGTATTGATAGTCACCTTGGTGAACAGTTCCCAGTCACGTGAATGGTATTTTGTTGGTCGGTCGTCGTAGAAATGACTGAACAACTAACTACATGCCAGTAAGCCTGACCCGGTGATCACACAAATGTATGTTAATTTCCAGTATTCTATGTTGATGGGGATGAATGTAGGAAAGAAAGAAACAGGAAAAAAGGAAACAGGAAAAAAGAAACGGAAAAAAGGAAACAGGAAGAAAAGAAACGGAAAGAAAGAAACAGGTTATCAGATTCTATTTCAGTGAAAATATGCCAATAATTCACATGAAAAATCTTCGAGCCTTCCTTCTGGTTCCTGATGATCTCCGTTGGAAAGTATTAGCAGTAGAATGATTACAACATGTACAATAGTATATGGTTGTTCTGAGGAATAGTGCCCCCATCACTGCTTTTATCCTGTTTTTTTTTGGGGGGAGGCAATTGAAATGGAAGCCATTTGGGATCAAAGGGTTCATCCAAGATGCAACTATGAAAATGGCTTCAGGGGTCAACTGGGTATCAAAGGAATGGCTTCATGGCTCAATTGGGGATCAAGGGTAAATTAGGAATGGGTTCAGGAGTGAATTTGTGGATCAGTGGGGTATGAATTACAATTATGAAAACTGAAAATGTTTAATATCTTCATGCTATTAGCTTGTAAACCTCAATTGGTCTTTGAAACTTTTTTTGAGATATCTTAACATCATTACAACGATAAATATAACAAAAATAGGGTGTTTCTTTCTTACCGTTAATTTTTTTCCTAGGCAAATTTGTTTCTTTCATTCCATTTCTTTTTTCCTGTTTCTTTCTTTCTGTTTACCGATGGGGATGACAAGGGTCTCAAACTCTTATCTCCCACCTATTTCAATGAGGGGCAAACGTCTGACTATTTTTTTGGGGGGGGCCACCTTCCACTTACTGCCACACATCCTCCTTTGATGTGCTGTGTGTTTTCTTGAACCAAAGAACCATTATGTTGGTTGAATCCTTGTGCAATAATCAACTTCTGTTGTTGCAAATCGAACGAACAATATTATGTATGTTTTAAATAGAGCTTTAAAAACAAATGCCTGTATGGTATCACAATGAACACATTTTCATGCCATCAACAACTGACCATGCTCATAGTTAACATCAGATTTTCCACGAGATTGTTATTCGTGGAAGGCGTGTTGTT
Organism: Lamellibrachia satsuma; assembly: GCA_033239005.1. Taxonomy (NCBI): domain Eukaryota; kingdom Metazoa; phylum Annelida; class Polychaeta; order Sabellida; family Siboglinidae; genus Lamellibrachia; species Lamellibrachia satsuma. The sequence continues at coordinate 1,819,077 of BSQZ01000075.1, read as the reverse complement.
CATTAGCTCATAAATTACATACACTGTGGTCTTCTATGGGTTGTAATGACTTGCTCTGTGCACTGTTTGTAAGGTATGTCGCTGCAGCATCTGATTCCATCCATTTACCGCACCATCAGCCAATGTAAATGTCATCAGGTTAGACAGCTTAATGCCCTAGCCTATTGCAGTGCTGGGAATGAGTTTGGTCAAAATAGAAGAGCAACGGCTGGAACAAGGTATGCATTGGTTGTCTTTGAGTTCAGGGATGATCTTGTGAAGTGCTCCTATATTTTCTTGTGTTACCTGCATTTTAATTGCAATTCCCATATTTTCCTGTATTTTAAACAAATTCCTATATATAGAAATATATGGATATGGACCTGATTGTGGTATAGTGTTAGTTGCACTTTATCATAATCATAACAGCGAAATAAAAAAATTTTGTGACGTAATAGTTTGCGCCACCCGAAATAATGATAGATAACTATAAATATTCCTTGTTGCTAAAATATTCTATATGCATATTATTCCTATAGTTTTCCTATATTTTTACTTCTGAATTCCTGTATTTCCTGTAAATTTTAGACCAAAATTGGAATTAGATTGGGCACTCACCTTCTGTGCCTCTTCTCAACTGACATACATCATTTATTTGAGAAACGGTTTTTTGTTTTGTTTATCTGAGCCTTCGGTTTCGTCTTGATAAATCCGTGGGTCACCCAGATTTTTTTATATACATTTCATGTGATCAATGCACTCCTGGTAGTTCACTGGGGGTGGTAATTTTAAGTGATTGAAGTATGTTTTTATTACACAAATGATATTTTAGTTTTGTTAGTTTTATGGCTGAGATATTAGTTTTTCTTTTTTGACAATTTATGATTTCTGTTAAATTGATTCACTGATACATCTGAAAAATCAATTAATGTAAGGGATGATTTCAAGTCATTTAGGTGCGAGTCGAAACTACTCAAAATTAGTTTTGTGATGGGAGGTTAACAGTTGTTATGTTTAACGTCGCACAACAATGTATATTTCCCCAAAACATAATAATTTGTTTCGATCACAGATGCTGACTTTGAACGCACGCAGCTGAATATGAATAGCATATGATGGACAACAAGAAGGATGAGAAACTTTTTTATGGGTACCCACAGGTCGATGTAATTCAGAGTTTCATGCTCCGGGGGAGGGGGTCTGAGGGGGGGTCTGAGGTTAAACATGACATTGGTCATTGGTTCCTGTAGTGTTTGTTATACATTGATGTTTTGAGAGCTTCCCTAGACCGCCATGAATATTGGATGATGTGTCATGTCATATGTAATCTATATAACTTGACACATGACGTTGTGTATAAAAAACAATTTCCACTGCAACAGACCATTTGGTCAACAGTTGTCATTCTTCTTTATACTCGCCAGTGTCAGTCTGTCAGAATCACAGTGGTTTGAAGCACTCAAACACACTGTCTGTCTATCAAACCAATGCCGCACCAATTAGTAATACAGTACACTTACACCATGCACGCGTGTAAGTAATACAGTACACTTACACCATGCACACGCATAAGTAATACAGTACACTTACACCATGCACGCGTGTAAGTACTACAGTACACTTACACCATGCACACGTGTAAGTACTACAGTACACTTACACCATGCACACGTGTAAGTACTACAGTACACTTACACCATGCACACGTGTAAGTACTACAATACACTTACACCATCCACACGTGTAAGTAATACAGTACTCTTACACCATGCACACATGTAAGTAATACAGTACACTTACACCATGCACACGTGTAAGTACTACAGTACACTTACACCATGCACACGTGTAAGTACTACAGTACACTTACACCATGTACACGTGTAAGTAATACAGTACACTTACACCATGCACACACGTAAGTAATACAGTACACTTACACCATGCACACGTGTAAGTACTACAGTACACTTACACCATGCACATGTGTAAGTACTACAGTATACTTACACCATGCACACGTGTAAGTACTACAGTACACTTACACCATGCACACGTGTAAGTAATACAGTACACTTACACCATGCACACATGTCTTTCGAAGTTAAAAAACCATGTTGGTGAAAGCCCAGAAATACTGAAGTAGTAATTTTGATATTGAGCCAAGAAAAGGGTGTCAGATGTGTTAGTACAGACTGTATTGCCAGTTGTGAGGAAGAAAATGTCGGCATTCGAGCATTGGTGCTGGAGGCAAACACCATGTGTCACACATGGAGGGTATTCAGTCCTTCAGTGGAGTTACTCCATAGTCCCTTCTGGAGCTAACATAGGAGTGTGTAGTCATGCAGAAGGTGCATATGAACATGAAAAATAATTTTAAGACAAAACTGGTGCACAAAAAGGCTCTGTAATATTCAATGATATTACCAAAGCTGTTGGTGTTAATTAACTAAGTTGCGTGGCAAGTTAGAGTCTATCTGGACTGGTCAGTTAATTGGTCTAGGCTTGTGTGGATAATTCATAGGTTACATATCTGATACACACTATATCGATGACCATTATATTGTTGACACCATGTTTATCGTACAAAGACTTACTGCTGTGACACCAATCCTGATCTGGGAATGACTTTAGGATGATAGGAACAGTCACGAATACTGTCTCAGAAAATTTTTCTAAATGATAATAGGACATGTGTTATCTCAACAACAACAACAACAACAACACCAGCAACAACAACAACAACAACAACAGCAGCAGCAGCAGCAAGCCTGTCACAACAGTCACAGTACTAGGACCAACATTGTCACAGGGAGACCAGAGAACATTAGCAGTTTTGCCAGCAGTACTGACTCTAGGACAATAGCATAGTTAATCATGGAAAGTAAAGATAATAGCATCTTGTGCATATGCAGTGATGGTGACATGACGACAGTGTCAGACTGTCTGACAGCGTTCTGTTCACAGTCTCTACCTTGCACAGTTTCATTCAGTGCTCATTGCCTCAGTTCACTCAGCTGTAAAACAAGCCCAGTAATCGAGTCTGTGACTCTGTGCAACAGTAGACAGCCGTCACGAAAGCTTTTGCATGATAATTATGTGGTGTGAGGCGCAAAGCAATTTGAGTGATTCTAGCACTGGAAATGGACCATAGATGCCTTTCTAAAGAGCTGATGGAGGAACATGAGGCAGTGCTATTGCCATGTTGTATTCGACTGGGTCATTAGACTGACAAAGTAGCGGGACTGCTGTCCGTGTTATGGCTGTGTTACTTTACTAGGAGTTATGTGTGCTGACTGTATGTATAACCTTTTTTGCAGCTCACTATCCCAATAAAATATGTTATCAGCAGAAAATGTTGAGCCGTCATAGATTGTGGCAGTGTATCTGATTCTGAACAGTGTTAATTCTGTGGATTGACTGATCATAAATAATGATTCTTAATGTGTTGTGCAAGCAAGTGGTTTTAGTAATGGCGAATCCTTGAACCTACATTTAGCTCTCAAGATCTAGATTAGATGAAAAATTAGATCTTGAAAGATAATTATAGGATCAAGGAGCTCTTTAACTGATAATGGAATGACTTTCAGTACTTATTCCCTAGGAAACTGTAAAGTTTATACTATGTAACATGATTTTATAATAAAAACAATCAGACTTTGCACCTTTAAATTTCACATACATCCATTAAAACATACAGATTTTAAACATGTACAAACTGTCACTGTTTTAAGTTAGTTGCTCTGTTATGATGTATGTGAATGCTAACTTTCCTTTCTCTCTGTAGGAATGGAACCAATGTAGAGGGATCAACCCACAAACAGGTCGTTGACCTAATTAGGTCAGGAGGTGACAAGCTCACCTTGACAGGTAAGTCATGGTTATATTGATAATTTAATTTAGTTTTTTTTTGAGAGATAAATTATTAATGTTTTATTTTTCATATAGTGCTAACTTAAAAACTTCCAGTATAAAGCCAGGCAACAAATACCACTAGTGTGTAACAAATGGAATAAGGATGAATATGACGTATAGTACACAATTACTCAATATATGACACCAGACACACCACCTATACGAATCGTTTAAATGAACGGCCGGACCAATTTCGACCAGTTTCTATTTCTTTGTGAAGTCTCCAAAATAGAGCCAGAATCTAAATGGAATGTTTTCACTAAGTGTATTACATCAGCCCTGTATAAATTGTGTTTCCAGTTATTCCTAGAAGACCTGTGCAAGCCACAATAAAATTATTGATTTTGCCACAGCAACTATTATGTTGTTATAATTTTATTGTGTGGCTAAGAGTAGGCATCCATTAGACTACATTTATTATTTATTATTAGATCATAAGGGATTTTGTGGTAGATTTCTACTCTGTGGCAAGCACCAAGTGTTGCATTGACATTATTCATATCTGGTTATGTTTAGCTTATTTCAGGCGACGTATTTATGTGTTATCCATGACATTTAACAGATATTTGTTATATTCCATGCAAGGATCAGTTCTTTGGTTTATGCTGTCATACACTTAATCGGGTAAGCTTGGGCAATTTCATTGCCTCGGCCGTACAAACGAGTACCTGGCTACAGACAGGCGGATACATATTATATGAATGGTCTGTGCACCATAATTGCAGCATGGCTGAATGCTTCCCAGAGAATGTGAATTGATGATGGAATGAACAGGTCTGCCAGGGCATGAAGTGTAAAGCGCTTTGTGTAAACTGCTTTAGTAGCTAAGCCAATTATCCTCAGTAAATAATCTGTATTACTTGCATCGGTATAATCGAGCAATACTTAGTAAATGTTTGTTTAAAACTTAAATATTATTTGCATGCTGCTATCTTAAACTAGCTTAAGAAATTTTTTTAGGAACTAAAACCTATAGGAACATAGCCAAAATATATTTGATGTGATCTTGGTTTGGAAGCCTCTAGTTGCGCTGCTATGAAATATAAGCTCAATATTATTTATTGTTCTGGTTTATCCATTTTTGGCTGTCACAGGATTCTGAATAAGCATTAAATTGCATGTTGAGTCTGCACTTAATGCATCGTCTTTTGTAGCATATTGATCATATTTTCATTGTGCCATTTCATGAAACTCATCAATCATAGTCAGATTTTTCATCTGCGGTATATTTCTGGGATATATTTTATTTGTGTGATATCCTCTTGCCTTTGTACTGATGTGTGATATCCTTTTGATTTTGCACCAATGTGTGATATCCTCTTGATTTTGCACTGATGTGTGATATCCTCTTGCCTTTGCATATTTGTTTAAGATATATGTTGAAACAAATTCACCCATTGTACTGATTTTTTGTATGCACTATGGATTTTTGGGCCGTACATAGTTTTTATGCAGTTTTTTTTCAATTGGAAAAACTGATAAAGTAAATATTATCGTATGTTTGTCGCAGCCGTATAACAATTAATGACAAACTTACAGCAGCCAAAGCACAATTATTTCTGATGTTAGGCAGATTTCCCACAAAACCTAGCGAGTTTTATTTGATGTTGGAACCTAGCCTGATAGATGTTGACTCAGAATCAGAATGCTATATATCGATTAACCAATGAAAGATTATATGGATTAATATGAATTTGTGCAGAAATTCAAGTGAAAAAAAGTTCACCTAAAAATGTGGCAGATCAGCATATTTATCTGCTAGTTTTATATTCTGTTTACTGTCTGACCCTCTAATCACAATGTTACGTCTTTGTTATGTTTGAAAAAATTATGTAAGTTTCATGTTATTTTGCAAGACCTGTACTTGTGTGCATGTTTGTCATTTTGTCTTTTTTTCACAATTGTGATATAGTATGACAGGCGCTTCCTGTTACAGTGATATTTCATTTTCATCACTGTCAGATCTTCTTTGTATTTCATGACGTTCCATCACTATCCATGTATAGCTGGTGGTTGGTTTCTGGCCTCATCAATATCAGTTGGATGCACAGTTATTAATTTCATATCAGTAGCCAACAGGACTGCGTATGCCACAGGGAATTATGTAAACTGGATGTTGCCGGTAGATTTTTTCTAAATAAAATTACGTTTTCACATTGCAGTCATCTCCGTACCCCACAAAGTTGCTGAGAGACTTGAACCCAGCGATGACTCCTCGGGACCCTCACTCATCGACTACAGTGAGAAACGCTCCCTACCCCTCTCCATCCCAGACTGCAACACCCAGGAAAGGGACAGGGAGAAGTTTGTGGTAGGTAGAACCCAACGCATGGGAAAGACAGTAAATACATTGTGCCAGTTGAATGCCTTGAAAGACCCACCTTCTATTCTATAAAGTAGTTTGTGACTCTGTCTGTCTGTCTGTCTGTCTGTCTGCGTCTGTCCATCCTTCTGTCTAGCTCAGATTTTGTAGACACATCAGGGGCTTGTGGGATGGTTCGTACATTAAACAACTTTTGAATTAAATTTTTTCAGGAGAGCAAATTTTTTGATTTTTCTCTCTCTAAGTGGATTATGTTGATCACATGTTTTATATCATGTATTTAGGGTCTTTTTGATAGTATTTAGAGGCACAATGTCATGTTGATATAATTTCATATAAAAACAGGAAGAGTAAGTGCATTTCGTGTGCCTAAGCAGTTCCATTACCCATAAATCCCTGGTGTATCTGGTTAATAACGGGGGCGTGCAACCCTTTCTATGTTTGTGTGGAAAAAACCCAACTCCTGTGTAGGTTGAAAATGGGCAATTCATCTAATTTATTTTGTAGGTTGTATTTCAATGTAATTGCCACTGTGCACACTACATTAAATGTCAAATGCCTCCACCATAGGGTGCACAGTCATAAATAAATAGTCTGGATAACTACATCATTGTAGAAGACAAACTCGTACATGTTAGCAATAAAAGTGTGACCAAAAATTCCTTGTGGCTGTTATATAATGTTCCAGCATAACAATTTACAAGGGAAAAGATACCTAATTAAGACTGCACAAGTACAGTACCAGCTAGACTATTTAAAAATTCACTACACACAAAAGTGGGGTGTAAGTAATCCCCCCTCCACAAAAGTGGGGTATAAGTAATCCCCCCTCCACAAAAGCAAGGTGTAAGTAATCCCCCCTCCACATAAACTGGTTATAAGTAATCACCCCTCCACAAAAGTAGGGTATAAATAATCCTCCCTCCACAAAAGCGGGGTGTAAGTAATCCCCCCTCCACAAAAGCGGGGTGTAAGTAATCCCCCTCCACAAAAGCGGGGTGTAAGTAATCCCCCAATTCGTGCTGTATCAGGTTTGAGGTTTATCTCATCATTCAAATGTCATTAATCTCAGATATATTATTTCTTCAAGCTTATTCCTAATCATATTCCAAATACCCGATGTTCTGTTTATCTACACCTTTAACATGTATCTTTACTTCACAATTCTTACTCTCTCTCTCTTTCTTGCATCTCGCAGGTATACAACATCTACATGGCTGGGAGACACTTGTGTTCCCGGCGCTACAGAGACTTTGATGCGTTACATAACCAGCTGAAGCACGAGTTTCCCGATTTTACTTTCCCCAAGATCCCAGGGAAGTGGCTGTTTCAGCTGTCGGAGCAGCAGCTAGACACCAGGAGGCGGGGGCTTGAGCAGTATTTAGAAAAAGGTCAGTGTTAGGGGTCATTCACAATTGCCGACTTTACCTATTCATACAAAGTGTACTAATTCTCTTGCCCACCTACCTTAATTTTTACTTTTAAATGTTGATGATATTCTAGATTGAAAATATGTCAATGTAACAATGTTACAACACAGTGCATGTATAGGACATACAATTATGACCATCAGAATATGTTTCTATTGCAGTTCATAACAGAGTCTCATATCATGCAGGAGTTTATGTTGCAGTGTGCCCAGTTCGAGTCATATCAGAATCTGATGTCATGCAGGAATTTATGTTGCAGTATGCACAGTTCGAGTCAATATAGTCAGATATCATGCAGGAGCTTATGTTGCAGTGTGCACAGTTCGAGTCATAGCAAAGTCAGATATCATGCAGGAGTTGATGTTGCAATGTGTGCAGTCGAGTCATAGGAGAGTCAGATATCATGCAGGAGTTGATGTTGCAGTGTGTGCAGTTCGAGTCAGCATAGTCAGATATCATGCAGGAGTTTATGTTGCAGTATTGCACAGTTTGAGTCAGCATAGTCAGATATCATGCAGGAGCTTATGTTGCAGTGTGCGCAGTTCGAGTCATAGCAAAGTCAGATATCATGCAGGAGTTGATGTTGCAGTATTGCACAGTTCGAGTCAGCATAGTCAGATATCATGCAGGAGTTGATGTTGCAGTATGCACAGTTCGAGTCAGCATAGTCAGATATCATGCAGGAGTTTATGTTGCAGTATGCACAGTTCGAGTCAGCATAGTCTGATATCATGCAGGAGTTTATGTTGCAGTATGAGCAGTTTGAGTCAGCATAGTCAGATATCATACAGTAGCTTATGTTGCAGTGTGTGCAATTCAAGTCAGCAGTTTGATATCATGCAGGAGTTGATGTTGCAGTGTGCGCAGTTCGAGTCATAGCAGAGTCAGATATCATGCAGGAGTTTCTGGCTGCTTCGGATGATGAACAGGTGTGTGCCATCTTTATTTTTTCTAACTTTTATGATCCCACAAAATGGCACATGCAAATCGAAGAATACAAAATTGGAAATGTGTGATTCCAACAATGTGACCTTCATAGAAGAGAAGAGCAGTACGCTTCTTTAACCAAATGATACAGTGGGAACACCAAATAAATAAATGGCTCTTAGAAGGTTTTTGAAAAAATTATTTCCTACTTTGTATTGAATTTGTCATGAAAAAAGGTCATAAATATTTTAAATATTGGTCTTGAAAGGTTGTAAAAAGGTCTTATATTTGCCACATATGCCCTTATCTCCAATGATTTTATCCAAAGTAAATTACATGTTAAACGTTTTGCACAAATGAGCTAACTTGTCATAATACCTTGTTTTGTTGAATTATTCTTAATTGAGATGAGTGAACACTTGAGTAGAGGAGGCATTTTTGAAAGTTGTCTTCTCTCTTCTCCAGGACAACACAAACACAGTGAGTGATGTCGAGCTAAAAGTATTGCTTCCCGACAGAAACGTTGTTACAGTGACGGTACGGAAGAACAGCACAACAGATCAGGTGTTTGATGTAAGTACAACACGTTTCTGGTCCGGTGAACCAGGGTTCGCATATGGCGACCAGTCTATCTTAGAGGCAACGAGAACTAATTGTAGGTTCTTTTCATTCTCATTTACTGTCCCAATACACTGGGAATAGTATTGTAGGTAACATTTTGTATGCTGAGCAACGGACTTATGTGGGGAGCGGTGGTCTAATGGTTAGAGCACCCACCTGTCGATCGAGAGGACGGTGGTTCGATTCCACCTCTGCCATTTCGAAGCTTGGGCAGTTTCGTTCACCCCACTTTGCCACTGTCTTTCGGAAGAGACACTAAAAGCCGTTGGTCCAAACTCCTGCGTTAGTAGCTCAAGATTGGGCTGTTTGAAGTATAACTACTTGAGACTTGAGACTTGAGTCGGTGCAGGAACGATTCCCACAAATTGATGCCACTTACCTATGAAACGGCAACATTCAAGAAAGCTTGAGTGTCTTGTAATAAGCACATATTTATCATTGCTATTTCACTAGATATGAAGTGCAATTGTCATCTGTTTGAGTGTGACTTGACTTGTGACTCGAACAGTGAACGCTAGTGACTTGACTTGGAATTCAGAGAGATGACTCAAAACTTGACGTGGACTTGGAGGTCATTGAATTGAAACTTGACTTGCAGGACATTGATATGTAATTTGACGACTTGCCAGATTGTGACTTGACAATAGGCCTGGTGCGTACATGGTAGTCTACTTATACATGTCAAGTGACTTCTCTTATATATAGTTGGGCAACATGATGGTGTGAATGACATGCTTGTGTGTTTATGAACAATTTATTTTTATTTACATTAAAAATAGGAAAAATAATGGAACCCCGTGTATATTTCTGCACATACCGTGTCTTTGACGGTGTCTTATTCTGCAGGCCGTCGTAGACAAGGTGGACATGACAGAGGAGCTGAGCCAGTACTTTGCCCTGTTTGAGACAGAAGATTACACGTTCGGTGAGTGAGGCTGGTTCGTTGATCTTCCTGTCCACAGGAACAGATCACAACAGCTTCAAGCTGTGCAGGATTAGTTTTCTGAAGGACCTCCAGACTAAGATATTGAATGCGCTGCTGCAGTCAAATGCCAGAGGTTACTGATAGATATACCATACCAGTCCCAGCAGAATTGATGTATGAATGTATAGCATGTTGACATTTTTAGATATACATCTGGATGACTGTCTCTAACACAATACCACACAGGATACAACAAGAATTTGATAAACAAAATATATATTTCTAAGAGGCAGGTTTGTCCCTAAGACTCTAGTAAGAGGCAGGTTTGTCCATAAAGGGCAGATGTTTCCGAGCCAGACTGAGAAATGTCATTCAGTGACATGCAGAAGTCTTACAGACATTTATTATGTATTAGTAGCAGCTTAGGCCTTAGGGTTTGTACACGAATGTCACCAACTTACAGAGCCGGTGATCTCTATCGGTAAACCCACTAATGTAAACAACACCACTGTGTTAGCACTGGAAAAGAGTATAATGTGTGAATTCATTCATTGAGCTACAAAAATTACTGTAGCACATTGCTCTGCTATGTTTAATAGAAGTACGATCTCCATGTCAGTCTGACAAATGTATCATTGCATCACTATTTATTTCACATATTTCATGTTGTAGCTCCACTTACTTTATTACGAGTGATGTGTTTTCAGAGCGGAAGCTTCAGGCGAACGAGTTCCCCCACAACGTTTACATCCAGAGTTACGGCACGGCGACACCCACGTGCATCAAACTGAGGCGATGGCTCTTCTCCGTCAGCCGAGAGAAGGACATTTGTCAGAACCCACAGATGCTCAGCTTCTTCTTCTGGCAGGTAGGGGCTTCATGGTGGAACTGACGTCTTTTCAAAGGGGGTAGGGTGCAAAGGTGGTGGTACACACCTGCAAAACTGGTAGCAGAAATCCATAAGACCCGCAAATGAACCTGTATCATTATGTATGTTCTCTGGTTTGCAGCACATGCTCAAATGGAGCTCACCGTGTAAACTGGGATATATTGATTGGATGTTACACTTTTATGCAGCTAACTGCGCACAGCTAAATTATTCGCCCTTCGGACTTGTTTTCAGCTGATGATCTGTCATTTGTATGCCCATAGACAAATACGGGTCATATCCCATAATACAAAAAAACCTTGCTCAAAACACACAGAGAATGGTAGGGATTTTCTCCTATGCCCACAAAATCGTAAAATTTAAGAAAATCTGTAAGACTTATGGGTAAACAGTGAGTCCACACCTATGTGGGGGTGATATTGTATATATAAGTTCTCAAAATATATTACAGAAAGTTGAAATACTTATATGTTGGGCTTGTCAAATCAGTTACAAGTAAAAAAAATTGTTTTCTTAATTTTTTTAAAAGTACATTTATAGCTTTACAGTTTTACTCCAAATGTTGGTAAAATCTTTGGCATATAGTTTACGGTAGAGGAAAAATGGAGAAAAACTGTTTGTTGAAGTTTTTTATTCTTTTTATATCTGGAAACCTGAAAATATTGAGTATATTGCATTTAATTTTGGCACACAACATGTAATTCACAGCAGCAAAAGTAAAATAATATACTGAAATTAACTTACTACACCCCTCTATAAAAACAACTAGCAATAGAGACAGTAGTAAAGAATTATGAAATTTGACTTCAAAATAATAGCAGAGAAGTGATCTGGAGTAAAATAAATAATTATTGTTTCAAGAAACAATTTAATTGTATACCATTAGGGTATAAATGTATAGTGTTTCAAAAACGTAGAAGACATAAATAAACATTTAACAGTCTGTTATTGTTTCAAGAAATAATTGTGTTCCATTTCGGAGTATAAATGAAAACATAGAAGAATCCAATTACTATTTGACAGTTTTGTTGCTTTGTCCCCAGGCTGTCGATGACGTCGGCCGGGGACAGATTAAACCAGTGGACCGACTTTACGAGTTGAAGGCCTTGCAGGAACAAGAGAAGAAAGTCGAGGTACAGTGCAAGTCAGACGCTAGCAACTAGTGTTCAGGTGGTGAACTATAACAGTGTCAAATAACCCGACATTTCTGGGTTGCAGTCCTCTTCTCCCCAGGCAATGACCGCAATTTCTCATGACTCATTTCTAAATTTTAATGTACCGTTTTTGTGTGCAGCAATTTTAAACAGTCAGTGTATATTTAATGTTCTACCATGAATAGTGTCATTTCTGTAATTATACCTAGCCATAAATTATTATTCTAGATCTCTACTGCTTGACACATAACTCCAAGTCGAGCAGAATTCCCACACCCCTGTATATATATATATATATATATATATATATATATATATATATATATATATATATATATATATATATATATATATATATATATCAGTTATTGACCACTTAAAACTTTCTCCTTAATTCATTTAATCCATTGTGAATCTGATTCGTTGATGATTCATTTGCACTTTTTTCACCGAATTATGATCAGGCCACAATAATTTCACCAAAACTAAACACGTTTGCATTAACTAGCTAGCATGTTGTAGTAGATACTAGATAGGTTAGATTTTTCGTAAAATGATTCTGAAACAAAATGTGATGTCAACACCAGGCATTGTCTCACCTATGTCTTCCCATTGTTATATTGTAAGACCACTACTGAGTGTGATGTCAACACCAGGCATTATCTCACCTATGTCTTCCCATTGTTATATTGTCAGACGACTACTGAGTGTGATGTCAACACCAGGCAATGTCTCACCTATGTCTTCCCATTGTTATATTGTAAGACCACTACTGAGTGTGATGTCAACACCAGGCAATGTCTCACCTATGTCTTCCCATTGTTACATTGTCAGACCACTACTGAGTGTGATGTCAACACCAGGCAATGTCTCACCTATGTCTTCCCATTGTTATATTGTAAGACCACTACTGAGTGTGATGTCAACACCAGGCAATGTCTCACCTATGTCTTCCCATTGTTATATTGTAAGACCACTACTGAGTGTGATGTCAACACCAGGCAATGTCTCACCTATGTCTTCCCATTGTAACATTGTCAGACGACTACTGAGTGTGATGTCAACACCAGGCAATGTCTCACCTATGTCTTCCCATTGTTATATTGTAAGACCACTACTGAGTGTGATGTCAACACCAGGCAATGTCTCACCTATGTCTTCCCATTGTTACATTGTAAGACCACTACTGAGTGTGATGTCAACACCAGGCAATGTCTCACCTATGTCTTCCCATTGTTATATTGTCAGACCACTACTGAGTGTGATGTCAACACCAGGCAATGTCTCACCTATGTCTTCCCATTGTTATATTGTAAGACCACTACTGAGTGTGATGTCAACACCAGGCAATGTCTCACCTATGTCTTCCCATTGTTATATTGTAAGACCACTACTGAGTGTGATGTCAACACCAGGCAGTGCCTCACCAGTGTCTTCCCATTGTTTCCTGCAGTACCTCACTCTTGTGCGGCAGTTGGAGGGATACGGGGAGCTGAGTTTCCCCCACTGCGGGTGTGACTCCCGCAAAGGAGGACATGTCATCCCAGTGGTCTCCTTTGAGAGTTTCAAGCTGCAGGCGTGCAAGGAGGACGGCACCTTAGAGGTATGTCCACACTCACAATGTAGTGACATGTAACATGTTCGTCAGCACCACCTTGTAGTGTGGTGAAGTTAGAAGCGTCGTTGATCCGAGGAACTGCACTGGTGACAGCCAATGACTGGTCCCTGTCTGGATTACTCACGTTTCTGCATCTCCGATCAGCGTGGTTTCTCAACATTTTTTTTTTGTAGGGGTGAGTTTTGAGATGGCGGAAGGAAATCAGGATCGGGAATCAGAAAGTGGAAAGTAGAAAAATTAGTGAATATTTGATGTAAAGACACGCAGACTACATGACATTGGGTGCATGAATCGAGGGAGTTATTGAACACGGCTAACAAGTTACAAATCTCACAGCAGGAGGCTGAAGATGCAGAGAAACAAGCTTAAGTTCAGCTGCATTACAACACCGATAGTAGTTGACCAAGTTCACATTACTATTTCAGTCCATTGTGTAATAGGCCTGTACTACTTAAATAACGCTTGAACACTTGAGTATGCTGTGAAATGTCATTTTGTGTTATCCTATAGGTGGAGGCTATTGTTATTAATCACAATGAATACTGTCATTGATATTGTCTATATATGAATCACATTACACGCCACGTCTTGCATTATTTCACAACTCTCATTTTCACCGAGACAACAAAAGAATGTAACAGATTATCTACGGATTGTGTAAATGCTAGCTGCTTGAATATGTTTAAAAACAAAATTGAGAAATATCTCAGAAGGGTGGGTTACACATAGATGATAAATTGTTGAACTTTCAATGATGACTTCCTTGTTCCTTGTCTCAATAATGGCTTCCTTGTCCACTTGCCATCTGGGTCTTTTGCCTTGGATGGCAATCCTTTTAAATCTTGTTTAGCTGTCAGTTAACTGTTTGTGGGCGTGGTTTTTATATATTGGTTGTTGTTGCAGTCACAAGTGATAGAGTTCCCGTGGACAGGCATCCAGCAGTACGAGACAGACGAAGAAGGGATTTCCTTCAACTTCGAGTTTGTCCGCTCGGGCAAGAAACCAAGATGGGTGAAAATATTCTCAAGCTATGTGAGTAATGTCTCACGTTAGCTTTTGTTTTGATTATTTTTTTCAGGACGTCAGTGAGTCAACATCATTTGTTTTGCTTACGTTTTTGGAGAATCGTTGTAGCAAAATGTTTGTATGCTATATACAAAGATCTCGTGTTTGATGAAAAGACAGAACATAACAGAATGTGTTTTTTTAAATATAACCAATCCAAAATGCACATAATTATTTCGTTAATATGTTTTATGTCGCGCTACAGAGTCCACGTGCACAATGATAAAGCTATGTTCTTATACAGCCCAGTATCAAATCCTGAGAACAGTTCAAAGCAATATATATTTCACCCATCGGCAGACCTGTTCAATCCAGCGCTAACGTGTAGATATCCACCAATGCAGTTGAGTGAACTGGGGCAATGTGGTGCGAAAAAAATTGCCTAAGCTTTGAAGTGATAGCGAGAGGATTTGAACATTCTTCTCGACAGAGTGTCAGACATTCTAACACGTGCTACTGCGCATCACAAAGCCGCAGTAGCACAGTGGGCAGAACTTGGGACTCGATCAAGAGGACCTGGGTTCAAATCAATTTCCTGCAGCTTGGCCAATTTTGTTTACTCAACGTTGCCTCAGTTCACTCAACTGTATAAATGAGTACCTCGCTATAGACAGTGGTGGATACACATGAAACAGTATTTTTTGTGTAGCAATTACAGCATGGCTGAACGGTTCCCAGAGATGTCAGATTGAAGGGTATAATGCTTTGAATACTAAAGACTGGTTATAAGTGACCTTAACCTTACCTCAAGTCCTTTTCAACCATTCTGCTGCATTTGTACTCATCATACCCTGTTCCTACGTATCTGCCCATCATTTCCCTCCACATCTTCCGTCATCCTTCCTTCAACTGTTCCTCCTCCCATATTATGCTCAGCGTCGGCATCCTTTCCGAGTCCACGCACAATATGTGAACTGCGTACTGTCAAATGTTCCACTTGGATCTCTTGAGTCATTGAAGGATTGAACACTTGTTTGAGAAATATCTTGGCAGCTTTTTTGTGGAAAAATTATCAAAATTAAACACCTTATTCCAGGGTTCCCAAACTGTTTTCCTTGACGCCCACCCATGGGGCTGCTAAAACCACTGAGGCCCACTGCATTGCAAAAAATTATTGATACAATTGAAGATGCGCATTTTTATTCAATATAAAAATATGACTGCCTTATCAAACTTCACTCTCAATATTTGGTCAGAAAATTTATTTTCGAAGTTCCATACCTCAGAATGGCAACATATAATAAGCTTATATACACCACAGTTACACCATTGCATAGATTCATTTTGCTTCAAAATAAACATAACTTGCAACTATAAGATATCAATACTTTTGAAGCTACATCTTTAAAACTACAAGCACCCATAATTTTCAGAATCTGTCTCAGTTGCCCGGGGAAAAGCAGCACACGCATAATTAAATTTGAGGGGTCTAATGGGTTAATTGATTTTTTGCACACATTTAACGTGGGCATTGCGTGGTCCCTTGCGACCACTTCAGCCACCTGAGGACCGCGGACCACAGTTTGGGAACCCCTGCCTTATTCGGCTTAATAAGCATGTAGTACACTTGAAACATGAGCAGATTCTTAAGGATGATCCCAAAGCACTGATGTACAACTCTACCTGAAACCGGTATAATTTGATCACAAACCCCCCTTAGACCCCCTTCCCCACTACATGAAAAATTGAATTACACCGACCTGTGGATACCTATGAAAAGGTCCTCATCCTTTCTGCTGTGACCGCCAGATCCCGTTCACATGCATCCATCGTAACACTAAAACAACACAACAGCTAACCCCCCTGCCCCCTTGAAACCAATTTTGCGTATTGTCGAACGTCAATGTTTTGAAATCAACCCTTAATAGTTCTATCAACAAAGCACATACAGCGTATACTCAGGCCACTCGTATGCAGTCTGAACGTTGTTTTTTCAGTTTGTCTACCTGTACGAGTGCTTTGAAAGGATCAAGACAGAACTGAGTTGGGACAAAGATGTAAGGATCCTTATGTCTCATTGTTATGGCAACAGATTTCAACTAGCAAACTTGTCTGAATTACACAGTATCAGCTGCACAGAAGGGGGCCGAGGGCAAAAACCACTTTTCAGAACTATGAAAACTAAAAACCACAATGCTCCCTAAAAAACTTTCCCAAGGAAGTCTTGAAGATATTGTTTTGAATCACTAATTCTGCCCGAGTTGTTACTTGCAGATAACTTTCCTGGTTTCACAATACAAATGAATAAATAACCAAAACCAAATACAGCATGTTGTTATGGAGCAGTTCTTTGTTGTCGGTAGAAGATATATTATGACTTAATAATAATTACTCGTTGACAATAACATTTTATTTTCTTTACTGCAATCTTCAACATTGCATTCACATTGATGATTACAGACATCACCCTCTTTTTATCAACCGTGTTTAGTGTATTGAATATAAGTATAGTCTTGTATTTGTTACTTGTTCCTAAAATATTTCTGGCAACAACAGTAATTGTTGATATGTGTGATCTTCGTTTCGGTGTTGATTTTTTTATTAATATTTTGTTATCGTTTCTGCCTCAACAGACAGATGACGAGAACCAGAAAAATGCTTACAGGTGATTGCAATTTATCTTGTCCTAGGAGTAGAATTTCAACTTTGCTAGTTCTGTGAAATTGATAGTTTGTTTTACAAGAGACAGATTTTATTGGAGCCCTCTGGTTAGTAACTGACACATCTGTAGCTCATCTTGTAAGAAATAACTGTATCACATTGTTACCTTATCAAAATACCATCAAATTCTCTATAAGTTGTTATATTTTTGTTACATAATGAAATAAAAAATATCAAACAAGCTTTTCAAGATTCAAAGTGATTTTCACTGCATATAAACAATAGCTGTATTTCTATTCTCGCATCTTGGTTGACCAAAATTAATGTGTTTTAATCAACCACTTGTTAAAATATAATTTGATCTATTTAATTTGAATGTTCATTGGGCAAATACCGTGTTTACATTGTATGCGGACGAAATGTAATTTTACAGGTATTAATGACGTGATCCCGTGAACAGTATTGGTTGATATTCATAAATACGTCAGTCCAGTTATATTTTTTAAATGTGGTTCTTTAAAACATGTGGGGCTCAACATGTATATGACTATATAACGTGCTTTTAATATAAAACATTTAGACTTTATACCTTTAATACATAACAGTTTAACCAGATGAACATTAATGTGACATTTCTGTTGTCTGCTGTTGTTTCAGGTGATGTGTTTGGAAATGAATTCAGGTGATCACATGACGGTCACATGTCAGAGCATGCCACAGTTAACCAATTGGGACATATTTTTGTATAAAATGACAGTGCAATTTTCTGATGTATATAGACTTGAGTTCGTTGCTGTGTGTTACAAATGCTACGAATAAATATACCACCTGAATAAATAGCAACAGTATGATTGATGGCGCTATGACTGGTTGATAGAATGATAGACAAATTATTGATCTATAATTACTCTATAATACCGAATATAGATATACAAAGTGCGCGGACATGGTCTATGATGCACGCATATTGTGCTGCATAATAGAAGGTTCAAGTGTTACATTAAACTTAAATGAGGACTTGACATAGTAGTTATGACACCAGTTATGAAAACATTTAAATTAAGGTATTGGCATTAAAGTGATATTTCTCCTATAAAACTACAACATAAATGTTGATTTGTTCTCGTGTCAAGTTGTGCACATGTGCAGAAAAGTATCAGTTATATTTTTGAAAAGTTCTTTCTGTTGCATGTTCCCCTGTTACATACTATATGGTTAATTGTTTCCTGTAGGTCTGTAGCAACTGTTATATTTACGCTGAAGGAACCTTTCAGCCTGTTGTTTGTTTATCAGAGTTTCTATTTGGTCCACACGAGGCCTTCAGAAAATGGTTGACTTACACGAACATTTGCAATTCTGCAACATTATTGTCTGTAAACGAAACTTCAGAAAATCCATTATCTGATTCTAGGAAATTATCGAACTGTTTCCCTGTTATAGTGGCTAGAATGTTGTAAATGCGACTACGATTTGTTGTGAGAATACCATTGCTGCTTTATTGTAGTGGTTGTTGCTGATGACATAAAATAATTTCAATAGAATGACTGCATTTTTTTTACTCTTATAGAGCAGCCTCACATTATGATATGTATATTGAACAAGCTAAACAATATTATTTATAAATGCCCAACTTGTATCGGAGGTTCCAGGTCTCCCGATTTGATGGAAATCCACTTTTTTTGAAAAAACAGGTCTTCTAACAATCCTGCCACCTTGCTGTCTAACTCGTTGGTTGTTCATTGTCATCTTCTTTTGCTTTTGGTCATACCGACTGATATTTGAACAAACAAAATGGCAGTTTTCCAACTGCCAGAATATCACAAGTTGTAACAAACAAAACATGTTTTCGAACTTGGAACCTCTTACATGCGTGCGTATTGTATGGTAAGTATATCATATTTCTGCCATTTCACAGATCTCTATCCAACATGACCTTCGTAAACTGTCATTGCTGTATCTGTAAATCACAGGATGTGTAATTCTTGTAACACAACGTACAATTTATGTTCTTGAGCAATACAACAATGATATCACCAATACGGTGATATCAATCATGAATATCAATAACAAATATGTGAGTGCCACCTTGTGACGTGATTTCAGCATTTAATATTTTACAATATAAAAATAGCTACATTGCTACTGCCGAATTATTTTGCAGCAACAGTAAATCTGCAACTAACGAATATTATAATTGCAAACTTATCCAAAGTGATACTTCAGAAACATGTCTCTTTAGTGTTGCAATCAACTTATTTAACTAAGGGGCCATTCACAATTGTCAACATTTTACCTATTCACACAAAACATGTTAAGGGGGAAGGGAGGTTGAAAGCCTGCATACTAAATTTTTTAATGTTGGTTGTATTCAAAATATGACCACCGCTGCATCATACAGCACTGGGCGATGAACTGTTTCTGAACTAATTGTTTTCAACTGTTTATGGCGCAATGATGTAATACAGCATACAATGACTATACATCTTGGAAATTCACAACTTCGTGGAAAACAATTATCAATATAACAAAAACAGAAAGCTTTAACATAATTATTGGAAATGTTTGTAAACATATTCTGATGGTTATTACTGTATGTCCTACATGCACTGTGTCATAACATTTCTATATCTGTTTTTCAATCTAGAAATTTATCAACGTTTTAAAGTATACTAATTAGGGGGGTAGGGAGTGTCTGAGAATTAGTACGCTTTGTACGAATAGGTCAACGTGGACAAGTCTGAACGACCCCAAATCAAACATGTAATCAACATTTTCTGAGGTACCTGCATCTTCATCATCAAAATGTTCTGACATACTATATCCTACTCTTGACGAGCATTTGTACAAAATCCTGGATGATGCCTTAGCACAACATACACAAGTGATGTCAGCCTGAGGACGTTTATTTGCTTTTCTTCAGTTATTTTATAGATACAGTCTGACTCCGAGTCTGACAGTTTTAATCATAGAATCATGTTATGTATTTATTAGTATCAACAATATCAAATTTTTTTAACTTGACTACCAAATTTATGTGTTTTAATGAACCAATTTTTTTAATATAATTTGGCTATTATCTGTTTATGAATATCAACCCTACCATTCAAGAACATTCACAAACTGCTGTTGACAATTTTCAGTACCTGTGGGCAAAGTTTATCAGGATCATGCGTAAAAATTATTTCCCTCTGCATGCAATGTAAACAGGATATGAATTCATTAAGTGTTTCAACATTTCAGCAGCTTACTTTGGCATGTTCACAATGACACCAGTCTAATATTTAAACCTATAAGAATGATTGAAATTTGCGCATTTTATCAATGTTAACAAAACAGGTCCATTTTGAAAGAAAACCTGAAAACGGGAACCGTTACGAACATAAGCCTTATGCAGTGAATCCTAGTGGCAATGAGGAACACACAAGTCTAAGCCATCAGTAGTTCCTTAATACATCTATCCCATGTGTCATTCAACGTGATCTCCTCCAGTTTCCCCGCAAGTTCCTGCATCACATCCGGACATGCACACTTCAACAACTGCAAACATTCCATTGCCTTCATGATGAGCCTGGTCGACACATCATCCGGTGTCAGACCCTGGTCAACGGAAACGTCATATATGAATTTGAGGAGACACTGCAGGATGTCACCACAGTGAACTGACATCCGTGGCCAGGTGACTAGAATGACGGTTTTGAGCACAGCAAGTGTTCCAAGTCTGCAAGTTTCTTGCAGACCATCATAGACCTCCAGGTATGCTGATATGACTCTCAACAACTGCACCAGGTGGCGCACTGCAGTGATTCCCATTTCCTCGAGAAGGCAAGGAAGATGTTCTACATAGGCCCGTCTCAGAACCAGTTTATCCTCGAGTTCCATGTCTGTGAGGATCTGTCGCAGGACCTCATCATAGCGGTTCTCTTTCCTCACAGCGGTGCATTTAACAGGGGATACCTCAACGACTCGCAAGATGCCAAGCAGGCATGGATGGAGCAAGCGAACCAACGTTGCATTGTGTGTATACATCTGTTGTCGTAGAGCATCAAAAATCACATGTGCACGTCCATACCACGATAGTTCGGTTCGACTTGTGTTATCCATAAGATGCTGCAGCAGGAGAACTCCGAGACATTTATGGTCTATTTGGAAGTCGTCAACCAACAGCAGCATAGGTGGTAGCACTAGTGACAACTGGTCACCAAGCTGTGGCGACTTGACATTAAACACACACCAGCTAAATACGTGTTTTGCCGCAGGGTTTATCTTCCATGTAGATTTTGACAACCTTGATTTCAATTCCAACAACACCGCATGGAAACGACTGTCTTGTTGGCAGTTGAGAAAGTCAACAATTGTCGTACATTCACTTGATCTCAAGATCTGTCCAAGCAGAGAATCCGATGCAGACATCGACTGTTCCGATGTCCACAGATGTTCATCTGCATGTTCTGCACACAGCATGAATGCTTTGATACAGACTGTATTCAGTATTTTTTTGACAAAGCGGACACTCTTATTTTCATGTCTATCTTTCAGTGCAGCCAGCCTGTCCAAGAGGGCACCAAACACTGCCATACATAATGTTGCCATGGTGGACACATCAGTAAAGTCTTCTGCAGCATAACCCCGGTCTTCTCTACCTTTGAATTCCCTCACTGCCCCAATCTGATGAATTTTCAACACCAATTTCTTGTATATTAAATCACACTTGTAAAACTGTTCCTCGTCAACGTCAGTATAGTCTTTGCCCAAGAAAAACCAGGATGTTTCTGCGCTGATCACGGTGGTGTGTAAGTTTTCTAAACCAGATGATTCATCTGTTTGACTGTCTAAGTATACCAAGTAGGAATCCAGTGACGTTCGAGACGACCCAGTCAAATTGGAACCCTTGAATCGGAGGGCTTCCTTCGAGGCCATCCTACCTAAGCACGACGACGAAGGGCCCCGACGACGAAGTCGAAGGTTGGTTACAGTTCTCCAGAGAGTCCAAATAATCGGTGTTTTATCACAGTGATTGTCCGATACGGTACTTGCGTAAAAATAGCACGAAAACGTTGTTAATTATCATTTGTGACATTGTCATAGCGCGAGAAAGAACATTCTCTCAACCAGAGACAGAGTAGCCTCTCCCCTCATGATGGGAAGCCATCTTTACTGTCACGGACTTGTGTCGCCGTCTACTGGATAGTTATGCAATTTATGATAACAGTAAAACAGCTCGCCGCATCCTTCACGACTTCAACTATACCCGTAGTACATTGGTTGCACAGCTCCAACTGTAGTCCAGGAGAATCTCAGACCTGGTCAACATGATGTACAACATCATAAACGGACTTGTCGATGTGAACCTTCTGCACTTCTTGAACCCAGCAACCACAGCTCAAGGATATCAAGCGGAGCTCCAAATCCGCCATTCTAGAACTGACACGTACCGGCTATACACGCCTTCCCGTGTACCTGTAAATGCATCATCAGCTACATACATACTTTCATTCAGGTCTTCATGGATGGGGCACCACATATAATTATCAAATAAATTATGGGCATTGTCTTTTATCAGTTCTTAACTTATCACGTACATGAATTTAATAGTAAAATTCGAGGAGCCACCTTAATTTTTTATTAACTCAAATTACTGGGCCAGCAATTTGCATTTTTGACTGATGTGACTGCTTAAATAATAAATTACTAACTGTAATTCATTGTACGTCTCCAAAGACAGTCAACATAAACCTCAGTAACTGGACAATTTGCAGACATTCTGTATATATAAAGCAGTAGAAGAACAATATCCAGGATATATTTTGTCTAATAAACAGTATTTCCGGAATAGAGTCCATGTATTTAAAGATAGGATATTGTCCAGATAATATTGGTAGGGATACAATCAGGCGGAAACGTTAACTTATATATGGTCCGACTCATGACGTCGGACGGAGCAGGCCGCGTTTCGTTGAGCTCTCGTGTGACGATGTTCTCTTGTTACAAATGCGACGGAAAATAATGAAGTTATCTAATGGCATCTAACTTCCAACGATCCGTACGATGAATCTGGTGAGATAAACATTCACAATACCCTAAGATGGGGGTGGATTTGCACATAATCTATGGGTCTGTCAGATTCAGCGTGCTGCCATATTGAACGTCCATCTTGGACATGCCACATTTGACACACCTATCAGACGTGTAACCAACGACAATAAGACATCATGCCGCCCAAGCATCGCCAAGAAAAGCTCGTCAGAGGCTACTCGCTTTGAAGGTATTGACAATGAACTACTAAAACTTACCTTTATTGCAACTCTGAGTGACAGTGATGTTATAAAACAATTGAAACGAGCTCTGTTCCCGCAAGAGATTGTTGACAAAATAGACTACTTAGCAGCTCAGACTGAGCAACTAAAACAAACTGTGAAAGCGAAGGACGAGAAAATCAAAACAACTTGAAAGTAGAGTCGACTTGTTAGAATCGGCCAACAACAGCATCGAGCAATATTCTAGAAGATCCAATTTGAGAATAGAAGGAATACCCGAATCTGTAGGTATTTGTGAAATTGAAAATGCAATCCTAGACATTGTCAATGATCATATGAAGTTAACCTCAGTCCTGCAGTCTCAGAGAGATTGAGCGAGCGCACAGAATTGGCCGCCCTAAAACGGATGGCGGTCGACCACGCACTAAGATTTTGACACTAAATAGCGAACGTCGGAGGGACATACACAGCTCGAATCAACCTAAAACATCACAATACAGCATCGGGTCTAAACCTTCGTTTATTTGTTAATGAACACCTCACGAAAACTCGTTCTGAACTTCTGTATGAACTTGGAAAAAAATGAACTGATTTCTGACTGTTGATCTTTCAATAGAAATATCTTGTACACAGACACTCAGGGTGTTGTCCATCAAGTACGAAGTAAACAGGACGCATGTTTCAAGGTGCGCAGTGTTTGACGCCTGCGTTACGTAACTCCTGTGAACATTCCCGAGACACAGCTGCGTCAAATGACGTAAGCATTGTCTGGCACTTGCACACTTGCACACCTTCAATTAATATAACCTATCCATGTTATACGGATAGATGATTTATTACAGAGTATCATTTTATTTTTCAGACTAAATACAATTACAGTAATCTATTTAGTTATGCTGATTTGTAGTTGGTACATGCCAAATCAAGGCAGTAGGTTAATATATTACTATTACCTTATGATACCTTATGACGATTCTGATCGCAGGATCCAGTTGGTTCCTCCATGATCAGATCTTCAGAATCAAATATTTTTATATCATAATTTCCGGTTCCATTTGTAATTGTTAAAGGAGATTCATAGTCGTATATTATTGCCTGGGTAGACCAGAATTTGTCTAATTTGTTTTTAAATGAGTTAATTGATCTAGCTTGCACTACAGAGTTTGGGAGACTATTCCATGGTTCAGCCACTCTAAGAGGGAATGCATTTTTTCTTAAATTTATTTTTGCTCTTTGGGTAAATATTTTAAGGGAGTGTCCTCTATTTCCTGATCTAAGTGTGACATCCTCCCATTTCAGGAGGTTTGGTGCAGATTCATTATCGTACAATTCGTGCATTATTTTGTAGACTTCTATCATGTCTCCTCTTAGCCTTCGGTATGCTAATGTGGGTAGCTTCAGTAATTTTAGTCTTTCTATATATGATAAATCCCTCATACCAGGAAGTTCTTTTGTGGCTCTTCTCTGGACGTTTTATATTGCTATTTTATGTTTTATCTTATATGGATACCATACTGCTACGGCATATTCTAGGTGAGATCTAACCATTGTCTTATATAGTGGCAAAAAAGTGTGTGTGTCTAGGAATTGGAATGTTCTTCGGATTATTTTTGTCATTTTGGTTGCTTTATTTACCACTTGGTTTATGTGATCATCAAATGACAATTTTGAATCGATAATTACACCTAAGTCAGTTTGCTTATCTATGGTGGCTAGTGAATGTTTAACATTATTGCTTGTCATGAAATATTCATTTTCACCTATATTATTTTTTCCAATTTCCATGTGTTTACATTTGTCTGGGTGGAATTTTAATAGCCATTTGTCGCTCCATTGTTCTAGGATACTTAAATCTTGTTGTAGTATATCCTGATCATTTTTATTAGTTATGGCTCTAAATATCTTAATGTCATCAGCGAACAGGAATGTATTGGATTCAGTTAAATCTGGCAGGTCGTTTACGTATAGAACAAACAGTAAGGGTCCTAGGACAGATCCCTGCGGTATCCCTGATGTTACCTTGTGCCAGTTTGATTCTTTTCCATTTACTGCTACCTTTTGTCGTCTATTTGTGATGAATGCCTCAATCCAGTTAACTAAATCATTCCTAATGTTAAAACTTTTTAATTTACTTATTAGTCTCGTATGTGGCACAGTATCAAAAGCCTTTTGAAAATCCATATAAATAACGTCTATGTAATTACCCTTATCCATTCTGAGGTCCATTCATCTAGTATTTTAATTAGTTGGAGAACTGTTGATCTGCCAGATATAAAACCATATTGTTTTTGACTGAACAGACCATTGACTTTCATGTAACTGATGATGTGATTTCTAATAATTTTTTCCATGCATTTACAAACTACGCTTGTTAGGCTTATTGGACGGTAGTTGCAAGCTAATTTCTTGTTTCCTTTTTTATATATTGCTGATATTTTGGCATCCTTCCATTCGTCGGGAATACTTGATGTTTTTATAGATGTTTCAAATATTTTTTGTAATGGGAGACAGATATTTTCTGACAACTCAATTAGTAATCTGGCACCAATTTCATCAGGGCCAGGCGACTTGCTTATATTAAGTTCTTTTAATGTTAGTAATATTATGTTTTCAGTTACTTTTAGCTCATCCATTGCTAGTTTAATATTTACTTTGGGTGTAGTTGGGATAGACCCTGTCTGTTCATTAATGAATACACTGGAGAAGTAGTTGGCAAGAATATTTGCTTTTTCTTCATCTTCAGTTGTTGTTTGGGATTTCGGATTTGTGTGGTCTATATTAAGTTCCCCAATTCCTTGTTTAACTGTAGTTTTTGATTTATAATAGTTCCAGAAGACTTTAGGGTTTTTCTTAGTTTGAATGGCTAAATTTTTTTCAAACTCCTTTCGGAGCTTTCTGGTTAAAGCTCGGATTTTATTCCTGCTTTTACAATACTCTAGATATTTTGTCCCATCCCTTGTTTCAATGTATCTTGTCCATAGTCTATTTTTACGTCTAATTAGTTTTCTGGTGTTTGCATTCAGGGGGAAATTTCCCTTTCTGTAATTTGAAACTTCTTTTTGAGGTACGTATTTATCTTCTAATAATCTTAGTACTGTTTTAAGGATTTCCCATTGGTCGTTAACGTTGTCTTTACAGTCTTTAAATTTCTCTTCCCAATTTATATCTGAACACTCTTTCCTCATTTCTTCATAATTTGCCTTATTGAATAGCTTCCGTTTTTTAGTGTATTTATTTGTTATAACTTTGCACAAAATATTGAATGTAATGACACAGTGGTCACTTTTACCTAGAGGGCTGAGGTATTCTATTTCCCCTATGTTGTCTTCTTCGTTTGATAAAATCAGATCTAAAAGGTTTGTGTTAGTTGTGCCTCGTCCTCTGGTGGGATTTGAGACATGTTGATACATGAATGTGTCTCTAAGGCATTCTACAAATTTAAAATTTAGGTTACTGGGGTTAATTGATTTGGTCGTCCAATGTTTCCAGCTAATATCTGGGAGATTGAAATCTCTTGTAATTACAATGTGTGAATATTTAAGTCCTGATGTGGATCTAATCATATTTAGAAGTTCTGCGTTATTTTCTTCTGACCCCCCATCGCTCCTATATATGCATCCAAAGAGAAGTTTGGTTTTATTTTTAAGTTTAATTTCTATAAATAAGCATTCCTTGAAGGTTGAGACCAGGTTTATATTTTCTGCGTATAGGGAATTTAAGACGTACAGTATAATACCCCTACCTTCATTATTTTCTATATTTTGGAGAACAATGTATAGCCTTCTAAGTAAAATTCTGGTATGGTTACAGTGCATTTGGGGTTTTTTGGTTTTACCTCGTTAATTGCTATTATGTGAGGTTTCAGTTCTTTAATTCTTTGTTCAAATTCATTTTGCTTGTTCCTTAGTTGGTCAGCATTGGTATAAAAACACAGAGTGTTGCCTATGTCATTAAGATTATTTTTATTAACATTTGTTTTACGGCTAACGTGTCGTAACACTATTGCTTTTGTTTTAAAAACAATTTTTCGATATCAAGAATATAACCACCTAAGCCTATGTGCGCATGTCATTTAATGGGCACGTGAGATTATTAATGATTGGCAGACCTATCTCACCATTGTATTGTGACTTGTATTATCACCATTACTCTCGGTACCTCGATGGTAAGCACAATCCCAAGGACTGGGTAGCGTGCTGTATAACAACGTACCTTTACTTGAGGTTTTCTTACAGGTGTTGGGGTAGTTTTTTTGGTGGACCGAGAGTAAATAGTATAAAGGATCACTTCAATCGGATCGTTGTTGCCTATCCCCATTTTGTGTGTTTACACAAGTAGGTGTCATAATGTCGAATTTCTGCGAATTGCTATTATATGAACTATTTTCCTGAATATGGTGAGGTAAATGTTAGAGTGTATATAGACGAATTGCATCGACAAGTTATGCAATAATAGTATCCAAGTGTGGTGTGGGAGCCCACATTGGAAGTTTATTGTTAGGCATGGGGCATGACCAGGTTATGCAATAATTGTACCCATGATGTTTTCGCTTTTGGCGTGGTACATTATATTAAAAGGGGTATCAACGTAATGGGACCGTCCACGACACGTTCGTCGTCTCCAAGTCATGTTGACGGCCGACTTACAGAGCGTTCAGCCGACTGTTCAACTGCCTTCCCCGCGCGCGCGACACCAGTGCGTCCGCACGAGCTATCGTCACGACACGTTAGCCGTCGTCACGACACGTTAGCCGTCTCCACGACATATTGCCGGCTGACATACTGTACGTCCAGCTGACCGTTCAACTGTCTTCCCCGTGTGTGACACCAGAGCGTCCGCGTCAGCCGTCGTCATGAAACATCGCCGTCTCCACGATCTATTGACATCTGGCTTACTATCGTCCAGCCGACAACAACCTCGACATCACTGCGATCGAACGTATTCTGCTGCAGGTGAGATGTGACCGCCCAGCAAACACATAACATTTTTATAACATTTGATAAAGGTTATATACATGTTATAACGAAAACATTTTTCAATAACATTTCGTAAATGTAAATAAAATGTTATGTAACATTTCAGAAACATCATACAGATGTTTTTAAGATAACGTAATTTTACATTTTTCAGTGATGTTTTTAAAACATCATTAAAACATTCCCATCAAACACAATAATGTTTTAAAAACATCAGAAAAATGTTTCCTCAAATGTCATAATAATGTTTTTTTAATGTTATAATGATATCAAAATGTGCCATCTTGGAAACATTTGAAAAACATTTTTGAACAATGTTTTTTTTTAAATATATATATAACATCATGAAAACATGTTTGACAAAGGAACCTAAACATCACAAAAATGTTATTTTAATGTTGTATTAAAAATTTCACTTTGAAAGGTATAAGAAAAGCTTTGATTTTATGGCTGAGCCCAGCAAACACAATACTGTTTTAAAAACATCAGAAAAATGTTTTCTAAAATGTCATAAAAATGTTTTTGTATATGCTATAATGATATCAAAATTTGCCATCTTGGAAACATTTGAAAAACATTGTTGAACAATGTTTTATTAAAACATATATATAACATCATAAAAACATTTTTGACAAAGGAACATAACATAAAAAAAAATTATTTTAATGTTTTATTAAAACATTTCACTTTGAAAGGTATCAGAAAAGCTTTCATTTTATGGCTGAGCCCAGCAAACACAATACTGTTTTAAAAACATAAGAATTTTTTTTAAAAATGTAATACATTTTTTTTAATGTTATAATAATATCAAAATGTGCCATCTTGGAAACATTTGAAAAACCTTTTTGAACAATGTTTTATTAAAACATATATATAACATCATAAAAACATGTTTGACAAAGGAACATAAACATCACAAAAATGTTATTTTAATGTTTTATTAAAAATTTCACTTTGAAAGGTATCAAAAAAGCTTTGATTTTATGGCTAAACCCAGCAAACACAATACTGTTTTAAAAACATCAGAAAAATGTTTTCTAAAATGTCATAAAAATGTTTTTTTAATGTTATAATAATATAAAAATGTGCCATCTTGGAAACATTTGAAAAACCTTTTTTGAACAATGTTTTATTAAAACATATATATAACATCATAAAAACATTTTTGACAAAGGAGCATAACATCACAAAAAATTAATTTTAATGTTTTATTAAAACATTTCACTTTGAAAGGTATCAGAAAAGCTTTAATTTTATGGCTGAGCCCAGCAAACACAATACTGTTTTAAAAACATCAGAAACATTTTTCAAAAATGTAATAAATTTTTTTTTTATGTTATAATAATATCAAAATGTGCGAAGCGAAGCCAGCGACAGCGATTGATGTCGGCGGCAGCGCAAAACAAACAACACGTTGATACTCGTTCATTGACATTGTTCACCTAATGTTTCTTGAGAATTGTCAAAGCAATTCTAAGTAGGTTTAAGCAGGCCCAGTTGGCATTTTCCCCTGGCGGCAGAAATTCGGGATCCACGACCGACCGCGTTATATCCGAATCCGCGTAATATTACATTACATCGTAAATTTAATCGTTTTCGCGACGCGAAACCAACGAAAATACGAATTCGTCATCCGCATATGAAACGATGTTAAGTGGTGCGTAATAAATGTATGCTTCGGTCGAGATCGGTTGAAAGACGAGGTGAAACAATTATTAATTCTACCTATTGTATTTTTCTGTGTTTTATTAGCTTACATACTACGTTTGTCAAATCATATACGTTTTCGGCTGCTCAGGTCCAGGTTATTATTTTCGATTCGTAGGCCTGTTGGTCCAGTACATCATCATCGTAGTAGATCTATTCCATAACAAAATACGTACGTGTGTTTTATTCAGTTCAAGAGTCAAGAGGGTGTGACATTTAAAAATAATACACGTTGATGCTAGTATACTCGTTTAATAAGTTCCATAAACTGCATATTGCCGTATAAGATAATGGTGCAAGCACACGGGGCTTCGACAGCGTTCTTGGGCTTGGTGCAGCGGGCGGGGGTCGCTGTTGTTTAGTAGCTCCCTGGTGGCAGATATGAGAACACCTAACGCGCCTCGCTTACAGCGCGGTCCGAAGTCGTGGACCCCGACTACCGCGTTATAACAAGGCTCGACTGTAGATGCAACGAGGTATGTAGCTAACTGATGAATAACCAAAAGTCACTTAGAATGTATTAGTATTACAAATGTATTGTTTTTCATTGTTAAACTTGATGTCAAGATCAATCTCAAAATGCAGCACGCTGTCACATGTACTTTCCCGAATGTTATCCTTGTCAAATATAAGGCTAATCTACCAACTTAACACTGTGTAGATCTGAGACAGTTGTGTCCAGTGACATTACTTATTTTGTGTAATCATCACTATAGCAAGGGGTGGTATAGTAGTACTACACTACCCCTAGCAGCAACACTAATTAAGTTCCAAGTTTCAACAGGGTTATCTGCCAGCTAGGGGTACTGTTGTATCAACTGTCCATTTAGTAGGCGATTGGCCAACATATAACATATGCCATGACTTATCTTCTGCATCATTAGTTATAGAGGAAATTTGTTTGAGCAGGATATAGACGCGTTGAGTGCCCATATGAAAAGAGCACGGAAACGGGAATATTGCAGAAGATGGATGTCGGAAAAGAGAATAAAGTCCAAAATAGATGCAGATACACGTGAATTAATTGGAGACACTTCCGAAAATGAAACATCAGAAGATGTGACAGAATTTCAAGAAAGCAATAATGACTAAGTTGAGCATAACACAAATGCTGAACATGACCACAGTGATGAACATGACCACAGTGTTAAACATGACCACAGTGATGAACATGACCACAGTGATGAACATGACCACAGTGTTGAACATGACCACAGTGATGAACATGACCACCATAGTGACAATGTTACTAATGATGATTATGATGACAATGCATACAGTGATACTATTACTGATGACATCCCTACTGACAGGGAAGTAGAATCATACAGTGAGAGTGAATCATCAGAAAGGTGAGGTCTGGCAGAAATCCTGCCGCCCAAATTGTGAAAAGACTCTTCGAAGAAATACAACATGAAGAGGAGTATACAACTCTACAAAGACATATTTATCATAGACGGCCAGATAATGCATACAGATCTAGTACTGTGAAGTGGTTTGTGTGGAGAATAGACAAGAAGACACATACAAATGCAGGATTTACCATTCACCAGGGGCTTTATTTATGCACCCCTGTGATTCTCGGACTATTGGTGGCTGCAAAGTGCGGAGAACAAACTATGAAATGAAAATTGTGGAAGGAAAAGTCCTAACTAAGAGATGTATAAGGATGGACTCTGGCAGTGACATTGTGTTTATTCAGCTCCTTCATGACTACTGAGGTACACACGCACACACACATGCTTACTTTGTTAATGTCCTTTGTAAAAAATCATATTGTATTATGTTAATAGCCATGATATTTGAGCCACTTGTTATAGCTAACATATTACAAACAGTAAAATATAGAGATGAATAAAACATTCATATGTAATTTGTAAGGCATAGAAATGCATGCTGCACATGAAAACAAAATCAGTTTTCCAGAACCTATGTATCAACTGATAGAAGCTTGGGCTATGTCATTGATTATGTATTAGTATGGGACAAAACTGTGGAATTCGTTGAATGTCAGTGTAATTAATATTAAATTTTTCAATTATTTTAAAGCATAGAGAAAATATAAGCTTTGCCTGTGTAAAACTGTACAAGCTGATTTGTAAACAGTTTTGATTTGATTTCACATCTCCTTGGTTTCAGTGTAGCCATGCCATACTCTGTGGTTCTTTTCAAAGAAGGTGATGCTGTGGAAGTGGAAAGCATACCAACATCATGGATAGAAAAAGAGGAGATGGGGTAAGTAATAAAATGCAATTTTTGTGTGGAATACTAATTATGGCTTAATTGGTTATTTGCAGATATTACCCAGGCTGACTACGTAAGAATTTGTTTTAGTGGAGAGAGGGAGGGTTCGTGTAAAAACATTTGGGTTATATTTTGAGAAAACCCGTGACAGAAAACGCAGCCAAAATATCAAATAGCCAAACTTTTTGTCTCTCAATATGTATACTTAAATACATCTACAAATAGACAAAGATAATGTCAGTTTGTTACATTAACTATTTAATTTAATGTTAGTTATCTTTGTCATATTTGTTTAACTTGGCAGAAAATTTACTACTGGCCATCTGGAAATGACCAGAAGAAGAAAATAAAGAGGAATGAAATGCCTGACAAGGCGCAGTGGACAGCATACAATGTTCGCATCATAGGCAAAACTGGTAATGCACATTATTCATAGTTACATATTAGATTCTTGATATGTAAAGTAGAATATAGGAGGGGTGGTTTGTTGCAGTCATGTTCTCATGATAGAGAATTGTCAAAATGTGATTGTTTTTAGAATCAAAAACGCACCATTGGCTATTTTATAATTAATTAGAAATGTAAAATGAAAAGGCCGACAACATTGTATATGCATGCTTTACAACAATTTACCAACAAATTAACTCATGCTATTGTCATCAACCCATTTGTGAGTGTGTGACAACAGGCTTCATTGATTCTAAATGTATTGTATACTGCCAACCAATAATTGTTAAACATTTGTCCATTTAGGCAAGGAGATCCTTTGTTTTTGTTGTAAGTTGAGACATTTTCCTGATTAATTCAGAGTACCCCGACTATGAGACAGCTTCCAAGTATGCGAAAAAGGCAGAGGATACATCTAATGTTGAGCCAGATGAAGCACAGGGGAAGCGGCATTGCCAAAAGCCAAAACGCTACCAATCTCCTGATTCACCGGCAGTAGTTAGTGAGGAGTGTGGAGAAGATGGTAATGAAAATTAAAATGCCCCATCTCATATTTGCTTTTATCATCCAATATGTATATCTTCCCAGTAGAGCGGTCTGTAATGAGAGGTGTCTATATGTTACAGAATTTTAAAGATGACCAATACTTTTATCCAAACATTTGTACATGGCCTTTTTATTTCAAATAAAATCAATTGTAAAATTTTATATCATACATTATTCAACATTCATAAGTATAGTGTGTACATGTGTTTGCAACACATTTCTTATTCTACCTTATTTGATGGGAAGTTAATGTGGTGTACATGTTTTCTATTTTCACAAATGATTTTGAAATGTGATTTGTGGACATTCTGTTGTTATGAAAGACTTTGGTGTCTGATTCTGGACAAATATCAATTTGATTGTAGGTTTAACTTCAAGAACATATCGGTATTCTACCAAGACAAACTCTGTACAACCCTGAAAATAGTTTCAGATTCAGAAGTTGAGGAAACTCCAGATACTGTGGAAACAGTTGCACTCCCTCCACCTCCTTTCAGTTTCTCAGGTAACAATTATACAAAAATACATAAAATATAGTTAATGTACAACAAAGGACAGTGGAACTTGGTTAATCCTGACACCTTGATACCCACTGTATGTGTCTGGATTAACGAGCTATGATTTTAATATCAAAAGTATCATGCATTTACTGTACACATGTCTATCACACTTGTTGAATACTATAACATAATGTGGACATTAAATGTCATCTGATTCACTTGTACAGGTCTAATGGCTATTTATTGAAGAAGTCTGAGTTTTGTCTGCTTGGTTTCTCTATATCTACTATTGTAAGAATGTGATGTCTCTGTCCAAATGTATATCCTAAATATTTCATGT
This sequence comes from Lamellibrachia satsuma, assembly GCA_033239005.1. NCBI lineage: Eukaryota > Metazoa > Annelida > Polychaeta > Sabellida > Siboglinidae > Lamellibrachia > Lamellibrachia satsuma. The sequence goes on along the minus strand of BSQZ01000075.1, from coordinate 1,784,616 downwards.
CACTGTGACTTTCATGTCAAATAAACTAATAGATAATAATATATAATTGTAACATTTATGTTCAATACAGCACTGGATACTGAAAGTGGCAGTGATTTGCCCAGAGGTAAATCTTCTAAGCGTACAGAGCCACCACTTCGACCTAGTTGCAGTTCATCCCAGGCCCAACTTAAGCTGCCGCAAGTTCTCGGCAAACAACAACGTCCACAGGGTGATGGACTGCAAATGGAGAGTCCTGGCAGATCACAGATGATGTCGAGCTCCTTCTGCATTCAAGGTACTCCTTTATGCTTCTTTACACGTAGGCCGTTTTAAGTGCTAATATACCATTGGTCTTTCCCTACTCAGGGGACCCCATGGGAAAATTTGACACTGTTTTTATCCTCCTTGTCACCCCATTAAATAAGCATCATTCAATTAAATAAATGCCCCTTTTCTTACCATTTGGGGGTTGCTGGCAGGGGGAGGACCCAACTAAAATTGCTGGCATTGGTCATTCCATAATCAGGGAACCCCAAATGAAGATTTGACACTCTTTTTAGCCTTGGCACAATTCCCATAAATAAATGTACTTCTTTCTCACCCTTTGGGGATTGCTTGCAGGGGGAAGCCCCACCTAAAATTGCTTGCATCGATTCAAGCGGATATAGTTGTCTCAATTTTTCAGTTCTGGCCAAGCTAGAGAAACTGGAGAAAACAATGCAGGAGATAAAATTATCTCTCGTCACTTCACAGCCAGATGATGACTTGACATTAGACACCATTCTGCCTAATGGCAAGAAACTGAACACACTCAATGAACTGAGCAATTTTGAAAAACAGTTGGGTGAAGATGATGACATAAGGAATTGATTTAGTATGTTTAAGATATGTTTGAGTCAATTATAAAGTGGCATTGCTTTTTTACTGTATTTTTGAAGAAACCTTAGAGTCTAAATTAATTTGGAAAGCTTTCTATACAGAACCTATTTCTAGGAATTATTGTGACATTTCAAATTATGCTTAGAGGTGTGAAATATAAATTATTTCATGAATTTATAAATATCAAAATGGTCCAGCTTCATAATTGTTTAGTCAATAATGTTTGTGTTCCTTCAAGACAAGTTCACTTCATATAGCTACAGATACTCTGACTGTAACTGATTGTTGGTCCAACATTATAACATGGGAAGCAAAAGGTTAAAATAATCCAAAAGAAAATAAATTATCTATTTATTATTGGTTTAGGAATACAAATTTGCTTGTGAGTGACAATAATGAGTTTCTGCAAGTGCATACATACATATGTACGTGTGTGCGCGCGTGCGTGCATGCATGCATGCAAACAATTTTATAATATAGAAATGATCAAACTTTGTTCCTTTAAAATAGAGTTGTCATTTTATATAAAATATATATTTATTTTACACAGATTCAAATTCTTTCGTCACTAGAGGGTGCAAGCCTTGCTAGATCCTGCAGGGCCATTATGCGGTCACTGATGACTCATGGCCTTATGAGTTTGTTCAGTGTTATGGGGCAAAAGGGAAAACTACCCTTTCGAGACCATCTGCTGTGCAAAGTGGTCTCAAGTAAGTATATTTCCATTGACCTGTGTGCTTATTATATTATCATGATCTTACTATAAGCAATAGTTGTTTATTGATTACTAAACAAATTTTTTTCTAACAAATTCCCTTAACTTACAAAATCGTGGGCGCATGAATACACAGCTATTTTTTGTAAATATTGACGGGCATCGCACATGGGGGCATTTTAAAAGAGCTGGAGGCATGTGATTTTGATAAACGTTGGTGAGCATGTCAATGAGATGATGGCAGTTGCTGCACATTTATTTCAGAATTTTTGATGGTCAGGTTTTCTTATAATCAGACAAAACGTTAACATGGCCACCAATGCAATTCCCAACTGTGGTCTGACTCCAAATAGAGTGTCATGGCAACGGAAACAGAAAACATGGATGTTGATTTTTGTAAAAAGTACACTGCAAAATTACAAGAAAAGGTGGTATTGTCTGCCAATGGGCAGTGTCAGTTGTGGACAGGGTGCAAAAAAGGGAAATTCAGTGACTATGGTGTGATTAATTGCCGTTTTGAGTGTGGCTACAGAACGGTTACAGTGCATCGTTTAAGTTATATGCTTGAACACAAAATTACACGTGTTGAACCTGGCTTAGATGCCAGTCATCTTTGTCATAACAGTCTGTTTCTGACAGCAAGTCATATCTCTATGAAGTTTTACTATTGCATTGCCATTGATCTTCTGGACGGCGGTTTCTGTTTGAATCGAAGTAGTTCTGCATGCGCTTTAACTTGGTATGACGGATATGCAGACGCACTGATGATCGACGTTTGTATTGTCTCTGGTATTCCACCTCATGCTGGATTTGCTTGACAGCTGTAGCGACCTGTCCACCTCTCGTAATAGGACAATGTACATTCTCCAACTTGCGCAGCATTGAATTCCCCGCTCCATAATTTATGCGATCGATCACTGAACTCACTCGTCCATGTGCATTTCTACTGAATTTAACATTCTTCGGCAATGAAGCACTGAATGATCGGTTAATGGATTCATTCTTGTCAGTTGTAAGTCTGTGTCGTGTCATCTGGAGTGCTGAATTTCCAAGTCGCATTTCTATTAATCCTTCAAGTGTTGCTCGGTCTTCATCTGTCATATTGAGTCGTGTCAGGCCACATGCCTTCAAATGCTGTGACCTTTTCCACCAGTTGTTTCGCTTGCCTCCACGACAGACAATTCCATGTCGGTGGGTGACAGTTCTGACATGAGCCAGAATAACAGTCCATTGTTGCTTGGATTATCTTTGGCATCTTAGTAGTTATCATTCTAATGTCACCAGCATAAAGTGTGACCTTTTCCACCAGTTGTTTCACTTGCCTCCACGACAGACAATTCCATGTCGGTGGGTGACAGTTCTGACATGAGCCAGAATAACAGTCCAGTGTTGCTTGGATTATCTTTGGCATCTTAGTAGTTATCATTCTAATGTCACCAGCATAAAGTGTAGATTTTCTGGCATCGTGTTCTTACATCCGCTGCAAAAAATTTCTTGTGTTCAGCTCTCACCATGGCATTCTCTCCCGGGAACATTCTGGATGAGAAAGATGCTCTCATGATATGTCAGAACTGTGTCTGACCGAGATGTGTTGTGTCAGCCTGCCGTTCTGCCGCGACTGTTGGCATGGCATCCTGTAACCCATAAAATGCTTTCGCATCACCGTCTGTTGCAACGAATTTTAGTCCGAACTGTTGCTGGGCAAAGCTCACTCCGATTTGGCGGCCTATTTCATATTCTGACATTGGATCGACCACACGAATTGTGGCTGTACATCCTTGATGGCCTGTGCACGACACATTTTGACCTTGATTGCGAAGTGATGAGCCTAGTTTGCATAGCTTGTTTTCCATGTGAAAACCTAGAATCTCATGCTTGTCCGTCTGCCATTCAATCGCGGTTCCCACTGCTTGACTTGCACTCTGTCCACAACCGTAGCTGTTTTTCACGCAGAACATTTATCTCTAGTTTTTTCCCTCTTCTGCTGTAGGTCATCAATCGTGGACTGAGAAGTAATTGTGGCAACCCAGTTGGATGTCCTTTGCATCCCGCTTTGACTTGGGGGAGGTGTGTTTGTTGTGGGCAGAATGTGTCGCAACTTTGTGTTTCCCATCATTGTATCTTGTAGTCCTACATGGATGGCTACATTTGGAGCACACGGTTTCTGACCACGACTGCCCGGGTTTACTTCGGAATACAGTTTATACATACGTGACTTGTAGTGACAGGCTGTACAGGACAATGACTGTTGCCAACACAAACCAATTTTTTTCTCATGTACTTCGAAGTGTGGAAGAATACATGTGTCCTCTCTGCTAGCATGCTCTTTAAAGCAATCATTCCATATTGCTGCATTTTTGTCCACACTAAGTAGACGCATTTCAGAAACTGCATGAGTATCTGTCTGTACGTCAGCTTGAAGATAGATGTCTGTTAGGTCAGGGCATTGATCAAGCTGTGGCCGTAGAATTTTGCTCGTGCCTGGCCGACCCTCTGCGTCTGAAACTGCCAGCAATCCTGAAGGAGTGGTTTGCACCACTCTGTCAAAGTCATCCTGGCTTAGCCGTGGCAACCAAACCCCACTGTTAACCCCACTGGGTTCCTGTTGGATTGCTGCATCTGATGGTTTGTGGTAACAGTGGCCGGTCTTGAAGCCACCAATTTTCATCTTAATTTCACCAGCAGGTGGACATTTCTCCTCACTCTTTCTACTACTACTACTACTACTATCATGTGTTGTCTCCTCCATTGTAAAATCCCAGGTAAATCCAAGTAAAATTACTAATGAAAGTGACAAAACCATTATCTGAATGCAAAGACGTCTAATCCGCCTGAGAAAACAGATGACAGTGACAGGAGACCAGTATATTAGGGGGGGGACATATTCAAACTAGTGCAGCCTCCCTCTGATAAGTTACATCAAAGCAGAACAAGTCACATTATAATATAATTACTTAGCAGACAACTTTTGTTTATTTCAGTTAATTAGACACAGTCATCTTTACTCAAGTCCATGTGAAGAGCACACATCTATTGGGAGTTGAGAAAATCCTGGACAGGCCCAGCTGTTATCTGATATGGCCTAGTGAGCTGGCGTAACTGTTTCACAGGGAAGGTGAGTTGTTTCTGAGGACTCCACTAAGTAGGTTATGTAATGTTATGCAATTCGACAAGTTGCGGTGTCTGGCTTTTCAGTAATCCACACTCAAAGGTGATATTTGGGTCTGTTTACATAGGTGTATTGTGGCACCAGGTAAAAAAATATACTTTCCTTTTCAGATTTTTCAAAATGTTTCTGACAACATGACTCCCTCTACCTTTCCCCGAGCATTCGCTCCCTGTTGTATCCGGCATCGCATGAATGCTTATCCTCATTAACCATTCCTCTAAGTTACCAAGGGGTGTGATAGCATACCGGTTAGAAGGCCGGACTCTCAGTCGAGAGAACCCGGTTTCAAATCCCACTGCGGTCGCTTCGAACCTTGGCAAGTTTGATCACCCCACGTTGCCACAGTTCACTCAGCTGTATAAATGAGTACCTGGCAATACAGACAGTGGTGGATATATGAACGAATAGCCTTCGCGCAGCAATTGCAGCGTGGCAGAATACTTCCCAAAGAAGTTGAGATGGCTTTGGAATGAACAGGTCTGCCAGGGTGTGAAGTGTAAAGTGCTTTGAGCAGTCCTATGGACCGGATACCGCGCTATATAAGAACATACCTTTACTTTTTACACAAAGCCATCCACTTGGTTGAACTCCTCATCATCCAAACTAATGTTCAAGTCCTCTCTCTGATGTCAAACCCACATCTCTTCTGTCTTCTCCCGGCTCATTATCGGTCCCTGCTTCTTGAACATCCCCTTCCATTGCTCCAACACTTCCTGTAGTTCTTGTTTTTTGTCTGCTATCATGGCCAGATCGTTTGCATACATCCCCTTCCTGAGAACATCCTTCATGCTGATCTTCCTGCTGATTAGTGCCACCACCATGATAAAGAGTAAAGGGTCATTTCCTTGCCTCTAACCGATGTTAACTTTAAACTCTTCCGACAACCCATATCCAACCACAACTCTTGTTTTTGTTCTCAGGAACATGACAGTTATGGGTGTTGCACGCCATGACACAGAACTGACTAAATACAACCAACTCATTACAAAGACTCCCAGTTAAGTCAGACTCCCAGATAATTTATTTTGTAATTTCTGTAAACTATTATAATGATCAAACTACAACACTGACTGATATGTATTGCCTGTATATACTTGATGTCATCATTCCAGGTGCCACCATCAAACCTCAGTCACAAAAGTCAGTACACAACATGACTACATCAGTGGACGACACAGAGCCATTCGATTACACAACAATTGACGTATCAGCAGTAAAGACGTCACAACAAGACGGCGTCGGTGTCACCTGGGACAAACCACACAAGGATGAGAACATCGACAGCGTAAGTTCTTGGCTCATGCTAATTATTGCACTCACAGCCAAGTCAGTCTTTACGCAGACATTACAGCTTACTTGAAGTGTAAAGTGATTGTTGTACTCACAGCACAGTCAGTCTTTACACATATATTACAGCTTACTTGAAGTGTAAAGAGCTCTCTTGCTCTTGCATTAAAAACACGCGGGAAGGAGTTGTAGACCGAACTGCCCCAGGTATATGGGTAGCTGTCTTGCCCCAGGGGGCACCAAGATGGCTTTTTGGGGTATTTTTACTGCTGCAAATGTTGATCCTTTTATGGTCGTCGGCACACTGCTTCAAATGTTCATCCTATCATTCCACTAGTATTCAACAGATGTGTAATATAGATGTAATGTTTGGTCGAATTATATATATTTTTCGAATGGAACCATTGGTTGATTCAGACAGAAAAGGAAGCATTTAAGTAGACAGGTTTTCTTACACCTATGTGTAACAAGATATTTGTAAAAAAAATGTGTAACATATTCACATGGCCTGCATTAAAAGAAACTCTAGAAAATTTGACCCATTCATTTATTGGCTTTTGGGATGATGAAATGACGACATCTGTTAATACCATTGCAGACACAATGGGTCAGCTCTTTACTCCATCTCTCGTGAGTAGTACGTCACCACGAAGAAGTGAGTTGGTTGTTGTGCATCAATCAGCTGAGATTTTCCCAGAAGCATATGGTAAGTGAGCAAGGAATATATATTTAGACTGAATTAATATTACACCATTAATTATTTCAATACTATGCGGGAAAGTTCATTTTGGCAAAAGTGTACCCTGTACGTGAAAACGCCCACATACAAATGTATTTATTATTACCTTTGTTAAATTTAATTTATATAAATGTTATAACTTATTGTATTATTAAAAAAAATACCGTTGCAGTCGACGGTCCAACATAATGAAGATATTGCCATATGGTTTCTCCTGGAAGTGTTTAAGGACAATCAATGCAGACTGTTCTGGCGACACAGCAAATGATCAAGTGTTGACTGAATTAATACCATTCAGTGAACCATGTGTAGGTGTTAAATCTGTTATTGACCAGACTTGAGCGGATCTACACACTGGGTAGTGGGTCCAGGAAGTGTATGGAAGGAGACCATTTTCTTGCTGAAGCTATCTGCCGCATTTGATACCATTGGTCACAGGACAACTTATTAAAAGTGTGTCAATGTGGTGTGGCATATCTGGAACAGAGCTGGTTCTCATAATATTTAACTGATAGATGCAAAAGAATGAAGATAGCGAATTGTTTCTCAGCTACGCTCCCTACTTCACGTAATGTTCCTCAGGGTGTTTCACTCTCTACGCTACTCTACTTGGCTCAGTTATCCAACGTCACAACTTGGATCACCAAGTGTATGCTAATAAATCACAGACCTATGCTATTTTGGCTACATGAGATACAAATCACTTCCAAAACTAGCTCAGGGATTGTCTCCACAAAATCTTCCATTGGATGACAGAGACCACATTAAAGTTAAATGCAAGTAAATCCGAGTTAGTTATTATTGGTGGGGTAAATTTTGCATGTCTATTTGAATCGATTAGGTGCGCACAATATGTTGCAAGACGTTTCCTTATGTGTCAGACTTTAGATTGCATGTAGAGAAGCACAGTAAAATCAAAACGTGTGGAAAGCATTAGCTTAACAGTGTCGCCTGGCTGTTCTTCGATGAGAACAAATTTGCATGTTTGCTGGAGTGCCATAAAACACTAATATTATATAGCCTTTTTGTTTAGGGAGTGACGTAGAGTGATATAATGAAAGCATTGATTTACTAAAATGCAAGGAAGGACATCAACGTAATAATTTACATGTAATTGATTACGGATTGACAGACGTTTGCTACGATGACAATAAAACTGATGCCGATTGACCAACTAATGCGAATCGAGAATAATAACCTGAATCTGAATATGTAATGATCGATGTACTTTTGTTTAAAAATAAGAGTCCAATGACGTGAGTGACACTTAGCATTATCTGCTATTTGGTTGCACCTCCTATCGGTCGCTGGAGAGACCAATCCACAGTCACCGGGTCTCTTATGGTTACATATCGAGCAGCTCTCAGGGGAGAGATTTGTCGGCCCCCAGACCTTCCTGTAGTTCTCCAGCCCAAACTACTGACAATCCCTATATGTTGAGCTTGTAACCTCCTATGACAACACGACAACCCGTTTATATAGTAGGTAAACCTATTTAGCTGAATTTGTGGTGTGAACTCTTGAAACAGGTTAACTTTACATTTAACTGATATAACAACTACTAATTAAACAATTTAGTTAATTAGAATGTTTCTTATATGGCATAGTTCATGTTGTAATGCTGCAAAGTTATAACATGCATAAATAATATTACTAGTCTATGTTATTGATATTGAATTATGCAGATCTAGTGGTGAAATTATGCGCATGCGCCGGAAGTGATCACTCTAAGATGGCGTCTACTAGAACGTTGGCCGTGTAATTGATATCAACAACCCTACAAAACCCTGTCTTAGGAATACAACACACTCCAAGTGTAAAATGTTTATTATATTGGCAATAGTATCATCGAACATTTGTGATAACTGGTATGTCTGTTTATTATCTATGCATCTAGCAATTCCCACCGCCGTTACTTTGTTAACTGTTACGTTAGCCAACAATAAGCCAAAACGCATAGAAAGTGTCTCGTCTCCTTGCCAGCAACAGTCTAGCCAAATATTCGTGCGACTAATAGTTGCATCATAAGCAGAAAAACATAGTTGTCACTAATAAGTAATCTGTCCCAATACATTAATCAAAACTCCATATGAAATGATCAATCGTTTGTAGAATGAATAAGATATGTATCAGAATTAAAACCATATCAAATATGTGTACTCCGTAGTATAGATATTATTTATCTACAAAGCCAAACAATGTTTATACACAAACCTTCCGCATTCTGGTAGGTCACAAAGTCCCTGTTTATAATGCTCCTTTTGTTAGTAGCTGTCTCGAATCATCTCTTTCTTCACCAATTTCGTCCGACTGGCTGTCAACGCAATGCATTTCTACCTATCTAGATGAGATCAGCTTTTACAGAGAACACCACAGGAAGCACGCAGCGTGTGCTATTGATATACAACGTATGTTGAAGCAGATAACATGCACTCCAACACGGATGTAGCTCACGAAATGCTATCTTGCACACTCCTCCATATTTCTCCAATTGATCATTCTTCGGTCATGGTAGGCCGTACACCGTATACCAATTTTTGGAAGAAGAATCACCAACTTCGCATGGATTGCTATATAAGACACGCTAAATGCAAGAACTCCCCGCATGCTGGCTGGTAAACAGGAATGAACCATTGTGGTCTGTTGTCTGTGCTGGCGGAAGTAATCAACGAACTACGACACGCATTGTCCATGCGCTCGGACGGCGTTGTCCTGTTTGCATAACATAATCTATTGCAGCACCACGCCTTGACACCTGTCAACGCCCTGAATGATTTTGTAATCCTCACTTAGAAGCGCAATTTCTATGTCGCAATTATTCTGGTATCCTAATTGTATCGACACATGCGTGTTGTTCTATTGAGGATACGTAATCGTTCTGTTTACAGCAATTTTCTCAACATGGTTACACCAAAAAATAATAGTACATCAGTTAGTGTACGTTCAGTGTTCAAAGTGTTTTACACTTCACCCCTAGCACACCTGTTCATTCCAACTCCATCTCGACTTCTCTGGGAAGCACTCAGTCATGCTGCAGTTACTGCTCGAAGACCATTCGTACGTATAATCACCACTGCATATAGCCAGATACTCATTCATACAAACGAATGAGCTGTGGCAACGTTCGGTGAAACAAATTGCCAAAGCTTCGAAACGGCAGCAAGACGGTTCAAGCTAGGGTTTTCACGACTGGGAGCCTGACGTTCTATCTGGAACGTTGTCACGCCCCATTCGATGGGAGAGAAGGAGAAGGGTCAGAGAAGAAGCGAGGAAGGGAGAGGAGGCAGCGCGGTAGGGAGATATGCCGTTTGTTTGTTAATGCAGACATGTACAAGTGTTTAGCAATATTTAATATGGCCATGGTTCGCACCACGCTGTAGCTTACTCATGCGCGCATCTTACTGCTAACACTAGTACGAAAAGTAAAATAATAAACCGCGCAAAACAAATGTTGCAACATAGGCCTCTATAGCTCAATGCGCATACCAGCTCATATCACGGCATGTGGCTTTTATTAAACGTCGGCAGGGAAGCGTGTCTGCGTATCAGTGTTTGTTACACACGTGTATCCTGGTACAAAGTCAACACTTGTGTCGCACGCGGTGTCTTTGATGGGGAGCGTTGAATGCTATATCAAAGATGATTGATTGTTTGCTATAATGTTTACATCATCTAACGTGTGTCCTGGAACGAAACTAGCATTGGTATCGCATCAAAGAGACGTCGGAGTCGTGCATCAGTGCTTCACTTGACCTGGATGGAGGCAGAGTCTTGTAAGAGCAGTTGCTGTAGACGTGGGCGAATGGATGAAGATTGGGTGACGTCGAGCAAGACAAATATGTATTTGGGCAGCGGTTTGATGCTGCCGAGCGCCGTCGTCATGAGTTCGCTGTCGTCGATGAACTGTCGCATCAAACATACGACCACATTGTCGCCGTTGTCGAAGCCTCCTATTTTCGAGGCGCCGACGTCGTCGCGATCACCGACGTAGAGACGCAATCCCCACTCGTCTTCGACGTGTTTCAACAGTTGACTGCAAACTTAGCGCGAGATTATCGCGAAGCCGCCCTGGCAATAGACAAAGTTAGCGGCGTGTTGGATTTACAGTGAGCTCACAGTTGTTCTAATAAATCAGTATTTGCGCTGAGTAGTAATGGCTTATGTTTTGGTAACCAGATTGATTTGTTTAATGTTTTTATTTATACTTTCACTGAACATCCTTCTTGTCAAAGGATATTTGATTTTTTTATGAGCATGCTGTAGTCAAGAAAAGTACGTCGTTTATATGAGTACAACCATATGGTAAAATGCATATTGCTCAAACAAAGATACATATGAGAGATTGATTTTGTAAATATTTAGCAAATATTCTATTGAAATAATGTTTTTCTCATAAGCAATTTATACACTGCTTATGAAAATGTTGACCATATTATTGGATTTATTAAACATAACTTTTTTTTACCAAACTAACGGTGCTTTTCCTCTTTTTTCACTGATGTTCATGGGTTAGGTTCAGGTAAAATATTGTCGTTTCACTCTTTCTGTTTTTTCTTTACATAGTTTTTTATCAGCTGCCCCATCTGCATCTTTCATCTTCCTCCTCTCCATCTTTCATCTTCCCCCGATCTTCTCATATCCCACCTCACGCAGTCCTTCGATCTTAGCTGTTCGTTCCCCTTTTCTTGCATCCTTGATGTTTTTTCACCTTTTTCTTCCACTCTCTTTACTAGTATGTCTGCATCCATGCTTACCATATGGCCTGCCCATTTCAACTTGCTTCTCACCAATCTTCCGGTTGAACTGTTTTGTTGCATCACATATTTCGTCAGGTCGTTCATCTTTCTTTTTTCATCAACACTCTTTGTTCGTGTTATTCGACAAAACCAGAACCAACTTTCAGCTGCTGTTGTTGTTCTGTCAACGCCACTGTCACCAGATACAGATTAAGGCATGCTTGTGTAACACAAGCTCTCAGGACTTTCCTTTTCAGCTTTTTCAAAATGTTTCTGTCCAACATGACTCCCTCTACCTTTCCCCAAGCATTCGCTCCCTGTTGTATCCGGCATCGCATTTCTACCTCTGAATGCTCATCCTCATTAACCATTCCTCCAAGTTACACAAAGCCATCCACTTGGTTGAACTCCTTATCATCCAAACTAATGTTCAAGTCCTCTCTCTGATGTCAAACCCACATCTCTTCTGTCTTCTCCCGGCGCATTATCGGTCCGTGCTTCTTGAACATCCCCTTCCATTGCTCCAACACTTCCTGTAGTTCTAGTTTTTTGTCTGCTATCATGGCCAGATCGTTTGCATACATCCCCTTCCTGAGAACATCCTTCATGCTGATCTTCCTGCTGATTAGTGCCACCACCATGATAAAGAGTAAACTGTCATTTCCTTGCCTCTAACCGATGTTAACTTTGAACTCTTCCGACAACCCATATCCAACCACAACTCTTGTTTTTGTTCTCAGGAACATGACAGTTCTGGGTGTTGCAAGCCATGACACAGAACTGACTAAATACAACAAACTCATTACAAAGTCAGACTCCCAGATAAGTACAAAATGTGTTGTAATGAACAGGACAGTAAGGGAGTGAACTGTTAAGCACGTTGAACCATCCCAAGTAGTGGATACAGTGCTGTGTAAACATAAACATGCCTTTACTTTAGGTCTTTTTACAGGTGCTGCGGCAGCCAGGAAAAATTTTGGTGGACCGAGAGTGAACAATATCAAGGGTTACTTCAATCGGATCGCGCTTGCCTATGCCCACTTTGTGTGTTGGTACAGGTTGGTGTCATAAGTAGACATAACCGCCTTGGAAGCAGGCCATTCATGGTGCTCTTGCAAATTCATTGGATTATGAGTGAAACAGACATTGCAAAAACTGTAACAATGAATTGTGGGGGAGGGGAGAATGTCACATTAGATTGAGAAACTAACTTTTACACTTGTTCTAATAAATCAGTATTTGCGCTGAGTAGTAATGGCTTATGTTTTGGTAACCAGATTGATTTGTTTAATGTTTTTATTTATACTTTCACTGTACATCCTTCTTGTCAAAGGATATTTGATTTTTATGAGCATGCTTTAGTCAAGAAGAGTACGTCGTTTATATGAGTACAACGATATGGTAAAATGCATATTGCTCAAACAGAGATACATATGAGAGATTGATTTTGTAAATATTTAGCAAATATTCTATTGAAATAATGTTTTTTCTCATAAGCAATTTATACAGTGCTTATGAAAATGTTGACCATATTATTGGATTTATTAAACATAACTTTTTTTTACCAAACTAACGGTGCTTTTCCTCTTTTTTCACTGATGTTCATGGGTTAGGTTCAGGTAAAATATTGTCGAGTCACCTTTCTCTTCCACTCTCTTTACTGGTATGTCTGTATCCATCCTTACAATGTGGCCTGCCCATTTCACCTTGCTTCTCACCAATATTCCTGTTGAACTGTTTTGTTGCATCACATATTTCCTCAGGTCGTTCATCCTTCTTTCGTCAACCCTCTTTGTTCGTGTTATTCGACAAAACCAAAACCAACCTTGCAGCTGCTGTTGTTGTTCTGTCAACGCCACTGTCTCCAGATACAGATTAAGGCATGCTTGTGTAACACATGCTCTAAGGACTTTCCTTTTCAGCTTTTTCAAAATGTTTCTGTCCAACATGACTCCCTCTACCTTTCCCCGAGCATTCGCTCCCTGTTGTATCCGGCATCGCATTTCTACCTCTGAATGCTCATCCTCATTAACCATTCCTCCAAGTTACACAAAGCCATCCACTTGGTTGAACTCCTTATCATCCAAAGTAATGTTCAAGTCCTCTCTCTGATGTCAAACCCACATCTCTTCTGTCTTCTCCCGGCTCATTATCGGTCCGTGCTTCTTGAACACCCTCTTCCATTCCTCCAACACTTCCTGTAGTTCTTGTTTTTTGTCTGCTATCATGGCCAGATCGTTTGCATACATCCCCTTCCTGAGAACATCCTTCATGCTGATCTTCCTGCTGATTAGTGCCACCACCATGATAAAGAATAATGGGTCACTTCCTTGCCTCTAACCGATGTTAACTGGAAACTCTTCCGACAACCCAGATCAGATTCCACCAAAGCTTCCCAGGCCCGGAGACAGTGGTGGTCAACAAGGACTCTCATCACGGCCACACAGTTAATATAAGCTGGTGTACTGACAGGACAGTAGTTGGTGTAATGCTGGTATCGAGATGAAAAAAGGCAGCCCTATTTATTATCTTTATGATGACATAGAAAACAAAATAAAATCTTTTAAAATTTAATCCCCACCCCGGGGCCCATATGGACGGTTCCCCATTTGACCTCCATGTTCGGCAGAAGGGGAATAGGACACAACAGACAGACCAACATAAACTTCGTGATATGTTAGATATAGTACACAGAATATGTGTATGCAGACATTGAAAACTAAAGCTGATTGAGTGTTGTTGTTTCTGCGTGCTACCTACAGACATGCAGAAGTTCCCGCTGCGTATGAAGGAGAGATACCATAGTAGGGACTGTGTTACAGCCCTCAGTGTCTATCTCGCCCCCACAATGGGTGAGTCTCCCTGCTTGCTACATTTGACTAGAATGTTATAACTAAACGTTATGAATTCTGACTAATTCATAGCAACTACAATTATGACTAACGTCTCATTTAGATGTGTTGATTATATTTGTTACGCTAATATGCAAGTTGCTCCTTTGAAGCAGGGCTGTTTTGGTATTGTCCATTGCTCGACTGTTTTCAGCCCTGAGTGGGAAATGTATTGAGATAGCCTACTGGACAATTTCGGGAGCTGCGCAAATGATTCTGCAGCAACCAGAGTCAGTTGGACAGGGCCACAGCTCTTCAAAACGTTCTCTGTACACACCAATCCCATCACCAGGGTGATGTTTTCAACGAAGCATTGCGTCTCTGGTAGGTCTAATTCTCAAGTATATTTCTTTGGAAAATATTCAAATATACCTGGAAAAGCTTTGTTTCATGATGATGACCATGTCACATTTATGGGTTGATTTTTAGTGGGCCATCATTTACATATACTGTGACATCCAAAGTTCTATAAAATATACAAGTAAAAGCTTGGTTTTCTTTTCAAGTAATCCAAGTTGAAGCATTGATTATGATCATATCAGCTTTAGTTTGATATGACGCGGCTTACCAGTATCAGGGCCTTGAAATATTGAAAGTGAATCACTGTAGCTCACTGCTGTGTTTGCAGTGTGCTCTGAGTACAACCATGTACATTCGTGGAACGTGACCTGATTCCTTGGCATGACCAGCACACAGCCCGGCTCAGTGGCCTTGGCATCATTCAAGTTTATCTCCATAGAGAGGGTGGAACCACACCTTCAGTATATCCACAGTAACAACTTTGGTAAGTCAGGATCTAGAATTTGACAGGATCTAGAATTACAAGAATTATATATTTCAGTAAATTAGATTATATATTAAGATACGTAATAACTTTTTTATTGGAAAACTGGACACCCCCTTTTTTGTGGATCCGATCAGTTGTACTTAGTTGCTTAGTAGCTTTTTACAGCACTCACAACTGTCAGAAGGTACCAGAAACAGCGGTCGCCAAAAAACTTAGTCATAGTAAAGGGAAACTTGCAGAAAATAAAATATAGACGCCAAACAGTTGTACTTAGTTTCCGATGAAAGACCAATCTGGAGAGGACTTATTGCGAACTAGGTGAGCAGTCATAGTCGCAACCACAGCTGACAGCGAGAGAGAGGCAATATGCATTTTACTACATTTAACAGCCAGTGCATCCTTTCTCCGTTCTCTCAAATCTGTTTGCCTGTCAGGGAAATTCTTCAATATTAACTTACTAGTACAACCATTCTCAATTCTTTTAGACAAATGGTCGTTTATTACAAGGAAATGCTTCTAAATGAACTGCCAAAGCATCGTTCTTTGTTCTGGAAAATAGATTGTTTTAAATGGTCAAGCAGCTTTCTGTCAGTTAAAAAAAAATTCTAAATTAAGTTATTTTGTAATTTCTGTAAAATATTATAATGATCAAATTACAACACTGACTGATATGTATTGCCTGTATAGACTTGATGTCATCATTCCAGGTGCCACCATCAAACCTCAGTCACAAAAGTCAGTACACAACATGACTACATCAGTGGACGACACAGAGCCTTTCGATTACACAACAATTGACGTACCAGCAGTAAAGACGTCACGACAGGACGGCGTCCGTGTCAACTGGGACAAACCACACAAGGATGAGAACATCGACAGCGTTAGTTCTTGGCTCATGCTGATTATTGCACTTACAGCCAAGTCAGTCTTTACGCAGACATTACAGCTTACTTGAAGTGTAAAGTGATTGTTGTACTCACAGCCCAGTCAGTCTTTACACAGATATTACAGCTTACTTGAAGTGTAAAGTGATTATTGTACTCACAGCCAAGTCAGTCTTTTTTCCGACATTACAGCTGACTCGAATTGAAAAATTATTCTTCCACTCACATACCAGTGAGTCTTTATATAGGCCATACAACTGACTCAAAGTGTCAAATAATTATTGCACTCACATACCAGTGAGTCTCTATACAGATATAACAGCTGACTTGTAGTGTAAAGTGATTTTTGCACTCGCAACCCGGTTAGTCTTTCACGGACATTACAGCTTACTAGAAGTGTAAAGAGCTCTCTTGCTCTTGCATTAAAAACAGGTATATGGGTAGCTGTCTTGCCCCAGGGGGCACCAAGATGGCTTTTTGGGGTATTTTTACTGCTGCAAATGTTGATCCTTTTATGGTCGTCGGCACACTGCTTCAAATGTTCATCCTATCATTCCACTAGTATTCAACAGATGTGTAATATAGATGTAATGTTTGGTCGAATTATATATATTTTTCGAATGGAACCATTGGTTGATTCAGACAGAAAAGGAAGCATTTAAGTAGACAGGTTTTCTTACACCTATGTGTAACAAGATATTTGTAAAAAAAATGTGTAACATATTCACATGGCCTGCATTAAAAGAAACTCTAGAAAATTTGACCCATTCATTTATTGGCTTTTGGGATGATGAAATGACGACATCTGTTAATATCATTGCAGACACAATGGGTCAGCTCTTTACTCCATCTCTCGTGAGTAGTACGTCACCACGAAGAAGTGAGTTGGTTGTTGTGCATCAATCAGCTGAGATTTTCCCAGAAGCATATGGTAAGTTAGCAAGGAATATATATTTAGACTGAATTAATATTACACCATTAATTATTTCAATACTATGCGGGAAAGTTCATTTTGGCAAAAGTGTACCCTGTACGTGAAAACGCCCACATACAAATGTATTTATTATTACCTTTGTTAAATTTAATTTATATAAATGTTATAACTTATTGTATTATTAAAAAAAATACCGTTGCAGTCGACGGTCCAACATAATGAAGATATTGCCATATGGTTTCTCCTGGAAGTGTTTAAGGACAATCAATGCAGAATGTTCTGGCGACACAGCAAATGATCAAGTGTTGACTGAATTAATACCATTCAGTGAACCATGTGTAGGTGTTAAATCTGTTATTGACCAGACTTGAGCGGATCTACACACTGGGTAGTGGGTCCAGGAAGTGTATGGAAGGAGACCATTTTCTTGCTGAAGCTATCTGCCGCATTTGATACCATTGGTCACAGGACAACTTATTAAAAGTGTGTCAATGTGGTGTGGCATATCTGGAACAGAGCTGGTTCTCATAATATTTAACTGATAGATGCAAAAGAATGAAGATAGCGAATTGTTTCTCAGCTTCGCTCCCTACTTCACGTAATGTTCCTCAGGGTGTTTCACTCTCTACGCTACTCTACTTGGCTCAGTTATCCAACGTCACAACTTGGATCACCAAGTGTATGCTAATAAATCACAGACCTATGCTATTTTGGCTACATGAGATACAAATCACTTCCAAAACTAGCTCAGGGATTGTCTCCACAAAATCTTCCATTGGATGACAGAGACCACATTAAAGTTAAATGCAAGTAAATCCGAGTTAGTTATTATTGGTGGGGTAAATTTTGCATGCATATTTGAATCGATTAGGTGCACACAATATGTTGCAAGACGTTTCCTTATGTGTCAGACTTTAGATTGCATGTAGAGAAGCACAGTAAAATCAAAACGTGTGGAAAGCATTAGCTTAACAGTGTCGCCTGGCTGTTCTTCGATGAGAACAAATTTGCATGTTTGCTGGAGTGCCATAAAACACTAATATTATATAGCCTTTTTGTTTAGGGAGTGACGTAGAGTGATATAATGAAAGCATTGATTTACTAAAATGCAAGGAAGGACATCAACGTAATAATTTACATGTAATTGATTACGGATTGACAGACGTTTGCTACGATGACAATAAAACTGATGCCGATTGACCAACTAATGTGAATCGAGAATAACAACCTGAATCTGAATATGTAATGATCGATGTACTTTTGTTTAAAAATAAGAGTCCAATGACGTGAGTGACACTTAGCATTATATGCTATTTGGTTGCACCTCCTATCGGTCGCTGGAGAGACCAATCCACAGTCACCGGGTCTCTTATGGTTACATATCGAGCAGCTCTCAGGGGAGAGATTTGTCGGCCCCCAGACCTTCCTGTAGTTCTCCAGCCAAACTACTGACAATCCCTATATGTTGAGCTTGTAACCTCCTATGACAACACGACAACCCGTTTATATAGTAGGTAAACCTATTTAGCTGAATTTGTGGTGTGAACTCTTGAAACAGGTTAACTTTACATTTAACTGATATAACAACTACTAATTAAACAATTTAGTTAATTAGAATGTTTCTTATATGGCATAGTTCATGTGGTAATGCTGCAAAGTGTATAACATGCATAAATAATATTACTAGTCTATGTTATTGATATTGAATTATGCAGATCTAGTGGTGAAATTATGCGCATGCGCCGGAAGTGATCACTCTAAGATGGCGTCTACTAGAACGTTGGCCGTGTAATTGATATCAACAACCCTACAAAACCCTGTCTTAGGAATACAACACACTCCAAGTGGAAAAGGTTTATTATATTGGCAATAGTATCATCGAACAGTTGTGATAACTGGTATGTCTGTTTATTATCTATGCATCTAGCAATTCCCACCGCCGTTACTTTGTTAACTGTTACGTTAGCCAACAATAAGCCAAAACGCATAGAAAGTGTCTCGTATCCTTGCCAGCAACAGTCTAGCCAAATTTTCGTGCGACTAATACACAGTCATGAGTTGCATCAGAAGCAGAAAAACATAGTTGTCACTAATAAGTAATCTGTCCCAATACATTAATCAAAACTCCATATGAAATGATCAATCGTTTGTAGAATGAATAAAATATGTATCAGAATTAAAACCATATCAAATATGTGTACTCCGTAGTATAGATATTATTTATCTACAAAGCCAAACAATGTTTATACACAAACCTACCGCATTCTAGTAGGTCACAAAGTCCCTGTTTATAATGCTCCTTTTGTTAGTAGCTGTCTCGAATCATCTCTTTCTTCACCAATTTCGTCCGACTGGCTGTCAACGCAATGCATTTCTACCTATCTAGATGAGATCAGCTTTTACAGAGAACACCACAGGAAGCACGCAGCGTGTGCTATTGATATACAACGTATGTTGAAGCAGATAACATGCACTCCAACACGGATGTAGCTCACGAAATGCTATCTTGCACACTCCTCCATATTTCTCCATTTGATCATTCTTCGGTCATGGTAGGCCGTACACCGTATACCAATTTTTGGAAGAAGAATCACCAACTTCGCATGGATTGCTATATAAGACACGCTAAATGCAAGAACTCCCCGCATGCTGGCTGGTAAACAGGAATGAACCATTGTGGTCTGTTGTCTGCGCTGGCGGAAGTAATCAACGAACTACGACACGCATTGTCCATGCGCTCGGACGGCGTTGTCCTGTTTGCATAACATAATCTATTGCAGCACCACGCCTTGACACCTGTCAACGCCCTGAATGATTTTGTAATCCTCACTTAGAAGCGCAATTTCTATGTCGCAAGTATTCTGGTATCCTAATTGTATCGACACATGCGTGTTGTTCTATTGAGGATACGTAATCGTTCTGTTTACAGCAATTTTCTCAACATGGTTACACCAAAAAATCAGTTAGTGTACGTTCAGTGTTCAAAGTGTTTTACACTTCACCCCTAGCACACCTGTTCATTCCAACTCCATCTCGACTTCTCTGGGAAGCACTCAGTCATGCTGCAGTTACTGCTCGAAGACCATTCGTACGTATAATCACCACTGCATATAGCCAGATACTCATTCATACAAACGAATGAGCTGTGGCAACGTTCGGTGAAACAAATTGCCAAAGCTTCGAAAGGGCAGCAAGACGGTTCAAGCTAGGGTTTTCACGACTGGGAGCCTGACGTTCTATCTGGAACGTTGTCACGCCCCATTCGATGGGAGAAAAGGAGAAGGGTCAGAGAAGAAGCGAGGAAGGGAGAGGAGGCAGCGCGGTAGGGAGATATGCCGTTTGTTTGTTAATGCAGACATGTATAAGTGTTTAGCAATATTTAATATGGCCATGGTTCGCAACACGCTGTAGCTTACTCATGCGCGCATCTTACTGCTAACACTAGTACGAAAAGTAAAATAATAAACCGCGCAAAACAAATGTTGCAACATAGGCCTCTATAGCTCAATGCGCATACCAGCTCATATCACGGCATGTGGCTTTTATTAAACGTCGGCAGGGAAGCGTGTCTGCGTATCAGTGTTTGTTACACACATGTATCCTGGTACAAAGTCAACACTTGTGTCGCACGCGGTGTCTTTGATGGGGAGCGTTGAATGCTATATCAAAGATGATTGATTGTTTGCTATAATGTTTACATCATCTAACGTGTGTCCTGGAACGAAACTAGCATTGGTATCGCATCAAAGAGACGTCGGAGTCGTGCATCAGTGCTTCACTTGACCTGGATGGAGGCAGAGTCTTGTAAGAGCAGTTGCTGTAGACGTAGGCGAATGGATGAAGATTGGGTGACGTCGAGCAAGACAAATATGTATTTGGGCAGCGTTTTGATGCCGCCGAGCGCCGTCGTCATGAGTTCGCTGTCGTCGATGAACTGTCGCATCAAACATACGACCACATTGTCGCCGTTGTCGAAGCCTCCTATTTTCGAGGCGCCGACGTCGTCGCGATCACCGACGTAGAGAGGCAATCCCCACTCGTCTTCGACGTGTTTCAACAGTTGACTGCAAACTTAGCGCGAGATTATCGCGAAGCCGCCCTGGCAATAGACAAAGTTAGCGGCGTGTTGGATTTACAGTGAGCTCACAGTTGTGCTAATAAATCAGTATTTGCGCTGAGTAGTAATGGCTTATGTTTTGGTAACCAGATTGATTTGTTTAATGTTTTTATTTATATTTTCACTGAACATCCTTCTTGTCAAAGGATATTTTATTTTTTATGAGCATGCTGTAGTCAAGAAAAGTACGTCGTTTATATGAGTACAACCATATGGTAAAATGCATATTGCTCAAACAAAGATACATATGAGAGATTGATTTTGTAAATATTTAGCAAATATTCTATTGAAATAATGTTTTTTCTCATAAGCAATTTATACACTGCTTATGAAAATGTTGACCATATTATTGGATTTATTAAACATAACTTTTTTTTACCAAACTAACGGTGCTTTTCCTCTTTTTTCACTGATGTTCATGGGTTAGGTTCAGGTAAAATATTGTCGTTTCACTCTTTCTGTTTTTTCTTTACATAGTTTTTTATCAGCTGCCCCCTCTGCATCTTTCATCTTCCTCCTCTCCATCTTTCATCTTCCCCCGATCTTCTCATATCCCACCTCACGCAGTCCTTCGATCTTAGCTGTTCGTTCCCCTTTTCTTGCATCCTTGATGTTTTTTCACCTTTTTCTTCCACTCTCTTTACTAGTATGTCTGCATCCATGCTTACCATATGGCCTGCCCATTTCAACTTGCTTCTCACCAATCTTCCGGTTGAACTGTTTTGTTGCATCACATATTTCGTCAGGTCGTTCATCTTTCTTTTTTCGTCAACCCTCTTTGTTCGTGTTATTCGACAAAACCAGAACCAACTTTCAGCTGCTGTTGTTGTTTTGTCAAAGCCACTGTCTCCAGATACAGATTAAGGCATGCTTGTGTAACACAAGCTCTCGGGACTTTCCTTTTCAGCTTTTTCAAAATGTTTCTGTCCAACATGACTCCCCCTACCTTTCCCCAAGCATTCGCTCCCTGTTGTATCCGGCATCGGATTTCTACCTCTGAATGCTCATCCTCATTAACCATTCCTCCAACTTACACAAAGCCATCCACTTGGTTGAACTCCTTATCATCCAAACTAATGTTCAAGTCCTCTCTCTGATGTCAAACCCACATCTCTTCTGTCTTCTCCCGGCTCATTATCGGTCCGTGCTTCTTGAACATCCCCTTCCATTGCTCCAACACTTCCTGTAGTTCTTGTTTTTTGTCTGCTATCATGGCCAGATCGTTTGCATACATCCCCTTCCTGAGAACATCCTTCATGCTGATTAGTGCCACCACCATGATAAAGAGTAAACTGTCATTTCCTTGCCTCTAACCGATGTTAACTTTGAACTCTTCCGACAACCCATATCCAACCACAACTCTTGTTTTTGTTCTCAGGAACATGACAGTTCTGGGTGTTGCACGCCATGACACAGAACTGACTAAATACAACAAACTCAGTACAAAGTCAGATTCCCAGATTAGTACAAAATGTGTTGGAATGAATAGGACAGTAAGGGAGTGAACTGTTAAGCACGTTGAACCATCCCAAGTAGTGGATACAGTGCTGTGTAAACATAAACATGCCTTTACTTTAGGTCTTTTTACAGGTGCTACGGCAGCCAGGAAAAATTTTGGTGGACCGAGAGTGAAAAATATCAAGGCTTACTTCAATCGGATCGCGCTTGCCTATGCCCACTTTGTGTGTTTGCACAGGTTGGTGTCATAAGTAGACATAACCGCCTTGGAAGCAGGCCATTCATGGTGCTCTTGCAAATTCATTGGATTTATGAGTGAAACAGACATTGCAAAAACTGTAACAATGAATTGTGGGGGAGGGGAGAATGTCACATTAGATTGAGAAACTAACTTTTACACTTGTTCTAATAAATCAGTATTTGCGCTGAGTAGTAATGGCTTATGTTTTGGTAACCAGATTGATTTGTTTAATGTTTTTATTTATATTTTCACTGTACATCCTTCTTGTGAAAGAATATTTGATTGTTATGAGCATGCTTTAGTCAAGAAGAGTACGTCGTTTATATGAGTACAACGATATGGTAAAATGCATATTGCTCAAACAGAGATACATATGAGAGATTGATTTTGTAAATATTTAGCAAATATTCTATTGAAATAATGGTTTTTCTCATAAGCATTTTATACAGTGCTTATGAAAATGTTGACCATGTTATTGGATTTATTAAACATAACTTTTTTTACCAAACTAACGGTGGTTTTCCTCTTTTTTCACTGATGTTCATGGGTTAGGTTCAGGTAAAATATTTTCTTGAATCCTTGATGTTTTTTCACCTTTCTCTTCCACTCTCTTTACTAGTATGTCTGTATCCATCCTTACAATGTGGCCTGCCCATTTCACCTTGCTTCTCACCAATCTTCCTGTTGAACTGTTTTGTTGCATCACATATTTCCTCAGGTCGTTCATCCTTCTTTCGTCAACCCTCTTTGTTCGTGTTATTCGACAAAACCAGAACCAACTTTCAGCTGCTGTTGTTGTTCTGTCAACGCCACTGTCTCCAGATACAGATTAAGGCATGCTTGTGTAACACATGCTCTAAGGACTTTCCTTTTCAGCTTTTTCAAAATGTTTCTCTCCAACATGACTCCCTCTACCTTTCCCCGAGCATTCGCTCCCTGTTGTATCAGGCATCGCATTTCTACCTCTGAATGCTCATCCTCATTAACCATTCCACCAAGTTACACAAAGCCATCCACTTGGTTGAACTTCTTATCATCCAAATTAATGTTCAAGTCCTCTCTCTGATGTCAAACCCACATCTCGTCTGTCTTCTCCCAGCTCATTATCGGTCCGTGCTTCTTGAACACCCTCTTCCATTCCTCCAACACTTCCTGTAGTTCTTGTTTTTGTCTGCTATCATGGCCAGATCGTTTGCATACATCCCCTTCCTGAGAACATCCTTCATGCTGATCTTCCTGCTGATTAGTGCCACCACCATGATAAAGAATAATGGGTCACTTCCTTGCCTCTAACCGATGTTAACTGGAAACTCTTCCGACAACCCAGATCAGATTCCACCAAAGCTTCCCAGGCCCGGAGACAGTGGTGGTCAACAAGGACTCTCATCACGGCCACACAGTTAATATAAGCTGGTGTACTGACAGGACAGTAGTTGGTGTAATGCTGGTATCGAGATGAAAAAAGGCAGCCATATTTATTATCTTTATGATGACATAGAAAACAAAATAAAATCTTTTTAAAATGTAATCCCCACCCCCGGGGGCCCATATGGACGGTTCCCCATTTGACCCTCCATGTTCGGCAGAAGGGGAATAGCACACAACAGACAGACCAACATAAACTTCTTGATATGTTAGATATAGTACACAGAATATGTGTATGCAGACATTGAAAACTAAAGCTGATTGAGTGTTGTTGTTTCTGCGTGCTACCTACAGATATGCAGAAGTTCCCGCTGCGTATGAAGGAGAGATACCATAGTAGGGACTGTGTTACAGCCCTCAGTGTCTATCTCGCCCCCACAATGGGTGAGTCTCCCTGCTTGCTACATTTGACTAGAATGTTATAACTAAACGTTATGAATTCTGACTAATTCATAGCAACTACAATTATGACTAACGTCTCATTTAGATGTGTTGATTATATTTGTTACGCTAATATGCAAGTTGCTCCTTTGAAGCAGGGCTGTTTTGGTATTGTCCATTGCTCGACTGTTTTCAGCCCTGAGTGGGAAATGTATTGAGATAGCCTACTGGACAATTTCGGGAGCTGCGCAAATGATTCTGCAGCAACCAGAGTCAGTTGGACAGGGCCACAGCTCTTCAAAACGTTCTCTGTACACACCAATCCCATCACCAGGGTGATGTTTTCAACGAAGCATTGCATCTCTGGTAGGTCTAATTCTCAAGTATATTTCTTTGGAAAATATTCAAATATACCTGGAAAAGCTTTGTTTCATGATGATGACCATGTCACATTTATGGGTTGATTTTTAGTGGGCCATCATTTACATATACTGTGACATCCAAAGTTCTATAAAATATACAAGTAAAAGCTTGGTTTTCTTTTCAAGTAATCCAAGTTGAAGCATTGATTATGATCATATCAGCTTTAGTTTGATATGACGCGGCTTACCAGTATCAGGGCCTTGAAATATTGAAAGTGAATCACTGTAGCTCACTGCTGTGTTTGCAGTGTGCTCTCAGTACAACCATGTACATTCGTGGAACGTGACCTGATTCCTTGGCATGACCAGCACACAGCCCGGCTCAGTGGCCTTGGCATCATTCAAGTTTATCTCCATAGAGAGGGTGGAACCACACCTTCAGTATATCCACAGTAACAACTTTGGTAAGTCAGGATCTAGAATTTGACAGGATCTAGAATTACAAGAATTATATATTTCAGTAAATTAGATTATATATTAAGATACGTAATAACTTTTTTTATTGGAAAACTGGACACCCCCTTTTTTGTGGATCCGATCAGTTGTACTTAGTTGCTTAGTAGCTTTTTACAGCACTCACAACTGTCAGAAGGTACTAGAAACAGCGGTCGCCAAAAACTTAGTCATAGTAAAGGGAAACTTGCAGAAAATAAAGTATAGACGCCAAACAGTTGTACTTAGTTTCCGATGAAAGACCAATCTGGAGAGGACTTATTGCGAACTAGGTGAGCAGTCATAGTCGCAACCACAGCTGACAGCGAGAGAGAGGCAATATGCATTTTACTACATTTAACAGCCAGTGCATCCTTTCTCCGTTCTCTCAAATCTGTTTGCCTGTCAGGGAAATTCTTCAATATTAACTTACTAGTACAACCATTCTCAATTCTTTTAGACAAATGGTCGTTTATTACAAGGAAATGCTTCTAAATGAACTGCCAAAGCATCGTTCTTTGTTCTGGAAAATAGATTGTTTTAAATGGTCAAGCAGCTTTCTGTCAGTTAAAAAAAAATTCTAAATTAAGTTATTTTGTAATTTCTGTAAAATATTATAATGATCAAATTACAACACTGACTGATATGTATTGCCTGTATAGACTTGATGTCATCATTCCAGGTGCCACCATCAAACCTCAGTCACAAAAGTCAGTACACAACATGACTACATCAGTGGACGACACAGAGCCTTTCGATTACACAACAATTGACGTACCAGCAGTAAAGACGTCACGACAGGACGGCGTCCGTGTCAACTGGGACAAACCACACAAGGATGAGAACATCGACAGCGTTAGTTCTTGGCTCATGCTGATTATTGCACTCACAGCCAAGTCAGTCTTTACGCAGACATTACAGCTTACTTGAAGTGTAAAGTGATTGTTGTACTCACAGCCCAGTCAGTCTTTACACAGATATTACAGCTTACTTGAAGTGTAAAGTGATTATTGTACTCACAGCCAAGTCAGTCTTTTTTCCGACATTACAACTGATTCGAATTGAAAAATTATTCTTCCACTCACATACCAGTGAGTCTTTATATAGGCCATACAACTGACTCAAAGTGTCAAATAATTATTGCACTCACATACCAGTGAGTCTCTATACAGATATAACAGCTGACTTGTAGTGTAAAGTGATTTTTGCACTCGCAACCCGGTTAGTCTTTCACGGACATTACAGCTTACTAGAAGTGTAAAGAGCTCTCTTGCTCTTGCATTAAAAACAGGTATATGGGTAGCTGTCTTGCCCCAGGGGGCACCAAGATGGCTTTTTGGGGTATTTTTACTGCTGCAAATGTTGATCCTTTTATGGTCGTCGGCACACTGCTTCAAATGTTCATCCTGTCATTCCACTAGTATTCAACAGATGTGTAATATAGATGTAATGTTTGGTCGAATTATATATATTTTTCGAATGGAACCATTGGTTGATTCAGACAGAAAAGGAAGCATTTAAGTAGACAGGTTTTCTTACACCTATGTGTAACAAGATATTTGTAAAAAAAATGTGTAACATATTCACATGGCCTGCATTAAAAGAAACTCTAGAAAATTTGACCCATTCATTTATTGGCTTTTGGGATGATGAAATGACGACATCTGTTAATATCATTGCAGACACAATGGGTCAGCTCTTTACTCCATCTCTCGTGAGTAGTACGTCACCACGAAGAAGTGAGTTGGTTGTTGTGCATCAATCAGCTGAGATTTTCCCAGAAGCATATGGTAAGTGAGCAAGGAATATATATTTAGACTGAATTAATATTACACCATTAATTATTTCAATACTATGCGGGAAAGTTCATTTTGGCAAAAGTGTACCCTGTACGTGAAAACGCCCACATACAAATGTATTTATTATTACCTTTGTTAAATTTAATTTATATAAATGTTATAACTTATTGTATTATTAAAAAAAATACCGTTGCAGTCGACGGTCCAACATAATGAAGATATTGCCATATGGTTTCTCCTGGAAGTGTTTAAGGACAATCAATGCAGAATGTTCTGGCGACACAGCAAATGATCAAGTGTTGACTGAATTAATACCATTCAGTGAACCATGTGTAGGTGTTAAATCTGTTATTGACCAGACTTGAGCGGATCTACACACTGGGTAGTGGGTCCAGGAAGTGTATGGAAGGAGACCATTTTCTTGCTGAAGCTATCTGCCGCATTTGATACCATTGGTCACAGGACAACTTATTAAAAGTGTGTCAATGTGGTGTGGCATATCTGGAACAGAGCTGGTTCTCATAATATTTAACTGATAGATGCAAAAGAATGAAGATAGCGAATTGTTTCTCAGCTTCGCTCCCTACTTCACGTAATGTTCCTCAGGGTGTTTCACTCTCTACGCTACTCTACTTGACTCAGTTATCCAACGTCACAACTTGGATCACCAAGTGTATGCTAATAAATCACAGACCTATGCTATTTTGGCTACATGAGATACAAATCACTTCCAAAACTAGCTCAGGGATTGTCTCCACAAAATCTTCCATTGGATGACAGAAACCACATTAAAGTTAAATGCAAGTAAATCCGAGTTAGTTATTATTGGTGGGGTAAATTTTGCATGCATATTTGAATCGATTAGGTGCGCACAATATGTTGCAAGACGTTTCCTTATGTGTCAGACTTTAGATTGCATGTAGAGAAGCACAGTAAAATCAAAACGTGTGGAAAGCATTAGCTTAACAGTGTCGCCTGGCTGTTCTTCGATGAGAACAAATTTGCATGTTTGCTGGAGTGCCATAAAACACTAATATTATATAGCCTTTTTGTTTAGGGAGTGACGTAGAGTGATATAATGAAAGCATTGATTTACTAAAATGCAAGGAAGGACATCAACGTAATAATTTACATGTAATTGATTACGGATTGACAGACGTTTGCTACGATGACAATAAAACTGATGCCGATTGACCAACTAATGTGAATCGAGAATAACAACCTGAATCTGAATATGTAATGATCGATGTACTTTTGTTTAAAAATAAGAGTCCAATGACGTGAGTGACACTTAGCATTATATGCTATTTGGTTGCACCTCCTATCGGTCGCTGGAGAGACCAATCCACAGTCACCGGGTCTCTTATGGTTACATATCGAGCAGCTCTCAGGGGAGAGATTTGTCGGCCCCCAGACCTTCCTGTAGTTCTCCAGCCAAACTACTGACAATCCCTATATGTTGAGCTTGTAACCTCCTATGACAACACGACAACCCGTTTATATAGTAGGTAAACCTATTTAGCTGAATTTGTGGTGTGAACTCTTGAAACAGGTTAACTTTACATTTAACTGATATAACAACTACTAATTAAACAATTTAGTTAATTAGAATGTTTCTTATATGGCATAGTTCATGTGGTAATGCTGCAAAGTGTATAACATGCATAAATAATATTACTAGTCTATGTTATTGATATTGAATTATGCAGATCTAGTGGTGAAATTATGCGCATGCGCCGGAAGTGATCACTCTAAGATGGCGTCTACTAGAACGTTGGCCGTGTAATTGATATCAACAACCCTACAAAACCCTGTCTTAGGAATACAACACACTCAAAGTGGAAAAGGTTTATTATATTGGCAATAGTATCATCGAACAGTTGTGATAACTGGTATGTCTGTTTATTATCTATGCATCTAGCAATTCCCACCGCCGTTACTTTGTTAACTGTTACGTTAGCCAACAATAAGCCAAAACGCATAGAAAGTGTCTCGTCTCCTTGCCAGCAACAGTCTAGCCAAATTTTCGTGCGACTAATACACAGTCATGAGTTGCATCAGAAGCAGAAAAACATAGTTGTCACTAATAAGTAATCTGTCCCAATACATTAATCAAAACTCCATATGAAATGATCAATCGTTTGTAGAATGAATAAGATATGTATCAGAATTAAAACCATATCAAATATGTGTACTCCGTAGTATAGATATTATTTATCTACAAAGCCAAACAATGTTTATACACAAACCTTCCGCATTCTAGTAGGTCACAAAGTCCCTGTTTATAATGCTCCTTTTGTTAGTAGCTGTCTCGAATCATCTCTTTCTTCACCAATTTCGTCCGACTGGCTGTCAACGCAATGCATTTCTACCTATCTAGATGAGATCAGCTTTTACAGAGAACACCACAGGAAGCACGCAGCGTGTGCTATTGATATACAACGTATGTTGAAGCAGATAACATGCACTCCAACACGGATGTAGCTCACGAAATGCTATCTTGCACACTCCTCCATATTTCTCCATTTGATCATTCTTCGGTCATGGTAGGCCGTACACCGTATACCAATTTTTGGAAGAAGAATCACCAACTTCGCATGGATTGCTATATAAGACACGCTAAATGCAAGAACTCCCCGCATGCTGGCTGGTAAACAGGAATGAACCATTGTGGTCTGTTGTCTGCGCTGGCGGAAGTAATCAACGAACTACGACACGCATTGTCCATGCGCTCGGACGGCGTTGTCCTGTTTGCATAACATAATCTATTGCAGCACCACGCCTTGACACCTGTCAACGCCCTGAATGATTTTGTAATCCTCACTTAGAAGCGCAATTTCTATGTCGCAAGTATTCTGGTATCCTAATTGTATCGACACATGCGTGTTGTTCTATTGAGGATACGTAATCGTTCTGTTTACAGCAATTTTCTCAACATGGTTACACCAAAAAATCAGTTAGTGTACG
Organism: Lamellibrachia satsuma; assembly: GCA_033239005.1. NCBI lineage: Eukaryota > Metazoa > Annelida > Polychaeta > Sabellida > Siboglinidae > Lamellibrachia > Lamellibrachia satsuma. Next base: position 1,754,371 of record BSQZ01000075.1, on the reverse strand, counting down.
TTCAGTGTTCAAAGTGTTTTACACTTCTCCCCTAGCACACCTGTTCATTCCAACTCCATCTCGACTTCTCTGGGAAGCACTCAGTCATGCTGCAGTTACTGCTCGAAGACCATTCGTACGTATAATCACCACTGCATATAGCCAGATACTCATTCATACAAACGAATGAGCTGTGGCAACGTTCGGTGAAACAAATTGCCAAAGCTTTGAAACGGCAGCAAGACGGTTCAAGCTAGGGTTTTCACGACTGGGAGCCTGACGTTCTATCTGGAACGTTGTCACGCCCCATTCGATGGGAGAAAAGGAGAAGGGTCAGAGAAGAAGCGAGGAAGGGAGAGGAGGCAGCGCGGTAGGGAGATATGCCGTTTGTTTGTTAATGCAGACATGTACAAGTGTTTAGCAATATTTAATATGGCCATGGTTCGCAACACGCTGTAGCTTACTCATGCGCGCATCTTACTGCTAACACTAGTACGAAAAGTTGAGTTGAACACAGTTATGTGTTTTAACTTACACTTTTTACTTGTACTTAAGAAGACTGATAAAAGGCTATAATTTTGTTAGTGTCAGAGTGTATGCAAACAATGGATATTCCACATAAAACATGCCTACATTTTGTATATAAACAGCAACACCAACAAAAAAATAATTGCATACATCAAATTTAGGAACACAAAAAAATACAAAAAGTTGGGCTTGATATTTGTGCTTATCAAGTTTCATGTCTATTCAATTTTATTTTATTCACTTTGTAGCTGCTCAGATTCGATAGTTTAGTGTACTGTTTGTCACCCTCTGGTTTTTATTGGTCGTTAATACCACAAAGTATGAACCCTCAACACGTGTATATCTGTGACACAGCTAGGGAAGTGGTCCTACCTGAGAATGTGTCTGGCTATAGTGCTGCGGTCAACCGTTTGTCCAGAGCTGGGCAGTGTGACCGGGTCTCTCATCAGTGTGCCCATGATTGCACCGAGGAACTCCTCCGGTGCATCTGCCATGAGATCATCCTCCGACTGTTGCTGCACGGACAGTGTCTGTGACAAACCATCATCACTGTCTGTCATTATCTATCTCATAACAAGTTTTGTTCCTAAAACAAAGCCTAAGCTGGGCAAGTGTGTTTTTTCTACTACACCCAAAATCTGGAACAAACTCAAAACAGAAAACACCTTTTTTAAATCGCATTTACACCGTAAATCCTCGTCGATCCCTCGTTCTGATGATGACTTCTGTGCGTACCCGTTCATGATATAATTCTTCATGTTTCTGGTTTGTAGTGCTTCTGAGTTCGGGTTACTGATGATTTAGGGGCTATAGAATTAAGTTTATCATTATTATCCTCAAACCTTGTCAATCTCTATTTAAGTGTTACCATTAAACCATTGCTGTGTTATTTTATGATGTACACATATATCACAGTCCATGAATAAATGTGGAAATGGAAAAAATTGCATCATTTAATACATTGTGATTATGCACAATGATTGATTTTTTATTTTATTCAGTAATTTTTTTACATATGTACAAGACATGTATAAAATAACAAAGAGGATAACACATAACAGCACACTAAAGGAAAAACAAGTAGGTTTGGCAACATAAGAAAATATGTGATTACTGAATTTTTTTTTAATTTGATGCTATTTTGAGCAACTAAACATTTATATAAATGCTGGGTGTAACATCACAGACAAATTAATTAAGGCCAGGCTAAACCCCAAAAATTGAATAAAATACATTTTTTTTTAATTCATTTATTTTACCTGACATTATCATTCTAAGCACCCACAGAGTATCAAACTTGAATAAAGTAAATAAATACTAGAAAAGTAGCATTTTATCCATAGCCTGTTGTGTAATATTTACCTAATTAAATATGCATAATTTAAAAATTAAGATTTTTGCGATCTACTCCACCAATTTACACCTGGTTTTTACCAAACTGTACAGAACCGACCCTAGAGCATCCTTAATAAAGTTGGCAAGATGTTGTGAAAGCTTGGTTTTTATTGGTTGTTAGTTGTACAGCAACATAGGCAGCGCTCCTGGATTAGCCAATCACAGAGAAGCTTAGAACTGCACTTTGGCTGGATCTCATTTCCTGTTCAGAAACCGCGTGTGAGCATCTACTGGAGAAATTGTTGTGATATAAGTTCGTTTTTGCCTATATTTACATGTTGTGAACATTCAACCACACTTCACCAAGAACCACCAGGACTCAGGTATGTATAGAGTGATGTAATTATTATAAATATGAATATTTTGTTCAATTAGCAACGAAAAATGTCACTGGCATGGCACTGCCAGTCTAGGCAAAGTCAATCGCCCTACAATGTTTTTCTATCTGGCTGTTGCTACTAGTACGGCGAAGATCTCGCTCGGCCGAAACGTAAGTATTTTCATGAAACGTGAAACCTTACAAAAACGCCATAAACAGAGCAATAAACACGTCTTTCGTGTCTGTATGCATTCTTATATGTATATCACTAAAGTTACCTGACAATAACCATGTAAAAGTGTGAAATTATTACCTTTTTGTCAGAACGCATGTGCTTGTCAAGGTTTGTATATAACCGGATGTTGTTGTGAGCGAGAATAGCACGCGGGATTTCCATAGATCTATATAAGGTCACGCTAAGAATTGCCGTCTGCTGGCCATAGAGTTACATCATTAATAATGCCCCTATAAACTACTAACTTACTAACGGATTTATGTCTGTGCTTCTGGCCTCATTCTACACGAAATCGCGTTTGATCATGTGACCAAAAGGCAACATCACGTGCACAGTATGGCGGCTAATTGTGAAATGTTTTCTATGTCACCGATAAAAGTACTCATAAGTAATTATTTGGAGCACATTTCTTCAGTTTCTTGACGCCCAATTGTCGGTGGTATGTCACAGAATACACATGTGAAACGGTTAGTGCGTATCGGTTTTAAAACTTAAGTTATTAGTTCCGTAGCCAAATGGCTACGGAACTGCCAAAATGGCGCTTTAGCAAATGCACGTCAGGCCTTTCGCCCCAGAGACGAAGAGCGGGGCGAAAATTTTTGCCTACTGCCAGTCTAACTAGCCTAGACGGGGCAGGTCACTAAGTCAGACAAGTGACTAACTAGTATCCTGACTGGGGCTGTCTAGGGGGTCTAGGCCTGTGACCATGTTGTAATAGTTCCAATACATTTAATTGATGGTGTTTTTACTGCAAAATGTTGTCAAAGTAGTGTTATTATTCAGATAATTTAGCTGAGGCCACGGACCAAGCCAACTGCAGTATTTTAGTATTTTCATTCTGTTTACTTACAATAACAGTATCACCCACGACCAATCAACTTCATTTGCTCAACTTTATTATTTTAGATGTTAGTATGTAATAAATACAAGCTAATTTCACTACCTTTTGATTATTTTTGGCATAACTGAATAATTTATCACACTGTTTACTTTCCAGGTTCGTCACTACTCAAGTGTCATCATGCCACGGGCAAAGCCCACAAAGAAGCGGACATTTTATGGCAACAAGTATACACGGCCATTGAAAGAAACTGCCAAGCCGTGTGCTTCTGAAGAGAAACTACAGTACACCAAGAAGAGAAGTGTTGTCACTGAACTTGATGGGTACAGACTGATAGATGTGCGAAATCTGGTGAACTTTGTCAGTGCTTTCACTTCCTAATTGCGGTGGTCATGGGTATACTGTCACAGAGGACATTGCTGGACTCCGAAGTTCTCTGTCATTTGAGTGCATGAATCATGACTGTGGCCACACTTACAAACTGAAATCTCAGCCTGATGGTGAAAGTGTCAACACCAGATTTGAGATGGCCATGTTTAGCATTGGCCGCAACCGACAACAAGCTGTGCGTCTCCTCGGAGAGATGAACATGCCTCCACCTGCGTCCTGTACTATGTGGAACAAAACGAAGGACAAGATTCATGAGTTCATTAGGGATGGAAGTTCATGGATGGAAGGTCAGCCACTTCAGCATCAAGCTGTGTCAGTTCTAATATGTATATGTATATACATATACATGTATATGTATGTGTATGTATGTATGTATGTATGTATGTATGTATGTATGTATGTATGTATGTGTATGTATGTATATATATACTCTGTTAGATGTCTGTACCAGAGCGATCCTGGTTCAAACAGCATGTGACAGAGTAAATAAATTATAACTAAACGTTAGGGCAAATGCTATTTATCTGATATATATATATATATATATATATATATATATATATATATATATATATACAATATATAGCATAATATATAATATTTATTTACGTAGGTTGATTGTTTATTAATAGTGACATGGATATAGCATATATATATATATATATATATATATATATATAATGTACGATGTATAGCATAAATGTATAATATTTATATAAGTATAGAAAGTCAGCATATAATATATACGTATAGCATAATATATACATACTATTTATGATGATGTACTCAAACGTACACTCATACAAACATCCTCGCATACTCACATACATAGACAGAAGGTTCACATTGTCACCTCCTCGTGGTTTCTGTCGTGAATCACAACACTGATAAAACATCGGTGCTGTGTGCACTAAGAACAGTGTGGTAATACTGCACTTCTAAAAATGTAGGGAATAGGCACGCAAACTTAACAATTTGTGCAATCTTTCCAGAATATGGAAAAGCCGATATTGCTGGTGATAGGGCACAGTTTTGTGCGTAGGATGCACCACGTGTGCCAAGTCGGTGAGGTAGGTGGGGAGCGGCACAGGTACTATCGACAAGATCTTGACCTTGCTGATATGTTTGGAAAGGTCGTTTTCCGAGGGAAAGGGGGACTTACCGTGGATCGCCTTTTTCGTGAACTGAGAGCGGTGTGGGTAATTGCACCAACTGTCGTTCTGGTTGACATCGGAACAAATGATTTAGGTAATGGTTGTGTACCTGAGGACCTGGCAGAGCGTATTGTAGCATTCGCACGCGAACTGCTTACAATAGTCAATACCCTAATTAAATTATATATATATTTATTAATGATAATAATATTTTTATTAATAATTAAATAATGTATCTATATTATTATTATTATTAATAAAATATTATTATCATTAATAAAGATATAAAATGCTTCGTGTATGTTTTAATTTTGACTTTCTAGAGATTATTTAAGGTAAACTTTGTTATCTTCGTATACAAGTGTATAAATTCATTATAGAGTGCACTCCATAATTATGGTACACCTACCTACTGGGGGCAATGTAATCTTTTAGCTGTCTCGACACCTGGGCCGACCTATCTCTAACTAAGCGCCATCATATCATTTATCATTGGTCCGAGTTGTCTCAAAATCGGAGCCGAGCTGTCTCGGAACTCCGAGCTGTCTCGAACTGGGCCGAGTTGTCCCAGGCCGAGTTGTCCATGGGCCGAGTAGTCCAAGCACCGAATTATATACATACGTGTCATCAACTTTGAGTTTGAAATGCTCATGTGAGCGATTACCAACCCGACACAACTCATATTCTTCTTTCAAGCTGTGTGTTGACATTCCTAAACCTAACTTGCTCTATGACGCTGATCTCTGGCCTGCTGGAACAAAGATTGGACGGTATTTCCCACCTAGGAAACACACACTAACAGATTCAACACACTTATAGACTTTCCCCTCCATATTGCTTCCTTTAACTCCAGAAGTATACGGAACAGTTCTTTTGACATGGTTGACATCTTAAACTCTTTAGATATACTTGCTGTCCAGGAACACTGGCTCTCTAAACAGAGCCTTTCTTTCCTTAATTCTGTTCACTCTGACTTTAACGCCAGAGGAATTACATCCATTGATTATGGTGATGGTTTGAGTGGACGTCCTCATGGTGGACTCTGCTTTTTATGGAGGCGTTCACTCGACCCCTTTATCGTTGATTTATGCTGACGAGAAGAGACTCCTGGGTCTAAAAATTACCAGCTCTAACGCCACTATTCTACTTCTTAATGTCTATCTATCTATCAGACTGATGACAATGCTGATGAATATCTAGAAATTTTTGGCAAAATCCAGGCCATAAGCGATTAATTTGAATCAACCAATATATTCATCATTGGTGATTTTAATGCGGATATTAAGAACCCCAGTCTTTTTACTCCATTTCTCAATGCTTTTATAAACGACTGTCACCTTATCGCAAGTGACACATTGCTTCTCCCCTCTGATGCTTTTACATATGTTAGTGATGCGCACGGCTCAAGGAACTGGCTCGACCACGTGTTCACCACCCACTCTAGTCAATCATCAATATCTGATATGGAAGTTAAATATGATTGTGTCTCTTCCGACCACTTACCTCTATGCTTTTCCCTATATGTCAAGTTATTACCTTCCCCTGAAGCCACCATACAGGAGCAAATTCACGCACCTCATCCTGTGTGGAATGCTGCCTCCCCCCAGGATCTCCATAACTATCATACACAAACCGGTTTGCTTTTATCTGCTATTGATGTACCTCATGAGGTTTTAAGATGTACTAACCCTAATTGTAATGATGAAGCCCATCGCACTTTGCTAAGCAATCTTTACAATGATATTATAAAATCACTTAAAGATGCTGCCGAGGTAATCCCTACTAAGGCTAACAACACATCTTCTAAGTATACTGTTCTAGGCTGGAATGACCTTGTCAGAGACTCCCATCAAGCTGCTAGAGAATCCTTTCTCTTCTGGCAGTCTGCTGGGAGTCCTCGCCATGGTCCCTTGTATGATATAATGAAAGTTAGACGTGCTCATTTTAAACGCAACAAAAGACTGTGAAAAAAATGCTGAAAATCTTAAAGCTGAAAGACTTGCTTCTAAACTATGTAATAATGACTTCAAAAACTTCTGGAAGGACATAAAACATATGAATAACGCCAGGTTGCCAAATCCTAGCAATGTTGGTGGTGCTTCAGGTGTTGAAAATGTAAAGAATATGTGGCTTCATCATTACCAATCCCTACTTAACTCTACCTGGCTCTCCAGTCAACATCAAGAAGATTAATGAATACTGTAGCAATGTACAGCTTAATGTTCAAATGATTGTTAATGTTAAGGAAATTCAAGATGTAATACATGCAATGCCTGTAGGCAAAGCCCCGGGTTATGATAGTGTAAGTAACGAACATTTTAAATATGCGAATGAAAAACTTCATGTTCTCATGTCACTTTTATATAGTAGCATGTTAATTCATGGTTTTTTACCGGATGCTATGATGATTATAATCATAGCCCCCATAATAAAAAATAAGGCGGGTGACCTGTCTGATAACATAACTACCGACCCATTGCTCTAGCCACAATTGCTAGTAAATTATTTGAATCCTTGATGTTATCCAGGGTTTCTACTTTTTTATCTACATGTGTAAACCAATTTGGATTTAAAAAGCATCACTCAACTGAAATGCTCATATTTTTATTAAAAGAACTCTTTCGACACTACATAGCAAATGGCTCATCTATGTATGTTACCATGCTGGATGCCTCTAAGGCCTTTGACAAAGTCAATCATAGTAAGCTATTCACCAAACTAATTGACCGGGGATGTCCTTCTTTTATTGTTCGCATTCTTTATTACTGGTACAGAACCCAGAAATTCACTGTCAGATGGTGTTGTAGCTTCTCAGACTGTTTTACCATTTCAAACGGTGTTAAGCAGGGTGGAATCCTTTCTCCACATCTTTTTAACGTTTATATGGATGACTTAAGTGTAAATTTGAATAAATTACAAATTGGTTGTCTTTATGCAGGAACCATAATGAATCATATGATGTATGCCGATGACCTTTGTGTTTTTTCACCTAGTATTGCGGGGTTGAGAAAACTCACTGATTGTTGTGCCAAGTATGGCAATATGTTTGATATAACGTACAATGCCAAAAAATCTGTCTGTATGGTTATTGATAACAAACCTAGGGACAAGAAAAATATTCATCCTGTTGTATCAATAACCATACACTACCTTACACTGAGAAATGTAAATACCTTGGCCATATTGTAAACAATAACCTTATTGATGATGACGATATTGCCAGGCAGAAAAGATGTATCTATGCTCAGGCAAATGCTTTAGCCCGAAAATTTTACTTATGCAACAATTCCATTAAAACAACTTTATTTAATTCATACTGTGGTTCAATGTACACCTCAAGTCTTTGGTGTCATTTTAAAAAAACAGAGTCTGAAAGGTATTACTGTCGCTTATAACAACAGTTTTAGAATTATACACAACCTGTCACCCCGCTGTACTGCAAGCCATATGTTCGCTACTAATTATGTTAAATCCTTTAATGAACGTATTCGCTCATAAATTTTTAGCCTTTTATGCTGGTTGGAAAAATCCGACAATATACTTTTTGTGAATTATCTTCATTTATTTATTATCAAAGTCCATTGATTAAACATTGGATTGATCAATTGTATGCTTTTAATTCATGATGTTTGTACTTTTATACAAATATATTTTTTATCCTTATCTTATATATATATTTTACTACACATCATGTATATATATTTATATATATATATTTTTCACACTACATGTACCTCTATTGTTCATCGTGTGTATATGTATGTTTTTTTTACCTGTATGTATTTATAATATTATGGGCTCTTGCCTGAAATAAAACATTATTATTATTATATATTATAACGTGGTTCTAGTTGATATACTTTGACCAACTCAAATATAAAAAACGCGCGCCTAGTGAACACGTGGTAACCAACCAGTGCCCGAGGCACTTCTAATTCTACGTGGTTGATCAGCATTGTCCATAAGTCTGGATTTTTACTCCGATATTTACTTACTTAGGTTTACTTAGGTTCTTCCTGACCCTAGGCGTTGGCCTCGGTGGTCAGATCTTCAATTATCCCTTGGAATTTTCTACGACTTCCTGGCAAGGCAGCTTTGTAGTGGTAGAGAAACTCCTCAGTACTCCAATGTCTATCTAGGCGGTTTTTAAATGAGTTGACACCTGGGGCAGTTACAACTACTTCCAGTAGATCATTCCATAATCTGGTAACTCTAAGTGAGAAGCTTTCTTTTCTAACATTTGTACAAGCATGTTCTATAAACAATTTCAAACTATGACCCCTTGTTCCTTCCTTTGTATCACTGTCTTTGTGCAACTTGACAATGTTAGATACATCACTGTCATATTTCCCATGGAGCAGTTTATATACCTCAATCATATCACCACGAGTTTGTCTATATGCAAGTGTAGGAAGTTTCAATCTCTGAAGTCTTTCTTCGTAAGAAATATTCTTCATACCAGGAAGCTGTTTTGTTGCGCGTCTTTGCACATTTTCGATGGCATCTTTGTATTTCTGTTTATAAGGGGACCATATTGATATTGCATAATCTAGATGACTCCTAACTAAAGCTTTATATAATGGCACCAAATTATGTTGATTTAGGATTGTAAAGAGAAATGTAAATACCTTGGCCATATTGTAAACAATAACCTTATTGATGATGACGATATTGCCAGGCAGAAAAGATGTATCTATGCTCAGGCAAATGCTTTAACCCGAAAATTTTACTTATGCAACAATTCCATTAAAACAACTTTATTTAATTCATACTGTGGTTCAATATACACCTCAAGTCTTTGGTGTCATTTTAAAAAACAGAGTCTGAAAGGTATTACTGTCGCTTATAACAACAGTTTTAGAATTATACACAACATGTCACTCCGCTGTACTGCAAGCCATATGTTCGCTACTAATTATGTTAAATCCTTTAATGAACGTATTCGCTCATAAATTGTTAGCCTTTTATGCTGGTTGGAAAAATCCGACAATATACTTTTTTTGTGAATTATCTTCATTTATTTATTATCAAAGTCCATTGATTAAACATTGGATTGATCAATTGTATGCTTTTAATTCATGATGTTTGTACTTTTATACAAATATATTTTTTATCCTTATCTTATATATATATATTTTACTATACATCATGTATATATATTTATATATATATATATTTTTCACACTACATGTACCTCTATTGTTCATCGTGTGTATATTTATGTTTTTTTTTACCTGTATGTATTTATAATATTATGGGCTCTTGCCTGAAATAAAACATTATTATTATTATATATTATAACGTGGTTCTAGTTGATATACTTTGACCAACTCAAATATAAAAAACGCGCGCCTAGTGAACACGTGGTAACCAACCAGTGCCCGAGGCACTTCTAATTCTACGTGGTTGATCAGCATTGTCCATAAGTCTGGATTTTTACTCCGATATTTACTTACTTAGGTTTACTTAGGTTCTTCCTGACCCTAGGTGTTGGCCTCGGTGGTCAGATCTTCAATTATCCCTTGGAATTTTCTACGACTTCCTGGCAAGGCAGCTTTGTAGTTGTAGAGAAACTCCTCAGTACTCCAATGTCTATCTAGGCGGTTTTTAAATGAGTTGACACCTGGGGCAGTTACAACTACTTCCAGTAGATCATTCCATAATCTGGTAACTCTAAGTGAGAAGCTTTCTTTTCTAACATTTGTACAAGCATGTTCTATAACCAATTTCAAACTATGACCCCTTGGTCCTTCTTTGTATCACTGTCTTTGTGCAACTTGACAATGTTAGATACATCACTGTCATATTTCCCATGGAGCAGTTTATATACCTCAATCATATCACCACGAGTTTGTCTATATGCAAGTGTAGGAAGTTTCAATCTCTGAAGTCTTTCTTCGTAAGAAATATTCTTCATACCAGGAAGCTGTTTTGTTGCGCGTCTTTGCACATTTTCGATGGCATCTTTGTATTTCTGTTTATAAGGGGACCATATTGATATTGCATAATCTAGATGACTCCTAACTAAAGCTTTATATAATGGCACCAAATTATGTCGATTTAGGATTGTAAAGAGAAATGTAAATACCTTGGCCATATTGTAAACAATAACCTTATTGATGATGACGATATTGCCAGGCAGAAAAGATGTATCTATGCTCAGGCAAATGCTTTAACCCGAAAATTTTACTTATGCAACAATTCCATTAAAACAATTTTATTTAATTCATACTGTGGTTCAATGTACACCTCAAGTCTTTGGTGTCATTTTAAAAAAACAGAGTCTGAAAGGTATTACTGTCGCTTATAACAACAGTTTTAGAATTATACACAACCTGTCACTCCGCTGTACTGCAAGCCATATGTTCGCTACTAATTATGTTAAATCCTTTAATGAACGTATTCGCTCATAAATTGTTAGCCTTTTATGCTGGTTGGAAAAATCCGACAATATACTTTTTGTGAATTATCTTCATTTATTCATTATCAAAGTCCATTGATTAAACATTGGATTGATCAATTGTATGCTTTTAATTCATGATGTTTGTACTTTTATACAAATATATTTTTTATCCTTATCTTATATATATATTTTACTACACATCATGTATATATATTTATATATATATATTTTTCACACTACATGTACCTCTATTGTTCATCGTGTGTATATTTATGGTTTTTTTACCTGTATGTATTTATAATATTATGGGCTTTTGCCTGAAATAAAACATTATTATTATTATATATTATAACGTGGTTCTAGTTGATATACTTTGACCAACTCAAATATAAAAAACGCGCGCCTAGTGAACACGTGGTAACCAACCAGTGCACGAGGCACTTCTAATTCTACGTGGCTGATCAGCATTGTCCATAAGTCTGGATTTTTACTCCGATATTTACTTACTTAGGTTTACTTAGGTTCTTCCTGACCCTAGGCGTTGGCCTCGGTGGTCAGATCTTCAATTATCCCTTGGAATTTTCTACGACTTCCTGGCAAGGCAGCTTTGTAGTTGTAGAGAAACTCCTCAGTACTCCAATGTCTATCTAGGGGGTTTTTAAATGAGTTGACACCTGGGGCAGTTACAACTACTTCCAGTAGATCATTCCATAATCTGGTAACTCTAAGTGAGAAGCTTTCTTTTCTAACATTTGTACAAGCATGTTCTATAAACAATTTCAAACTATGACCCCTTGGTCCTTCCTTTGTATCACTGTCTTTGTGCAACTTGACAATGTTAGATACATCACTGTCATATTTCCCATGGAGCAGTTTATATACCTCAATCATATCACCACGAGTTTGTCTATATGCAAGTGTAGGAAGTTTCAATCTCTGAAGTCTTTCTTCGTAAGAACTATTCTTCATACCAGGAAGCTGTTTTGTTGCGCGTCTTTGCACATTTTCGATGGCATCTTTGTATTTCTGTTTATAAGGGGACCATATTGATATTGCATAATCTAGATGACTCCTAACTAAAGCTTTATATAATGGCACCAAATTATGTCGATTTAGGATTGTAAAGAGAAATGTAAATACCTTGGCCATATTGTAAACAATAACCTTATTGATGATGACGATATTGCCAGGCAGAAAAGATGTATCTATGCTCAGGCAAATGCTTTAACCCGAAAATTTTACTTATGCAACAATTCCATTAAAACAATTTTATTTAATTCATACTGTGGTTCAATGTACACCTCAAGTCTTTGGTGTCATTTTAAAAAACAGAGTCTGAAAGGTATTACTGTCGCTTATAACAACAGTTTTAGAATTATACACAACCTGTCACTCCGCTGTACTGCAAGCCATATGTTCGCTACTAATTATGTTAAATCCTTTAATGAACGTATTCGCTCATAAATTTTTAGCCTTTTATGCTGGTTGGAAAAATCCGACAATATACTTTTTGTGAATTATCTTCATTTATTTATTATCAAAGTCCATTGATTAAACATTGGATTGATCAATTGTATGCTTTTAATTCATGATGTTTGTACTTTTATACAAATATATTTTTTATCCTTATCTTATATATATATTTTACTACACATCATGTATATATATTTATATATATATATATTTTTCACACTACATGTACCTCTATTGTTCATCGTGTGTATATTTATGGTTTTTTTACCTGTATGTATTTATAATATTATGGGCTCTTGCCTGAAATAAAACATTATTATATATTATAACGTGGTTCTAGTTGATATACTTTGACCAACTCAAATATAAAAACTGCGCACCTAGTGAACACGTGGTAACCAACCAGTGCCTGAGGCACTTCTAATTCTATGTGGTTGATCAGCATTGTCCATAAGTCTGGATTTTTACTCCGATATTTACTTACTTAGGTTTACTTAGGTTCTTCCTGACCGTAGGCGGTGGCCTCGGTGGTCAGATCTTCAATTATCCCTTGGAATTTTCTACGACTTCCTGGCAAGGCAGCTTTGTAGTTGTAGAGAAACTCCTCAGTACTCCAATGTCTATCTAGGCGGTTTTTAAATGAGTTGACACTTGGGGCAGTTACAACTACTTCCGGTAGATCATTCCATAATCTGGTAACTCTAAGTGAGAAGCTTTCTTTTCTAACATTTGTACAAGCATGTTCTATAAACAATTTCAAACTATGACCCCTTGTTCCTTCCTTTGTATCACTGTCTTTGTGCAACTTGACAATGTTAGATACATCACTGCCATATTTCCCATGGAGCAGTTTATATACCTCAATCATATCACCACGAGTTTGTCTATATGCAAGTGTAGGAAGTTTCAATCTCTGAAGTCTTTCTTCGTAAGAAATATTCTTCATACCAGGAAGCTGTTTTGTTGCGCGTCTTTGCACATTTTCGATGGCATCTTTGTATTTCTGTTTATAAGGGGACCATATTGATAATGCATAATCTAGATGACTCCTAACTAAAGCTTTATATAATGGCACCAAATTATGTTGATTTAGGATTGTAAAGGACCTTCTAATAACTGCCATGATACTATTTGCTTTGTTTATTTTTTGGTTGATGTGTTTATCAAATTCTAGGTTTTAATCAATTATAACCCCAATGTCTTTTTGTTCTTCTATTCCTCCTAATTCATGGGCAGTATTATCTATCTTCAGGTTGTATGCATACTCTTGCTGTATTGTTTTCCCTACGTGCATTAAATTGCATTTATCTGGGTGGAACCTTAATAACCATTTACTTGACCAAAATGTTAAATAATCTAAGTCGTTCTGTAGTGTACGCTGGTCATGTGGACTAGTAATCGTTTAGAAAATCTTTGTATCATCCGCAAACATATATACATTTGAAACTATATTCTCAGGAAGATCATTTATGTATAAAACAAATAGGATGGGTCCTAAGACACTGCCCTGTGGAATACCACTTGTTATATTTGCCCACTCAGAATTTGTACCATTTACATTGACCTGCTGTACCCGGTCAGACAAGAACGCCTGGATCCATCTTAGTGTGTAATACTCTATACCATACGATTTAAGTTTGCCTATCAATCTTTTGTGAGGGACTGTGTCAAATGCTTTCATGAAGTCCAAATATACAACGTCTACAAATTCCCCTCTATCTAAAGCTTTGATCCATGAGTCAATAACATTTAATAATTGGAGTACCGTAGATCGACCTTTAATAAAACCAAATTGTTGCGTACTAAATTATTTATTCCTAATCATATGATTGACAATATGATCTTTGACACATTGTTCCATACATTTACATATTGTACTTGTTAAGCTGACTGGTCTATAATTTCCTACGTTTTTTCGATTACCCTTCTTAAATATGGCTGAGATCCTTCCCTGTTTCCATTCCTTTGATAGTTCACCCACAGCCAGTGAATTATTAAATAGCCTAGCTAGTGGTTTACATAGATGATTAGATAGCTCTTTCAACAACCTAGGATGAACACCATCTGGCCCTACCGATTTACACACATTAAGGTTATCAAGTCTTTTTTTAATCATTTCCTCATCAATAGTCAATTCTTCCATGTTGTGCCTTAACTTCACTGGTGGAATATGAGGGATATCACCTTCTGGCTCTATAGTAAAAACACTTGACAAAAAATTTCCTAAGACATCTGCCTTTTCCCTATCAGAATCTGTGAGTCTAGATTTAGGATCTTATCGGTCTATGTTCAGATCTGAAACACCTTCCCGATTCTTGGTTTTGGAGTTCATATATTTCCATACTGCTTTTGGGTTTGTCTTTGATTCTGTTGCTAGCTTCATCTCAAATTCCTTCTGTATCCTCCTCGTTAATTTACGGACTTGATTTCTAGCCCTACAATATTCAGTATAGTATTTTCCTTCTTTTGTCTCCATATAACGTTTCCATAAAATGTGTTTTTTCTTAATTTTCTTTACTGATTCCTTGTTTAGGGGTACTTTTCCTTTATGTCTGTTAATATTTCTCACAAGTCGATGAGGTATGAATTCATCCTCTATCTTTTTAATATATTCTTTAAAACCTAACCATTGATGGTTTATAATGCTCGTGCCAAGTATCTCGCCAGTCTGTGTGGTCTAGTTTCGTCTTCATACTATTATAATCCCCTTGGTCTTAATATTATTTAAGTCGTGTATGGCTTGCTATTTCTGCATAGCACCTAAATGTAGTGATGAGGACAGAGTGATCACTCTTACCAAGTGGGCTTTCATACACTATATCATCTATCATACCTTTTTCATTGGTGAAAAACTAAATCAAGAATGTTCGATTTATTTCCTAATCGCCCCCTTGTTGGGAGTGTGACATGTTGGAAGAGGATATTATCTCTTATTCCTTCTTTAAATTTAGTGTCTGGGCTATTAGTGTTCTCTGAGAGTGTGTACCAGTTTTGTGTTTGTCTGTGTGCACGCGCACGTGCGTGTGTGATTTATATTTTATACCTACAATGTTAACTCATTTTTCAGTTTTAAACGATGCCTGTGCCTGTGGCTGTGGCCAGTGTGGATCTGACTGCGGATTCACCACGCTTCGATCACATGTTTTATTTCCTTGCAAATGGGTTCTGCCACACGTCCGTTAGCAATACATTTAGAGCCAGTGTGCAGCGATCTGCAAAGAAGTTTCGTTTGAGAGGTATGTGCAGTCATTGATATTTGATTTAGCTGACTTACGCAGATTGTTTTCATAGTGGAGGATCTGAAATAGAGTTGAGCTGTGCTCAGTCACAGGAGTCCGTGCTTTAGTTCCATCATTCAATATGATCCCAGGCATATTTATGTTACAAAAATGTTCTATCTTAGCGCATTTTGAGGGCCAAATAGCACCCTGGTATGTGCCATGGAACTAAAGCACTGAGGTATCAAATTTAGGCAAAACTATAGTTATAATGGCAAAATCGAAGTACACAAGTCCCCTATAATTTGTAGTCGCCTTGACTATTGCAAGTCACTGCTAAACAATGTTGCTAAAAAGGACTTGAAGGAGTACATAATTGTTTGGCATGTGTTGTAATCAAAGCCCCTTGTTTCTCAACATCACTTCCTCTACTTAAACAGCTCCACTGTCTTCTGGTTGTGTATCGAACCAAATTAGCTACCATTATGTATTGGGCCCTTTCTACACAACAACCACCCTACTTGTTAGTTTCTTGCATTTTACAGATATCCCTAGGAATCTAAGATCATCTGTGCCACAACAACTTTTTGTCCCCAAAACTAATATTGACATTGACAAATGTGCTTTCTCTGCATGGCAGCACGGATCATATTGAGTCACATGCAAATTTCCAGGTTAGAAAATAAACAAACAAAACAAGCACCATCGTACGATGAATCTGTATATTTCATCCAGTATAGCAATTATACAATGATTATTTCCTAAGTAAAAAAATGTCAGAAACCAAATGTTTTGTCTTAAGTACTGAAACATTCGGTTATATATTTCCACTTCTGCACATACTTCTATGAGCTCAGATTCCTGGGGACGCAGGCGCATTAAGTTCACTATATTATCATTATCACGTACCACACTGATCTACGAAATATTAGCAATTATTTGTAGAACGTTCATCTGCATGTAGAGTTTATCAATTTATGCCCATAATTTGCACACAAGTGTTGGGACAAGCATTCTTCATGTTATTTGTCTCCAATAGTTAAAAATATATTTTGAATATTTATATAATATATAATATTCACTAATTAATGGATAGTGTGTGTTGCAGGGGAAAGTTGTGTTTTGTGGCAAAAGGAGGCCTGCGGTTGGTACTGCGCAGCCGTACTGAGATCGAGGCAGCACTTAGAGAGTGCTACGATGATCCGGGCACTGGGGGTTATCGGGGCGTGGCGGTTACTTTGAAAAAACTGGACTACGATGGCAAAAGATGTGATATATTGGGTAAGTTAAACATACTATCTTTATAAATGTAATTGGAGTACAAATTGCCATAACAGCATGAGTGATATGTTAAGCCTGTGTAGTGTTACAGAGACTATGCCACTATGTCATAACTTTATTGTACTTTGCTAGTGCTGGTGAAACTATTCATCATCTGGTAATGATGTCAACAATTTAGCATTGTGATTATTTTTTCCAGGCTTTCAGTGCTTAAACTCGCATTCTGTGTTGTATGAATTTATCAAAATGTCTTATGATTAATTTTTCAGTGATTAAACTTGCATTCTGTGTTGCATAATATTTATAGTGAATTTAACAAAATGTCTTCTGATTCTTTTCTATTTCACATTGTAGGTGAAAGTGTGCCCGCATGCCAGCACAAAATGAAGACTGGCTCCCGAGCTTCAGCCCATCAAAACAGATGGTACCTGGGATGTAGTATGTATCGACCTGATGGGGCCTTACTTCGAAACAGAACGGGGTAAATACATTTTCACTGCGACTGATTTGTTTTCTAAGTTTGTCTTCGCAAGGCCGATTAAGGTACTAATAGCACTGCACAGTTCTGTTTGGCTTTCAATCATATTGTGTGTCCACTCCTATATGCACAGTTTATTACCGACCTTCGCACATCCATTTATGGACATGGTAAATGACACTATAGGCTAACTTTGTTATCAGCCCTCACTGTAACCAATTGAACTGACTTTCTTCAAATACTATTGCATTTGACAGTGTTAACATGTATGCTGTTTTGGGCAATATTATCTAGCTTCCTTGCTTCTCTTGGACGTATGCTTTATATGAGGATTACAGTATATGTATCTATCATGGCAAATGTATGAAGTGCAAATGTACAATAATGTTCAATGATGAATTCTGATTGACAGTGACAGAGCAAAGCTGCAGGGGATGTCAGTGCTGCTATCATTGACCTCTTCTATTCCTACGGGCCACCACAACGCCTCCTGAGTGACCAAGGTCGTGAATTTATAAATGAGGTATAGCACAAATATACTTCTCACTTGGCTGCTTATTATTATTTTACAAATTACTGTTAGCATTAAAATAATAATATTCATATTTTGGTGACGTTAGGATGCATGTCAGTTGTCTCATTTTAATGAACTATATCACATTATGCTTGTCTGATGCAGGTGGTAAGCTGGAGGCCAACTGGCTCGGTCCATACACGGTTAAGACCGTCGGACCGAACCATCAGGCGGTCTTAGAGAAGGACGGGGTGCTGTTGAAGCACAAAGTGAACTTTGGCCAGCTCAAGCCATATTTAGATCGCACGTTTCATGAAGGTATAGTAAACTTATCTGTTTTTTATATGTATTTTTTTTTTATTGTTTTTCTCTTGGTTGGGTGCTGCATATTTCTTCCCATTGTATCAAATAACAGGCATGAGGTGATTAACTTCACCTAATCATTAACTAAATAATTAATGAGTACTGCCTGCCCAGCTGCTGCACTCGTTTCGACTACCACCCGCCCAGCTGCTGCAATCGTGACGACTACCACCCGCCCAGCTGCTGCAATCGTGACGACTACCATCCGCCCAGCTACGGCAATCGTGACGACTACCACCCGCCCAGCTGCTGCAATCGTGACGACTACCACCCGCCCAGCTGCTGCACTCCTTTCGACTACCACCCGCCCAGCGATGACTGCCTCACTGCTGCCAGTGCCAACCAAGCGGCTACACATCAAAAACGCTAAGGTTGTGTGTTCGTCAAAACAGCAGCGTGTGGACTTCGTTTTAGATGAGTTCAGTTTGCTGACAGACGACCACGTATGGGTAGAACTACAATTGCTGAAGAAGCAATTTCCTGGAATGGCCGGCTTGCAAAACCCAGTTCTCGGTGCCGTTCTGCAGTTCGCTGTTGCGAATGGACCGTTTGTGCATGTACTGCATGACGGAGAACTGCACAGGGTAACTGTCGCCACTCCACCACCCCACGTGGATGCAGATGTCATCGTTTATGACTCGCTCAACAGAAGTGTCAACATGCACTGCAAAATGCAGATTGCATCACTGCTGTGAACAACACACTCAAGAATCAGGTGTGTTGTTGACACCAGTCAGCGACAGAGTGGGGTCATTGATTGGGGGCTCTACACCATTGCAGCAGCAACATCTGTGTGTTATGAGGAATTCCCCAGTGGCGAGTAGGATCAGGCTGCAATGCGTAGACACTTGCGAACCTGCATTGAACGTGGTGTCATGACACACTTCCCAAGCAGCATGAGGTTAGACTTAATGTGTAACTTAATAATTGCCATGATATTGAAGAGTACGCATTTATATAACGCGAATGGGATCTTTAATTTCCCTTGGCATAAACAGTAGATGTAAAATATATGCATATGATAATTATACATGTGTACGTATATATTCAATGTGGTTGAAATATATTGAAAGATACTGGTATAGTTGAAATGTTTTCATGTAGGAAATTGTTGCCCAGCCCAGCATCTGATACTACTGACAACATAATGTGTAAATGATACCTGAATGCTTAATGTACTAACTAGAGATAACAAATATAATAAACAAAATTGTTGGTCCTTTGATTGAAAATGCAAAACAAATTTAAACACACAACATTTACTGCTGCGTGGGTGTGATGCTTTAAAACAATGCATGTAAATAAATGTGCTACTCGTCTGAGTAGTTGCAGTTTATAGTTATATTTTATTAATTGTTAATTTTCATTTTGTGTTGTCAAGGCTCTCTAAGCGTGATCCCAACATGGCAGGAACCTTGAACAACCTCGACGAACTGACAGCTGATATCAAAGTTGCACGTGTCTGTGAGGAGACTAATGTGGCTCGCTTTATGGAGAATGCCAAGAAACTTGATGAGAAGGTCATGCACAAATGTCACTATCCTCATGAAATATGATGAACACCCTTTGCACAGCATAAATAGATTAACAACTTTGATTAATACATCACTTCTTTAAGGCCAGACACAGGTAGATAGGGTTATTTTTTCATTTATGCAAATAGTCCAATTTTACATGGTATGGAATGGGTCTTGGTGAGTAAAAATATATGTTGACGTTTTCCAGCCACAGCCTGTTTCCATCGTAACAAAAGAAAGGCCGCCATATTTGAATAAAAAAACTTAAAGTATGGAAAAAAACTTGGTTTTAGCTACAAGTATTGGTTTATCTTTAAAAGTATTGATGATTTTTTTTTAAAGTCTGGTAATTTGCACAGAATATGTATGCTGAATGCAACTTTCCAAACCTTGTTTGGATGGCATTATTATTCCCAGAGATATCCTATTTGTAAATTGTATTAATTTTTTTCTGCCTTTACAGATTCAAGAAAACATCACCTGTGCCCAGTCCAAACAAAAGCGTGTATACAGCAGGAAAATGGCGAAAGGAGTACAGGTGTTTAATTTCAAGGAGGGTGATCACGTGTTGCGTCGCAACATGGTGAAGGCGAACACTAAGGGTAATAATTGTAAAAATTACTTTTCAATAAGATGGAAACCAGTGGTTCACACACCAGACGTAAAATATAATTATTTTGTCAATTATAATTTTTTTTTATCACAATGCTTGCTCGGAGAGTTAATGGGAGCAGATACCGTACAGCGGAGTCTATCCCAGAGCACTGTCACCAGATCTATTAAAAGCGAGATGCAAGAATGTGAAGACGAGACATTCTACAATATTAATGGTAACTGAGCAAGCTGATGATTGACAACTCATCAAACAAATGCCTCTTTTTATAGTCACACCTCTTGACAAAAATACTTCTCACTTGGCTGCTGTAATCGTGACGACTAGCACCCGCCCAGCTGCTGCAATCGTGACGACTACCACCCACCCGCCCACCTGCTGCAATCGTGACGACTACCACCCGTCCAGCTACTGCAATCGTGACGACTACCACCCGCCCAGCTGCTGCGGTCGTGATGACTACCACCCGCCCAGCTGCTGATAAACGACCAAGCAATTTCCTGGAATGGCCGGCTTCCAAAACCCAGTTCTCGGTGCCGTTCTGCAGGTCGCTGTTGCGAGTGGACCGTTTGTGCAGGTACTGCATGGTGGATAACTGCACAGGGTAACTGTCGCCACTCCACCACCCCATGTGGATGCAGATGTCATCGTTTATGACTTGCTCAACAGAAGTGTCAACATGCACTGCAAAATGCAGATTGCTTCACTGCTGTGAACAACACCCTCAAGAATCAGGTGTGTTGTTGACACCAGTCAGCGACAGAGTGGGGTCATTGATTGTGGGCTCTACGCCATTGCAGCAGCAACATCTGTGTGTTATGAGGAATTCCCCAGTGGCGAGTACGATCAGGTTGCAATGCGTGGACACTTGCGAACCTGCATTGAACGTGCTGTCATGACACACTTCCCAAGCAGCATGAGGTTAGACTTAATGTGTAAGTTAATAATTGCCATGATATTGAAGAGTACGCATTTATGCCATGATATTGAAGAGTACGGGTGTTAGTTCACACCAGGATGCATTTATATAACGCGAGTGGGATCTTTAATTTCCCTTGGCGTAAACAGTAGATGTAAAATATATGCATGTGAAAATTATACATGTGTACTTATATATTCAATGTGGTTGAAATATATTGAAAGATACTGGTATAGTTGAAATGTTTTCATGTAGGAAATCGTTGACAATTTCTGCTGATTCTTTTGGTTGGATAGGCTGTAATATTTTCACCAAAATATAATAAAAACCACATTCTCTGATATTATACATACTCAGCAAATGTTTCACTTTGTTTGGATAGGTCTGCAGACACGTGTGCACATCGGAGTCACGATTGTGAAAAGGATGACTGTGACTTCTCACAGAAAAAGTGCTATGTTAAGGTAAATGTCTGTTTGATGTTTTACTTTTTTCATAACACAATAGTGAGAAATTATTTTTCTTGTCATTATGACTAAAATGTCTTTGTGCATCATTATGCAGGCAATTTCCAAACAAACAGATCACATCTGCTTAGGTACGTATCCTAATTAAAGGTGCTTAATCAATTTGTTTTTTGTTTTGGTGCATTTTTGTCCAATTCAACAACAGGAATAAATATCGGACTTTTGACATGCCGCGATAACACACTTTGGTGAAAGTGATAATTTTTGTGCCAATAAATCTGATAACGAGTTGATGCAGCACCTATTGTTTTTGTTTGCAGACAAATTGTTGCTTTGTTGTTGCAAATTAGACTTAAGTTTATGTTCATCTAACCTTTTGTTGTGATGGGTCACTTTAACGTTCATTCTGTTGCATGTTTAGTTTAAGACCACAGATTTTTATAGTATATTTTTGACAGATAGGTAAGTACTATCCAACATTCTTCTTTATAACTATAAATACAGTCAACCTTGCATACGTCGGACTCACCTAAGTCGTATCTTCGCTCAGCTTGGACAGAATTCTGACTAACATTTCACTTGTAATGTATTTATTTCCCATACGAAATCTATGTCTAAGTCGGATCTTCACCTAACTCGGATTAAATCGCTTGGTCGCTTGATTCCGACTTATGTGAGGTTTATTGTAAGTCTACACTTGTCAAGGGCTAGAAATACATCAAATAATCTACTTGTCCGCAGGCAGTTATAATTAAAAAAAACATTTCCTGACAACTGGTATCATTAATTTAGAGCCCAGCGATTGTAGTGAATTATCTAATACAGTGTGCAAATGATTTCTTTAAAGCAGTTTGTTTTCAATATTTTTTACATGATTTTTTTTCAGATTTCCTTTCACTGGACGATGACTTGGTGGAGTGGAATCCTGACAAAGTTGCCCCACATGTACAAGAGGCCTACGCTCTCATTACAACATGCACAAAGAGACAGTTTGCTGATAAGGTACACTTAAGACAATAATGGTAAACGTAAAATGGCAAATTCAAACACTTCATAACTTGGCTAATATTTTATGGATTTTTATGAACTTTCCATCAATTTTAGTATGGACATCTGTCATGCAAATTATGTATTCTATCATCCCTAATTCATTTGCATATCCCTCATTTTCATATCCAAATGTAGAAATGTGACTGTTAAAATACATGTCTGCCAATGTCACTCTATTATACAGTAGTCACATATTAATGGAATTTTGCAGGGTTTGAAATTATAAGATGTTAAATTTTTATATGTGTTTACAGGTGAGGGACATTATGCTCAGTGACCTTCAGGACATGTTCACATTCCAAGTTAGCTATTATAATATATATTATAATTAGAATCTTCAGGCTTTAAATTTCAAAACAAGCCATCACCATGTAGCACCTATAGGACCAATGTCCAAAAAAGTGTAGAAATGGATTTTTGGAGGTCCGAGAAAAAAATGTTAAGTAATATTTTCTTATTGTATGCATAGGGAGATATTTTCCATCAAGTGTTCAAGTTTAATATGCATTATTTTTGTTGTAACTGTTACTTAAAGTCATGCCTGATTTTCATCGCTCTTAGTGGGAGCAGTCCATTGTAACATTTGCTTTTACGTATACATTGTAGGAATTGCAGTCACATTTATATTTATACATCAAACTAAGTGCTACGTATCTCTACAAATGATATTTGATCTGTTTTTAGGGCAGGCCGCGTTCCAGCGAAGTATGCACGACATTGTGTAGCACTGAGGGGACAATGCCTTAAACTATTGACCGACTATGCTGCCCTTGCCTCTGCATGTCCTGCGGTAAGATACCAAACAATGCTATTGAGGTATGTTATAGAGAAACATTTGCTCTTGAAATATATGGTAGATTTTCACTTATGCAGGTGGGCCACCTCGCTGTCTTTGTCACCCACCTCGTCCAGTATTTGCCAAAATTGCCACCTCACAGCTATTTCTTGTGCTCATATTTTTTTCTGTTTATTAAAAATAAATTAACAAATAAAAAAAGTTGTGAAAGCATCACTAAAGTAAATAGCAGGTCGTGTATGCATTAGATACCTTATCCAATATATCAGTGTCTATGGGCTTGCCATGGACATCATGCACTTTGAAGGGTCAGAACAAAAGTGAGGTTGACAAATGGACAAATTGTAAAGTTTTTATTTCAGTTTCCTTCTAACTTCAATGGAAAACACTATTTTGAAGTTAGGTTTTGAAAACATTTAAGTTTCGTTACAATGCAAATCGTTGTGCTTTATTTGTTCTATCTATACCTTCCTTTCTTTTTAATAACCTTTCGGTTTTGATGCATTGCTTATAGATGGTATTTATTAAATAATTTATTGTTGACACATTTCACGTTTTAGGTTGTGGAAACACTGCTCATACAGGCAAAGAGGGCATGTGAGACAACAATCATAACAGGGTTGTACTCCACCGAAACCCTGTATTTGGTGCCAGACAATTTGAGGAAATTGTCATCTCTGTAAGTTACAAGAATAAGGGTAATTTATCTAATTATACGCGGATACATTTATGTACAAGATATGGCAGTCGCTACTTTTTTTAACTCTACATCATGTGTTATGAACACCTGGATTATGAAGCTTTTAAGGTGTAAGTAGGAATAATCTAATGATATATGCTCACTAGATGTAACACCACTGCAGTCTTTTAAAAGTGCTTCTCAATATAATGGCTCGTCAAATCTGACATTATTTTACTTCAAACTCTCTACTATGTGAATAGCCTATTTGAATTTCATATTCAGAATAATGAAGTTCCACGAATGGATTAAAAATTCTGCATGTCATTGACACATTGCTAACTTCAAATAACAAATTCACAAAGCAACACACTTATAATAGAGGTGTTATTCTAACAGTATTCCTTGAAGACTACTGGGTCAATTGTATGTTTCTTCTGTATTAGGCTGTGCAGAGCTTTACAGTTGCATTATATGTGTAATTCATTCCATTGCAGCGCATCGTACAAGAGGCTTGTTGTCGAACCATTTCTGTTTGGTCAAACACTTCAAGCCCTTGGCCTGAAAGAAGAACACGCCAATGCAATCGTTGGTTAGCCAGATGTGACACTATCGATTGCACTAAGCCTCGTTATGTTAATTTGTTGTCATTTGTATTCGCTGCCGATTGTGCTGACTTAGCAGACCCACTCTTTGATTGAATCGTCTTATAAGTAATGTTATGTAAGACTTCAAATTGTTGCACTGGTGTGCATGAATAAACTGTGTGACAATTGATTTGACGTTTACTTCTACTCAAATAATGCACTCACAATCTAGGATAAATATGATCAATGCTAAACATGTATCATTGGGCATAATAATACAATTATTACTATTATATTTATGAAGGCCATTTTAATAAATTGTACCCATTCATTCATGACTCATACATACACATATTCTCTCCCAATTCATTACTGTGTGATATAAATGGGGCATTGTCAGTATTTAGGATCCTAAGCCTGTTGGTCTACTCACTCTGAACTGAATATGCAGCTGCCATGGCATTTTTAATATACAACTATGTGGCAACACAATTTCTGTGTACAAAATATGCAGTACACAACACCATAACGCTGAATGCCAATACCATACAATACCCATTAGCATGTTTTACAAATTTGATCCAGTCAATCAAAAATACAAGGGCAACTAAAAAATTAACAAGCACAATTGCATGGTGAATCTATAGATTTCACCCAGTATAGTAATTATACACTAATTATATCCTTAGTAAATTAATTATCTGATGCATGCAACATACAACGTTTAATTGAACTTAACTAATAACAGTTATCAACTTATAATGACCACGAACTATACAACAGAAAATAACAGTCATTCCCATATACATTTTAAGATGTGAAAATAGTTGTATGTATTTTTTTTATTAATACATTTAAAGCATTCATGTATACATATGGTAATTATATAATAAATTAGCATCAAAAGCAAGCTTTACATTCAACTAGCAACATATAACAGTCAAATAATTCAGACCAAACGTTTTGTTTATGTAGCCTACTTGATATATCGCTTACTGAAATATTAATTTTGGTTTATTTGTTTCCTCTCTTGCATTTCAACACAGCACAGGTTATAGGTCAAAAACTACCAAATGTCGATGTTCCTCCCATCTTGGGCAGACCTACAGAATTCATTGTTGTAAACATCTTTGTCAAAATAATTACCAACGCTATAGATTTCTATCCACGATTAACCTTTGTCCACTACGTAACACTGTTAAAAAATTATTGTTCCATACATTAGGCATGATACCTATCATAATAATGTTGGTTTTAAAATGTGGAAGTCACATTTTCTCATGAGGGTGTGACCCAATAGAATAATTTAAATTTGTATGAACGGTCGTAATTTAAGACCACTTGCATTATTTAGGTTGCTTGTATCATAAGACATTATTAATTATGAGACAACGGAAAGACACGGTTTACGTACTCAACTCCGTATTTCCCTTCTCAAAGTTTTTTCGCTACTGGGATAGTTGGTTTGTAGCTATGAAATAAACAAATGTCAATAACAGTATTGTCAGATCTTTAGCATTAATAGACATGGTTTTCTGGGATGACTTCTGCAAAATGTGTGTGTGCGTGTGCGTGTGTGTGATTCCAAGATTCCACCACACCGATCACCACACCGCTTATCAGAAATCATACTTTTGCACGTTATTTATTTTAGTTTGCAGGCCTATGGTACGTTATAATAGTATCTTCATTTATTGTTATTTTTTCCACTTTCTCTATCTTTCTCTCTCTTCTAAGAAGAACTTGATAGCATGGTCCATATTTGGTATATCCACATTATTAGACCGTCAAGAAAGCAAGTGTCTCCAAGTGGAAAGCCAATAGTTATGTTTCACCTACCGCATATTTACGGTGTTCATAACGAACTCTGAGAAGTCAACCAGCAACGCATCGCCGCCTACCAAGAGGAATGTGTATGCAAAAGTTCCATCCCTGTGACGAAACTGTGTTTCAATTGTGCTGTTTGATAATGCAGGAACATTTCTGGAATGTTCATTCTTCTCTCGTAGAAGGAATGGGATTATATCAAGGTCTAAGGAATTAAATACGGGCGAATGTGTAGATATTAAAATGTAAGCGTACGGGCCGCTAGCTACATGTACACGTCCACGTACACTTACATGTTTCACGTGCTGAACCTCTGTTAGTATGTTGTTTAGAGGCGACGTACGTCAGTTCAGAATAGTCATAAAATAACACGTTGGTTTGGACATAATTGTTGACGTTTGTGTCTAAACAACGTTCATGTCTATGTACATTTGTGATTGTTTGGGATATTACTCAGAACTTCAGAATTATATTATGTGCATTATGTTTATGAAATTGTATTAGTCATGTATTATAATTGCATCGTTGTTTTAAAGATGTCCTTAGACATCAGACAAATAAGGGATGGTAGTATAAGTTCGCAAAGTCCTAAACACTATACGTGTTTTTGACTTTGCAAACTTATGCGACCACCCATAACATGGGTAAATTAAGATACGGCGATAGCGGTTTGTTATGTTTATGCATGTGACCGGTTTTCATTCACGGCCATAGACCTGGAAATTAAGTTAGGCCTGCCATTTTGATTTGTTCATCATCCTGTTGCGTAGTCACATTATATTATTCTTTGTGGGGTTGACGTTAATTACCGTGTATACTAATTACCGCTTGTCATACGGGTTAACTGGCGGACTCCATGTCCTTCACCCTTATTATTGTGTCCGTCATGTTAGTCTTAAATAGTATATAACGATTGAAAAAAGCGTATGTGTGTATATCCTTGAATCCGGTTGCTTTCCTCTCTCCTTGGTCTTCTCTATTTCTTTCCAGGCTTCCTTCTTTTCGCATACTGCCTCTGTACCTTCACAGAGGCAGCCCCTATATTGAAGTATGCTAACAATGTATGCTAACAATGCCCCTATAATGAAGAGAGCGTGTGGACAACGACTACGTAATTCGGTTGGGTGGGCAACTAGTTCCTGTAACATTACTGCACGTGCAGTTTTATATGGTTTTCAGTCTCTGCTCAGTACAAATCTATTTCGCCAAACACAAATGTTCCAAACCACCCATAGCTCAAAACTGTAGTTGATGAAACTAAAAGGGAGTACAACATTATACATTATTCTTCCCCTATTGTTCACTTTATGCGATTAGATAGGACTTCGCTCTGCTTTGTATTTGTTCTTATTGTATAGAGTTACAATAAATTTGAATTGAATTTTTTAGTACAGTCGACTAAACTGATTCATTCAGACAGAGGTACTTTTATGTGGATTAAATATATCCATTTAGCAGGTCCATAAACAACTGTTTTATTCAAATTTGTGCTTAGTGTAAGGTGAAAACGTCGTGCTACTTCACTGAATAAAAGTGTTCTCTCCCCTTTGCAGGCAAGTTCCAAATGTATGTTGTCATGAACAACCTGTTCTTCATTGGCAATCAACTCGCAGCACTCAGTAGGACAGGCAAGGTCAGGGTGTGGCACGCCATGACACTGAACTGGCAGTTAAATATCTCATGATTGCTGCACTCAGTATGACATGCAAGGTCGGGGTGTGGCATACAATGAAAGAACTTGCAGGTAAATCTCTCACCGTGGAAGATTTTTCGCTCACATTGGCTCCATTCAATATGACAGGCAATGTCGGGGTATGGCATGCCATGGCACAGAACTGGCAGGCAAATCATACGGTGGCTGCACTCAACAGGGCAGGCAAGGTCGGGGTGTGCCATGCCATGACACGACACAGAACTGGCAGGTAAGGCTCCTCGTGACGGCCAATCAGTGGTCTCTAGGGGGTCGCAGCGGAGATAGTTTTGTATAAGTATATGGACAAATGAAATGTTATGCAAATGAGCCAAATTGCACCAGCAATTCGCTATTTCTATGAGGATGTTGTTTCATCATATTTTAATTGTCATCTTTTGAATGAAACTGTGATGTGTATTTCATAAATATCTTGCAAATACAGCAGTTTTTGAGATTTGTGCATTAAGGTAAAATGTATTAAAGTATAGCTAATGTGTCCTTGATATACCCATATTCGTGTAATAATTAAAAATAACTGAAGCTTTATATTTTCTTGTCATCACGATTAACATGCTTTGCGTTATAACCGTGACAAAACAGATAAATAAAACACAGTGTGCATGTTTTTTATGCTAGAAAATAAGAAAATATTAGTAGGGGCATTGAAAAACGTGTTGTTGCTATTTTTTAATGATGATAACCAGGTCACTTTTATATAACGTTTATGCACTCTTATATCCACAGTTGTGTAATTTAAGATAACATATACAAGAGAAAGCTTGATTCTCTTTTCAATTAATCCAAATTGAAGCATTGATTATGATTACAGCTAAAGTCATATTAGTCTGGATGGATACGGTTAGGACACAGCTAATTTCCATGGCATGATCAGCACACAGCCTGGCTTGATGCCCTTGGCATCATTCAAGGTCATCTCCATAGAGAACGTGGAACCACACCTTCAGTATATCCACAGTAACGGCTTTGGTAAGTCACATTGAGAGGATCTTGAATTACAAGCATTAGATATTTAAGTAAATTAGTATATATAATGTTACGTAATAATTTTCTTTATATACCTTCCATTGTGCTGTTTTCTAGAAAGTGCTGTCTGTGTGGAAATATGGATAACTATAGTTGCTATTCTTGGTGTTTTATTGGGAAACTGGGCACCTCTTTGTTGTTAGTGTGGACCCGCCTGTTATGTGAAGAGGAATGCTTTATTTAAGAAAAAATAACAACTCCTAATAATTCTTACATCCGTAAATACAAATTATAATAATTATACATACATCGACCAATCAAAAGTGTATAATGGATAGACAAAATCATGGCATGCAATAGGAGCATAAGTTGATAAGACAATAGGGTCATGAGATAGGGTAAATGTGCCGGTTATCGGACAGTTAGTTAGTGGGATTAACGGACATATCAGTTTAAATTGGGCACTAAATGTATCTCTATATAGGTTTGGTTGCATCCTCAGGAAGCACGATAACATCCGCTATGGTTATGTTGTGTTACGCCATCTGGCGATTAGAAATGTACAATCCAGAATGAAATGTCCGGAAATACGTTTTTTTCCTAGTTACCGGACGCCGATTTCAGTGATCGGACGATATGTGTCCGATAACTGACGTGGGCCAAAGTGACGCTGTTTAGTTGATTAAATAAGTAGCGCGTAACAATCCAGTGGAGTGAGGGAGACGGGAGGGAAGGTGTCAGGAGGGAAGGCGACGGGAGCGCAAGTTAGCCAGGAGATAATATATATACAAAATCTATATTGGTAATATAATATATATCTATATATAATGATAGTGATAGGCTATGCTTGCGCAATGACAATCAGACATACATTGGCCAACAATAGTCAAATTTAAAAAGGACAAATGGTTTATTTCCAAATATAAACGTTCACAAATAATTTCAACATTATCTGGTCGTGTGTAGGCCTAAGCATAATTATAACTGATATACTGTAGCTGATGCCTACACACTCGTTAATCAGACTCACTGGTGGATACGTCAAGTGAACTGTTCTCGTCTAAGGTAAAGCAGCTGGTGCAGTGGTACTCAAAATCTTCGTCATCACTATCATCGTACCCCGCAAAATACATAAGATGTGCTTTCCCGACACAAGAAACGTGAACTTTGTCGCGACAGCGTGAACACTGTAGCCCAATCTTGCCAGGACCCGTTGCCTCGACACTTTCTTCACATACGGTGCACGGATTTCTCTTGGCACTTTTTCTGTTGTGTTCAATCTCATTTGTTGACTTTCGCTTGTGTTTGTTTATCTTTGTCTGCACTCTTTGCTGTTTTTCTTCGTTTTTTCTTTTTCTGCCTATCATTCCTCTCTTGCATTCTCTTCATTTTGAGTTCTTCATTTAATTTTCGCTTCTTCTCACGCTCTTCCTTTTTTGCTTGTTTCTCTTTCTCGTCTTTCTTTTTTGCATCTTCCCTTTCCTTGTACATTTGCCGCCATTTCTCGGATGTCACTGTACTGGGGTATTTTTCTGCAGTTCTCTTCTTTCTGTGGCCTGACACCACATCATTGTCGATACGAGGGTAAAATGTGTGCGTCGATAACGCTTGCCTGGCACCTAGGTGTGCGGTTGATGTAGAGGTGGACGGCGGTATCACACTTAGTTCTCCTTGCTCCTGATCATCTGCTTCGACGACAAGATTGTATAACTCATCCAAGAGACTAGAATCATGCATGTCGCATGCATCGTGCGCTGCTTGTTCTTCCACTCCTGCTCCTTGAATCTCGTCTCTTCGGCCATTATTCGCCTCCATTGTTCCTCTGTCTTTGGGACCCTGTCGTTTTTCTATCTCGTCTCTTCGTCCGTTCTCCTCTTTTCGTGTTACTCTTTTTTCTTCGGGCTCTTGTCCTCCGTTTTCTCTCTCGTCTCTTCGTCCGTTCTCCTCTTCTCGTGTAACTCTTCTTTCTTCGGGCTCTTGTCCTCCGTTTTCTGTCTCGTCTCTTCGTCCGTTCTCCTCTTCTCGTGTAACTCTTCTTTCTTCGGGCTCTTGTCCTCCGTTTTCTGTCTCGTCTCTTCGTCCGTTCTCCTCTTCTCGTGTAACTCTTCTTTCTTCGGGCTCTTGTCCTCCGTTTTCTCTCTCGTCTCTTCGTCCGTTCTCCTCTTCTCGTGTAACTCTTCTTTCTTCGGGCTCTTGTCCTCCGTTTTCTCTCTCGTCTCTTCGTCCGTTCTCCTCTTCTCGTGTAACTCTTCTTTCTTCGGGCTGTACAAGGTAGGGGTCGAGGACGTTGACTATGTATTCGAAAAATGTGTCCGATTTCATCCATCCGCTATCGGATAAGCCGATCGCCCACGGTTGTGGCACTGACGCCACGACCTCCCTAGGCGGCCTTTGATAGGGATAAACAATCATCCCGGGCAGCACCTTGCCGTCAGCAGAGATCGCCAACACCGTCAAGGTGTCCTTCTCGTTGCCGCGTTTGAGGTCGTAAACATTCCTCCAGCCTCTTGGGCCGAGCACTTTCCCAGACTTGGGGCAAAGAGAAAAACTCGTCTCATCGGTATTTAAGACACGTCTTGGGTCAGCCATGATATCGGCGAAAGCACTACCTTCATTATTCGACAGATAGTCTTTCGTTTTTTCAAACCACTTCCGAATCGATTCCTCTGTCACAGTCGCAGGTACTGCAGTCACGCCTTCTGGTTCGCGAACCACGAACTCGGGGTGTCGGCGCATGAAACTTCTGTACCAGGTTTCGCCTGGTCGGTTGTTATTGAATGGTGTCTTCCGCTGGTCATCTTCAACAATCTTTCTCGCCGAATCCAATAGCTCGCCTTTCTTCTGCGGGTGTCCCGTCTTCGCCAGGTGCACCAGCCAACGCACCAGGTCGTCCTCCTCCTGAAAAAAGGAATGGTAATTAATTAAAATTAAATTAAATACACATATGTCAACATATACTGTTATAATTCGTAGGACATGCAGCCTAAGGATCTTTAAAAATTACACAACGCTTGGGCATATACCTCTCCTACTAGCATTACAATCCCTAGTTTCTTGCCTATGTTTACATATAGGCTAAAGCCTATATTTTATTGACTAGCATATTATGACCAATGTAGGCTACATGTATAGCCTATTTTATATATATGCCTAATATACATGTATGTATGTATGAATGTATGTATGCATGCATGCATGCATATATGTATATTATATACATAAATTAATCATTATTATTATTATTGCATAGTGGGGAAATGTAATGCAGGCCAACGATATGCTACAGAATATAACTACGCTACAACCGCAGCATTATAATATGCTGGATTAGTGGTTAGGCTTAGGTCTCTGTATTTATAAGTGAAACTATATTGAGCAAAAACATGCACCTGCGAAGTTAGGACTGTGTCCGGACCACATTTGCGCTGCTCGGGCGTCTTGCCGAGCAACTTGTCGCTTAGTGTGGACCTTGGCACTGAACATTGTTCCGCCGCTCTCCGCACCCCCATGCGCTGTATACGACAGGCAGCCAGGGCTGCTGCCATTTGTTCCTTTGCGTACTTGTATTTTGACATGATCTGTAGACATAATGCAAGCTTAGAATACGTCGTAGTTTATGTAATAATCGGGAGAATAACACAGCCAGTTTATTTTATAATGTTTTAAACTGCAGCCCTAAAATACATATGGGATATAGGCGCCTTGAACGGAGCTGTCCGAAAACTGGTTCGTTATCGGACACCCCTGTCCGTCGTGTCCGGTTTCTGGTTACGGAATATCAAAAAGCCCGACAAACGATGCAGCACTTGCGTCACTTAATACGCTGTACGTTGAGTGTATATACAGTGCAAAAAAAGTGCCATTTCAGTTATCGGACACGTTGTCCGGAAACTAAATTCGAACTTAATACCTGTGCCAGTAATCGGACACTGCCTATATGATATGTGGGATGGTCATTGACACAGGTAAATGCATCCCGTGTGTTCTCTATGTATTCATAATGTCACTCTATTTACATGGAAAGGCTAATCAAACACCAATAAGAAATATTGCAGCCGGACACTTGCAGGCCTACTTACCGATTTCAAACTGTAGCGCGCGTTTAGACAGGTGCGTTCGGCGTTCTTCACGTGACGTCGCCCAGACACCAATATTATTCGCCAGGTGGCGTAACTAAAGTGTAGAATTAAAGAAGATATGCTAAGCTTGACACTAGTTGGCGCCACTGACTCATATCGTTTTATTGTTCTGTTCCAATCATTTTAATATAAAGTGTCCGATAGATGGTACTGTCCGGCAATGGGCACATTTACCCTATTATGAAATTTATCGGTTTTTAACGGAACTTTTATTTTGCTGCCCTAGCTTTAATCACTGGAAAAGTGCTATCAAGACAGCCACAGGACAATCAAATCCACATTATGGCCTCCATGTATGGCTTATTATTGTGTTTGCCGTATATACCTAGCTGTTGCCCCACTATAAATGAATGGGTGACAAAGCTTAATTGCCCCTTGCCATATCCTTGATGCGCCACTGTATGCATGGGGATCCATAATAACATGTTTGCCTGGGCTGTGCTTGGGCTGTGCCTGCATAGGCTGTGTCTGGGCTGGGCTGAGCTTAGGCATGGACAGCCTTAATTTGGCCTTGGGTGTTTTTGTCTGAAAAAGTTACGGCTTGGCGAGAAACGTTTTCGAAAATTTCCTAGAAAAGGTCACTCAACTGAAGTTCAATGTGCTGTGAACATTTAAAGAAACTCGTTGGACCAGTTTTCCAAGGGGCACAGCAAACGTAAAATGGCCACCAAAGGCAAAGGCAAAAGTAACTGTGATCTCTCCCCATCTAGCCAATGTCGCAATGATTATGTCACCTATCCAGTAGGGGGCGGAACCTGTCATATTGGAGTGTCACTTTTTGCGACAGTTGTTTCTTGCGCCTTCTCACGTGGCAGTGCGCATGTCGACTGAGCCAATGGCAGGTGCTTCCAGAGTCGTATTTGTAGGACCCGACAAGAGTCCATCGCTTCTGTACGGCGAATGCAGCGTCCCTAAGATCCAACATGGACAGATCCTGGCAAAGATAAAACTAGCGACGATCTGTGACTCCGACTTGACAGCTGTCAGCGCGAATGCTGTGCCCAGGTAAGTCGTAAACATTGTCAGTGAACAGTCAACAACAGGGACAGGGCATGAGAATAGGCATAGGCATAGGCATAGACATAGGCATAGGCATAGGCATAGCCTTGCTCTTTGTATTCCAAATGAAGCCTGTCACCTTTGCCTAAGGCTTAGGCAAAGGTGACAATAGTTAGGCTTATTTCATTTAGAATGCTATATATATATATACAATTAAGCTTATAGACCATATTGTCAGAAGGATAATATTATATTTATATACGCTTGAACGAATACGCTTGTGTGAATGGTAGCAGTGTGAATATGTTTAAAAAGGTTGATAAATTTCGGAGGAAGGCGGGTTTCCTTGGATGGCAATCTTGTTAAATCTGTTAAATAGCTTAGGCATTCATTCGGGGACACTGTGCACTGACTATAAATGGCAATATATTAACATGTCAGTGACGACAGGAACCCTTGCTCATGAAGGCACAATTTAGTGAGGGATGTTCGTGGGTGGTGCATGGGAAGTTGGTCCTAAATTCTAAAATGTTGGGAGATGGGAAGTTGAGACCTCTGACACTGCCACGCACCCCTGTGCACTTAAAGCCTAGCATGTGAGAGAACTGATATTGTACAGAAACAAGAAAAAACAATCAATTCAGTTGTCTCATTTGATAAAAACCTGTTGATTTTGTTTAAATGATTTCTTACAAACAAGGACATTACGGTGTGTGGATATAGCCGTGGGAATGTATGAGTGCATCAGCCTAGGACATGTGATGGTTGTTCAGATAAATATGCCTCCACAGTCCAATTTTATGAGATATGAATGCCACTTCCTGTTCTGTTGTCCAGATAGAACACAGAAGGCGTCATTCATAGGCTGGTAGCACTATGGGTGACACTGTGCTATGCACAGAGCCAGTCATCAGATCAGAAAGATAACACATGACCCACAGCACTATAGGTACCACAGTGTCCTGCTCTAGTCCACTCAAACACTTGACCATTCATTGTATGTCTGGCAAGTTGCCAACATTGACAAAAGCATTGAAATTTACCCTCATTGTGGGCAATTATTAGTCACTGCATGGTTGATGTTTTTGTGGTTCACACATAACTCGCGCACAGAAACTCAATCATTTGACAGGAGGCAGTGAAGGCAAATGTCAACTGTGTTCCTTGCACGGCGAGGGCCAAGTAAATTTAATCAATTCCAATTCCAATTTCAGTTCAATTTAATAAAATATTAAATTAATTTGTTTCAATTCTAGCTCAAATCTTTCAATTCCGATTCCACTTCAATTGCAATTCCTGTTACATTCCAGTTCGGATAATAGTAATGTGTAATTGTAATAGGTAATAGTTTTATTTTTCTGTAATAGTAAGAGGAATTTTTTTTCAAAACTAAAGGTAATAGAACCTAAACTAATAGATAATAGTCTATTACTTTTCTATTACATTTATTGCTGCAAACTTACAAAATATCAGGTTTGTTTACATTTTATTCCAACTGCTAATAATTGTAAGCAATGTACAGACAATGGCTGAGCCATTATTCAAACAACATGACAAGACCAGTAGGCTGATCATTTATGGTTTCAGAAATACCTGCTCAATGAAACAATGCAGGAGTAGAAAGCCAATTATTAACTGTTGGTATGACCCATTGGGGAGGCTACGGCTTCACACATTCGTAGCACACACAAAGGGCATGGTTTCAGATATGTGCAGGCAGGCAACAAATGTTACCTCAGAGCAGGAGCTGCAACTTGTATTGAATTCAAAGTAAGTTCATCACACCCCACCATAGTTTGATTTGAGCAGAACTTCTGAGTTCTTTTTTTTCAAATTGCCACATGGCAGACCCTTTGTTCAAATTTGAAAACAATGAATGTTCTCACCATCTTCAAACAGTGTTCAAATGTATATTTAGTTGCTACAAAGACTTTGAGTTCATATGCAATCATAGGGTTGATTGAGGACCACATTGAGGACCACATTGCACCAACACAAGAAAATGAGGTTCAATTCATGTTCTTTCAATTCCAATTCCAGTTCAACTTGCTCAAAATCTTTCAAATTAAAATTCCGCTTGGTGAAAATCTTTCAGTTAAAATTCAGGAATTTAATTGAATAATTCCAATTCATTTTTTAATTCACCCCAGCCCTGGTTCCTAGTTCACAGTGGCATGTAAAGTTACTAGTCAACTGGTGTAGTAGTAAATATTAATTAATTTTCAGAGTACAGACCTAAAACACAAATATGGAGACACAGATTGTGTTTATGAATGCAGGAAAATATTTAGTAAAACAAATCAACACCCAGTCTCTTGCTCTCGCTCACAGCTAGTTGTTGGTATATATGATTCTGTCCTGTTCTGTTCTACCATCAACAGAATGTTGTCTTTGTAGTGTTCTCGGTCATGAGGCGGTCGCAGAGGTACTCGAGAACCAACGAGCAGACTGCCGCCTGGTGCCAGGTGACCGTATCATCTTCTCGGCATTTGACAGCTGTGATGCCTGTGGGCGCTGCAGACTTGGTGCCCCGCAAAGGTGCTCAAAACTCACAAAGGTATGTAAATAACTGTCATAACTTAACTTTCAAAAGGTAGCGTTTAGAAAGTACGAAAAGAAGAATTGTGTTGTTTAATTGCATTTTTCATCTCGTTTCCCGGTAAACTTATAGAATGCATGTGATATGTGAGAAATGGTATCCAAACAATGGGACACTTTGTCATACAATGTAACACTCACAGACCACTGGCACCATCCCCAATTCATGAGATTACAAATCCGTTGACCTCCCTAGCATACGTAGGGTCACAAGGATGAAGACCCTCCCTCCCCCAGACTCAATTTTCCCCATCAAAATCATGAATTTTTAGACTAAAATATTTTTTTCTTGGAAATAAGTATTGTTGCGCTGGGTTTGGCTTACACCAAAAAAGCTCATAAAGAATATATATATATATATATATATATATAGAGAGAGAGAGAGAGAGAGAGAGAGAGAGAGAGAGAGAGAGAGAGAGAGAGAGAGAGAGAGAGAGAGAGAGAGATGAAGAGAGAGGGGGGGGAGGTGGAGAGAGAGATAGAGAAATGGAGAGAGAGAGAGATGGAGAGGGAGAGAGATGGAGAGGGAGAGGGAGAGAGAGAGTTCCCAGAAGTGAACCTTTGAATGTAACAGTGCAGTCACTACAAGTTTGCTGCATGAAGACCTTCACTGTCCGCTTCAGTCATCTGTCACCATAGTCTGTTGTCTTAATACAGACCAACTGCACAAACTAGATTGATTTGTGCAGAAGCTGACAACGGGTGTTAAAACAACGGGTGACAGAAGTGGACAAGTGCGTTCACTGTTGAACACAACCATGACGTTAGTGTGTGCACACTAAGAGTATCTAATGGGGAATAGTTGTACTTTTCGATAGTATTACAGTAACTGTGTGATGACATTGCCGTTGCCACATTCATAGAAATATGTAACAAATAACTGTAGGTTAATATTGACACATGGAAATACAGACTTTCTTCAATACTATGTTTTACTTTTTAGTTACAGTGTATCTGAGAATGGGACTTAGTCCTCGTTGCTACATGGATTGGGGTTTTCCAAGGGGTGGGTTGTACATCAGATTATAAGCGTACATGTTAAGTGTTCACAGTCGTATGTGTAACCTTCTGCTATGCTATAGACCTAGGTTAGAAACAACCTCACAACCGTAGTACAGCTCTTTGGAACTTGGTCAAACCAGTAAAACATTTAGCCATTAGACGTAATAATATGTTGTGCGAGTGTGAATGTTCTGTTTGCTGCGTGTCAAGTATACGCATCGGTGCTGCTGATACAAACGGCTTCTTTTTCTTAAAGGTCAAAGTCTGAAACTGTCTGATCATTCTATCGTAAATATAGTTTGAGCCAGGTTTATGGTCAGACATGCCTCTTGTGTTCAAGTAGCAAGTAAAGCTTCCTGAAAGGAGGCACTGATGTAGTTTTCAGCGTCAGGCCTGCAAAGTGCAAACATGTTATTTCTCAGGGACCAGCAGTCTGAAACGAAACGGGTGACACAATTATTTTGCATGGCTACACACCATGATACAACAAGTTCAGAGGCGGATCTAGGCTTGCTGGCAGGGGGGTCTCAGTCAATCGTGGTCATATGTCATTCTATTTACAAAGGGGGTGGGGG
Organism: Lamellibrachia satsuma; assembly: GCA_033239005.1. Taxonomy (NCBI): domain Eukaryota; kingdom Metazoa; phylum Annelida; class Polychaeta; order Sabellida; family Siboglinidae; genus Lamellibrachia; species Lamellibrachia satsuma. Next base: position 1,715,355 of record BSQZ01000075.1, on the reverse strand, counting down.
GGTGACACGTGTGTCATTCTACTTACATAATGGTTAGTATTAGCCAGGTGCTAATACTTCAGTCTTAACATTGACACAAGTTGTATAGTCTGTATAGCTAGTTGTTGGCCTGTATAGCTACTAGCTAGTGATATCGGCCTATTTGAGGGAGTGATGTCGGACAGAAATAAGTGTCCGACATTGAACTCTGCCTGTGTGGTAGTGATCTTGGCCTGTATAGTCAGTGATCTCGGCCTGTTTGAGGAACTGGTGTTGGCCAGAAATAAGTGTTTGTAAAATAAAACGTTATGTTATGTATTGTGATAACTGCTATATAATCAACTCAGTAAAGTTCAATTTTTGACAGCGATATTGGCCTGTTTTTATAACAGGCCTTTTTATTATACTTATATCTGACATATTTAAATATTAAAATTATAAATTATCATTGGCAAATTCTGCACATTAAATATAGCCATTTTAATTCCTCAATTATAAGTAACATTTTATTAGTATGTACAGTACATTGTCATGACGTGTACTCATTTCATAGTATATATATAATTTATAGACAGTTGTTGGTTAATGTAGATATATTTATTTTCGTTATTCGTGTGAGACATCGTTCCGACTTGGAATCGTGGTTAGTTTCAAAAGACAAAAGGCATAATGTAGAAAGTTTGTATTTTCATGAAGCCCAAAATTCCTCATAATCAATACATAAATTGTGATGTAACCTATACAATTCTATTCTAACCTATACATAATGTAGGTATGAACTCGACAAAGTAAAAGTATTGAAGAATTAGAAATTATATAGAATTGCTATTATAACCATATACCGCAAAGCACAATTAAATCGTAATCACAATATAAAAAGCTTAATGCATAATATATATATATATATATATATATATATATATATATATATAGAGAGAGAGAGAGAGAGAGACAGAGACAGAGAGAGAGAGAGTATAAAGATTCGGTTCGGAGAGCACACTTAATGCATCACAGGGCCATACAATCGGGCAAATGTCTTCAGCCACTGCATCGCTGTCTTGTCCCCAGACCGATACAGATCCCACTGCATGGCAACCTTCCCCTGCCGGTTTCGAATATCTTTTTCTGATGCCTTCTCAGTTTACCCTCTGACACCAGTCGCAGGGTGAGTTCGATCTGAGAAACATTCAGCTCACATTTTCATATATGGACGTAAAAAGTATTGATATTACTCTGTGATCTTTTGTTCCTTGTATATTTGGACTGCATGACATTACATGAAATGAACATGGCAACATAGTGTTCAGGTTTAAATTAAATTTGCCCTCACACTTGTACTAGATTTGTAAAGTTTGTATTCACTACAAATATATGTCACATCACTGTGAAATTATGAAGCTTACACAATTACATTTATAGTAATGATTGTTGTGGTATTGTCCGCTATAGCGTGGAGTTGCCCACCTGTGCAGCTTCTTCATACAGCTGACTTATCAGCTGGTAGAATGGCATCTGCTGCTTGGCCTTCGTGTTGAATCCATGATGCCATCCATTCTACGTCATTGTTTGTCCGGATGCTCTGCCTGAACACTGACCAGCTGGTCGGAGGCCACATTTGACTTGCAATCCACGTCTCCTTGATGTGCGCAACTAACCATAATGGTATAATTATATACATAGTATACCGATACATATCCAGATATTATTATTATTATTACTAAATGTTCTATGACCAAGATTATGGATGCAACGGCATAGCTTATCAATCTGCTATCAGCAATCGATCAATCAAAAGCTTATTTCCAAAATGAACAATGATGAATTTTAATTATTACAAAACACAGCACCACTGCAAAAGAGAAATTGTGACAATACCTAAACTTTCCAGTGGCTCTGCTCTGGCCTTGCCTTCCAACACAGCAAATACTGGGCTGATATGCCCGGCTGGTAGCAAAGGCAGCGCCATCAGCTTGCGCATATACATAAATGTTGCGTTGTCCTCGAGATACGTGTGGCGCAGGCCCAATTCTTGTGCCTTCCTCCACACGGCTTGCCCCCAGATGGCTCTCACACAACCTTAAACGTGCCATCGGCATTGAGGTTGCAGTGTCATTGCTGATGTGACCAACATCCACATGTGCCGTGTTGTTAGGTGCCTGTGACAGACGGGTTGACTCCAACTTTCCGGGCGACAGCTGAAATAAATCTGCCAAAATAAATGAATATTCCAGTGTTGTTTACTGTCAGCCTCTGGAATCTACAAAATATGCAGGGTTTAAGTGATAAATTATTACCTTTGGTGCACAATTGCAGCACCTCCATTGAGGCAGGTCAACGGAACGGAACCAGCTGCCTACAGAAGGCTCTGTTGACACCTGCAAATTCACACGAATAAATGTATGCCACAATTATGATGAATTATTAAGAAACCAAATACTTCTGATGAAATATTAATAAACATAACAGGTCCCATACTTTTTTATACATCAGTTCTTAAAAAAATGTTGCCATCCCGCCACATAGCAATTAACTTTTGGGTAGTCATTATTTATGTATAGTATCAACAGTGAAAAGGACTGTATAATGCACGCAACATACCTGTCCCGCACACTCTGTGTTGCCGTAAGTTGCACCTGTCGCAAAAAGGAGCCTCTTGATGTTCACGCACGATTTGTAAACAACGGAGACATGCGGAAGGCTCATGATTCATGGCTGGAAAGCAGAATCATGATCACAAACAATTAAAATCTTGGTTGTCGTACTTTTATAAACAAGAGTATTCAACTTGTCATTAAAAGAGGGAGTTGTTCCTTTTGAATGGAAAGAAGCAAACATCATACCATTATTTAAAAAGGGTTCGAGAAATAAGTAAGAGAATTACAGACCAGTGAGTTTAACATCAGTGATTTGTAAATTATTAGAAAGGTTAATTAAAGACCATATGGTGGACTTCCTCATTAAGCATAAATCATTAAATTCATCTCAACATGGATTCCTTAAAGCGAGGTCATGCTTAACAAATATGTTATGTTTTTTGGAAGAAATCACTAAGTGGATAGACGTGGGATTGCCAGTAGATATTATCTACTTAGATTTTCAGAAAGCTTTTGACAAAGTGCCACATCAAAGATTACTACTTAAATTAAAAGCCCATGGTATCGGGGATAAATTAACTGACTGGATAGAACAATGGCTGACTGACAGAAGACAACGAGTTGTAGTAGATGGAGAAGTTTCAAATTGGAAATCGGTTTTGAGTGGGGTACCTCAAGGATCAGTATTAGGACCTATATTATTCTTAATTTATATCAATGACTTGGATGACAGTATAACAAGTAACGTATTGAAATTTGCGGATGACACAAAACTGTTTAGAAAGGTTAATACTGATGGTGATAAACAACATTTACAAAACGATCTAGACAGATTAGTGAAATGGTCTGAGAAATGGCAGATGCTAAATTTTGGGAAATGTAAATGCCTACATACAGGACATGGGAACTTGAATGTAAACTATAAAATGGGAGATACTGTTCTGGGTACTACTGTAAAAGAAAAGGACTTAGGAGTTACAATAAGTGCTGATATGAAAGAGCAGTGTGGTATTGCAGCTTCAAAGGGTAACCAAATTCTTGGATTGATTAGAAGAAACATAACATACAAGGGAATAAAGTTAACCTCTTTATAAAGCAATAGTTAGACCTCATTTAGAATACTGTATACAAGCATGGAGACCATATCGTAAAAAGGATATAGATACACTTGAATGCATACAAAGGAGAGCAACTAAAATGATTCCAGAACTGAGAGACCTTAGTTATGAAGAATGCCGGAAAGAATGTGGTTTAACAACTCTAGAGACAAAGAGGTTAAGAAGAGATCAGATTGAAGTTTTTAAGATATTGAATGGGTATGAAAATATTGATAGAAATATGTTTTTCTCACTCAAGAAGGATAGCAGAAGTAGAGGACATGAGGTAAAATTAGTAAAGGATCAATGTAGATTGGACATCAGGAAGCACTCGTTCTCACAGAGGAAAATAAATGAGTGGAACAAATTGTCTACAGATTGTGTAACTGCTAGCAGCGTGAATATGTTTAAAAACAAGGTTGACACATATCTCAGGAGGACGGGTTATAAGTAGATGAACATTGTTGGACTCTCGATAAGCCAATGGCTTCCTTGTCCACTTGCCATCTGGGCTTTGGCTTGGATGGCAAATCTTGTTAAATCTTGTTAAACTATTAAACTCTGATAGTTGTACTTTCACAAACAATTCAAATGCCATACTTTCACGCTTGTAAGTGAACCTAGTGTTGAGGCCTCGATATTCCCCTCTTTATAAAGCTGGGTGTCGGCTATGATTTAGACAAATAATAATAATAATTAACTTCTATGGCGCCTATATCCTCAGGAACCTGAGCTCAGAGGCGCGACAAAACAGAATCGGTAAGCATAATCGTAAACAGGGACGCGCAAAAGTCAGTATCAGAACGAGGGACAACCGAACATTTGCAGCCTATTCTGACCAATCATCTTTATGGAACACTTCGCTCTTGCCTCGGCCCACACAATTAGTAGGGCTTAACTTAAACTTTTGTAAGCCTACTCGTCGACAAAGTCAAATGTTCAGACAGACAATATGAACAGATCTGTTCAATGAAACAATGCAAGAGTAGAAGGCCAATTACTACAGTCTGCCTCTATACATTCTTAATGCACACAAATCAAAGATAGACATGAAAAGATCAGCTCAATAAAACAAAGCAAGTGTAGGAAGCTAATTACTATGGCATCCACCCTTTTAACGCACAAATAATATTTTAAAACTGATTACAGCATGGTAAATATTAACGGGATATTAAGTTTGTGACGTCATTGTGACACCTATATCGACTAAGAATAAGATCATGACTGATAGTCAAAAACATCTTTATTGCATTGAATATTGTTTATAGTAACAACAAATATATGATACAACGTATTGTATCGAGAAATATGGCTGACATAACTATAACAAGGCCCGTAGTAAAAAACAGGCCAAGATCATTGCTGTACAGGCCGAATTCACTGCTGTACAGGCCGAAGTCACTGGCCCAGATGACTTAAACAGGCCATGTTTACTCAAGCCGAGATCCCGAAAAGCCGAGATCACTGGCAATGGAGGCCCCCCATGGCCTAGGGGTGTCTTGAGGCCCCTAAGACTCCCCTGGATTTGCTGCTGAAAATGAGGCACTGGGTACTCATTGACAAGAATAGCCTTTGAAACAGTGTTAACAGTAAAATCACATGTCCTACTATATGGAGGGCGTCATGTAATTTCTAAAGCAGAATATAGAAAGATTGCCTTTACTTTAGCATGTGATATTTATGTGCTGTGGCGAGTTTTTATTACATTTTGTTACATATGTACTGTACGTGCGACCTTTAAGGAAAAGAAAAGTCATGGCTTTGGGCCTATGTACCTATAAGAGTTACTAAAACATAACCATTTGTAACTACAATTAAGAATGTTATACCGATGGTTTACTAGGAAAATCTTGTTGAACACATAGCATCTTAATTTCAAACTGTTAGATAACCCTATGTCACAAGTGTCAAAGTCTAAAAATATGTGCTCTCCAAATTAAAATATATTTGTATACACCTATTCCTATATGTACTTACCAATGCTATATGGGCATAATATGGCTATGCTGTTTATGTCCAAACTCAACTTATGTACCATATTTTTACCTTTGTTTACCAAACTATTCTCTTTCTGAGAAAATAGCACGTTTGTTTCAGACTGCTAGTTCTGTCTATGCCGGCCTCGCTTAGTCAAGGTTACCCGATTTGTCTGACCATATGTGCATGCAGTGTTCGAAATCGGGGTCCGGGACCCCCCATAAGGCATGAGGGACCTCCCATAAGAAAGAAAAATGTAAGCTTGGGTGGTCCCACATTTTATCGTTGTACCAGTATAATTACCCTTCCGCTGTTGCACCTGTTGCTGCGAGTGAGGCTACTCTGGTTCGTCTGTGGTAGAACTTGACGGTTTTCACAAAACTACGGTTTTTGCACAACTTGATCGATCTCACAGCAAGAATTCGACGGTTTTTACAGAACTCAACGGTTTTCACAGGACTCGACATCATTCTGTTGGTAGTTTAGCTGATTCATTCAGCTCACTCTATTGTCATTCAGTTAATCTCTATTAAATACATCTTAAATCCAGTCAACATTGATGAGTGTGTGTTTAGTGAGATGTCTGCAGTAATGCCACCAATGAGGGTCTTGTTGAGGCACATTTTACCTTGGCATTTTACTTCTCAGAATTAGAGAGCACTGTGTCTGCTAGCGCATTACTCCAGTAACAATGGTTTAGACCACAATTTAGCAGATGCTCTTATCCAGAGCGACTTACAACAAGTGCATTCAACCTAAGTTATACATACACACAATAAGTTTGTTCCCTTGAAAAAAACAAGGAAAACGGTCTAGAAAGAAACACTTGTCAAAAGAAGCTATTACAAAAATAGTGTGTAAGCAAACTATAGGCATACCAGAAAGGATGAAGACTATGCAAATTACAAAGAGGGACTTAACCTAGCTACAACTTAAATTAGAAAATCTAAAAGAACCTTTGAAAAAAAATTTACATTTGAAAAAAAATTTACAGGTAATATAAAAAAATTACAGCAAGAGTTTCTATGCTTATGTAAGGAGTAAACAGAAAGTTTGAGATAAGGTTGGACCACTGGAAAACAACAGTGGAAACATAATTTCAGATGGGTTTCAAATGGCAGAGGTCCTGAATGAGTATTTTAGCTCAGATTTTACCACAGAAGATATCAGCTCACTTCCAGTTCCATTTACTAAATTTGAGGGGAATAAATCAGAACATTTAGGGCAATTATTTGTAACTCCTGAAATGATAGCACAGAAAATTAAGAAGATGAAAGAGTATAAATCACTTGGAGTTGATGGGATACCACCAAAACTGCTTAAGAAAACTGTTGAGCAAATTAGTACACCAAAATTGTTTAACTTGTCACTAGAAAAAGGAATAGTTCGTTCAGAAAGGAAAGAAGCAAATATTACGTTCCTAAAAGCAAGGTCATGTCTAACTAGTCTCTTATGTTTTTTTGAAGAAATTACAAAGTGGGTAGATGACGGGTCACCAGTGGATGTTGTCTACTTAGATTTCCAGAAAGCTTTCGATAAAGTGCCAAATCAAAGATTGTTGCTTAAACTAAAAGCCCATGGTATAAGTAATGATGTAATCAACTGGATAGAAAAGTGTATTAAAAACAGAACACAGAGAGTAATAGTAGATGGTGAGATTTCAAACTGGAAATCAGTTTTGAGTGAGGTACCACAGGGATCAGTATTAGGCCCTATACTGTTTTTAATATATATAAATGATTTAGAAGATGACATATCTAGCAAAGTACTCAAATTTGCAGATGACACAAAAGTATTCAGAAAGGTTACTAATGATACAGATAAACAAAGTTTACACAATGATCTAGATAAATTTGTTAAATGATCAGAAAAATGGCAAATGTTATTCAATTTTGGGATGTGTAAATGTATACACATAGGACATGGAAACATGGACAAAGAATATAAAATGGGGGATGCTGTACTAGGTAGAACCACACAAAAAAGGACTTAGGAGTAACATTTAGTGCTGATATGAAAGTTTCAGAGCAATGTGGGATTGCTGCTTCATAAGGAAATCAAATTCTAGGGCTAATTAGGAGAACTATCACGTATAAGGAGAAACATCTAATTGTACCCCTGTACAAAGCAATAGTTAGACCACATTTGGAATATTGTATTCAAGTATGGAGGCCATATTGTAAAAAAGACATAGATAAGCTAGAAAGAATACAATGAAGAGCAACTAAAATGATTCCAGAATTAAGAGACCTTAGTTACGAAAGCTTATTACAATGTGGTTTTACAACACTAGAGACCAGGAGACTAAGAGGAGACCAAATAGAAGTGTTTAAAATAGTGAACGGTTATGAGGATGTTGACAGAAATATGTTCTTCAAACTTAAAGAAGGCAGTAGAACCAGAGGACACAAAGCAGCATTAGTTTTGAGGAGCAGTGTAGGTTGGACATGAGAAAGTACTCTTTCTCATAGAGGGTGATAAATGAATGGAACAAACTGCCAAATGATTGTGTTAATGCTAGTAGTGTGAATATGTTTAAAAATAGAATTGACAGATATTTGATTAGGGCAGGCTACACATAGATGAGAAAATTGTTGGACTCTCGATAAGCCAATGGCTTCCTTGTCCACTTGCCATCTGGAACTTGTTTGGGATGGCAATCTTGTTAAATCTTGTTAAAGTATGTACAAGTCTGTTGGCTCGAAATGTACTCAATACGAGACCATGTTGTAGTGACAGGCCGCACCGAATAAAATAATTACCTATTATGGCTGGCCAATTTTGTGGTGGGGCAGCATCTGCCTAAATTTTATGCTAAAGATTACCTCAACAATCATGGCGATTGGTGAACTGTGGTGACATGTGACTTGACATGTCACCAGCATTACGTCACCCGCTCCCACGCAATAGTGATCATGGCTCGAAAATATTCTACCCACATTTATATGTGGCTAACATAGAGCTATGAGCTCAAATGGAAGAAGAAGAAGACATAGAATTCACAGAGATGACTCGAGGCTTGACTTAGAAGTTATTGATTTGAGACTTGACTTGCCAGTTTGTGACTTGCCAACACGTCTGGAAAACACACAGGTACACACGCATGAACACACACATACGAATGCATGAATGAACATGCATGCACACCACACCACGTTCACACATGCACAGATGTAATAGGCATAGCCGCAGTTGAATTAGTGTTCATTGCAATAAAGCAAGTTCTATTGAATGAAACGTGTAAATGACTGTTGATTTCACATACCTGGTCACACGGGAAGACAAAGGTTACAATGCAACAATAGTGCAGTGTACAGAATTATTGATGTGGTCCTACCCGTTGTTTGGTGGTTATACATGTCGGTGGAACACTATAAAAGGTGTATACAGTAGATCCTTATTACTAAAGGCCTATTGAGAGCTATACAAAATACATCAAGATTGGCACAAAGACATGTCTTATCTTTGCCGTGGGGGTTGGAGATCACGCAGGGGTGATTGGATTTTGTCAGCAGTCTCTATTTACCACTTAACCTGTGGCTTCTCTAAGCAAGACATTCAAGCAGATATTACTTGTGTGAAAGAAACTGTGAAGACATGGGAAAACTTTAAACCAACCCATGTATATTATGGTAACAGTATTCACTTATAAAAAGACCCAATTGAATACACAGTCTCGCTCACTGAAGTGAGACCACCAAAAATAAACAACGTTTGTATCTGAAGATGAGTTGTGTGCGTGGGCTATGGGCTAGTTGATGTGACAACATTAAAAGATGACTTGTGTGCGTGGGCAATGGGCTAGTTGATGTGACAACATTAAAAGATGACTTGTGTGCGTGGGCCGTGGGCTAGTTGATGTGACAACATTAAAAGATGACTTGTGTGCGTGGGCCATGGGCTAGTTGATGTGACAACATTAAAAGATGACTTGTGTGCGTGGGCCATGGGCTAGTTGATGTGACAACATTAAAAGATGACTTGTGTGCGTGGGCCATGGGCTAGTTGATGTGACAACATTAAAAGCCCAACAATATTGCTATATTTTTTCTTGCAAGTTGTTTATGATGAGTAAGCTTTTAGTAGCTTACTCATTATAAAAAGCCTACTCATCATTTGTCTGAGAAACAACAATAGTGATCATATCTCAGTGAGCAAAACTATAATGTTACAACGTTGTGTTTGGTCAACTCACTGGTCAGATTAAGTTAAGCTCGTTTGGGGTTTTAGCGGCAGACTTCTTTTTGCAGGTACAGTCAGTAAATGTCTTTACCAGTTTTTACCATTTTTGAAGGGAAAAAATTGTTTTGGCAGAGCAGGTTTTACCGTGCTAAAAACTGGTTTTTAACCACATGGTAGCAGAAATCAGCTAACTGACTTTCACTCACAATAATTATTTCATTTACATTTTCATCTCAACGAACGTGACATAATATTTTGTAAATGGTGAGTTTGATGCATTTCACTGAAGGCATATCTTGTTCCAGTATGGCCACCGGAATCTGAACCAGGGCTCAGGGTTCACCGGGTGCTATGCCACCCATATTGTCCTTGAGAAGGGCACAACTATCTGCAAAGTACCCCTCCACATCAGTGACCCTGTGGCCTGTGTCATCAACTGCCCAGTGGCTACCATGGTCAATGCAGTGACCTGTGTTCCACCAAACTTCAGGAAGGCGCTTGTGCAGGTAACTTTATGAAGCAAGATTACGAGAATAAAAATAACCAATGACAATTTTATATGTATTTATACGGTTTTATACAGAATTTCAAGTGTAAAATATGGATTTCGACTAAAAAAGGTGGCAGGGTTACAAAGTGTCAGTGTCTACCTAGTTCAAAATCTAGGTCTCAATTAACTGTACATCAATAATTCTCTTGCAGCACAGTGATATTTTTATCAAAGAATAATGTAGGTGCCGCCTAAGAAAATGTCTTGTAGCACACCTGAATCACAGTTGTAGTTTTAACTGTAAACAAATCAAAGAGATTTCAGCTGGCTGTGATAAATATAAAAAAAATATCTGGAGTTTTATTTATTCTGTGGCTTCAATCCAGTGTCTGCATATATACGATGTATCATAATTTTATCACTCATGATCACTGCAATTAATAGTATGTTTCAACAGCCACTTTTCAGTATGATGTGATATTACACTTTTCTATGTTAGTAGTGTGTGACTCTCTGTCTGTATGTTCCGTCATGTTTGGGGCTTTGTAGGCGTGCCTGGGGACCCGTGAAGGTGGTCATAACAACTGCTTGAATGCTAGGCATGTTTTCTGTGATTGTTCAGAATTACGTGATCAACATCAAGCATCATCATAAGTTCTTTCATATGGTACAAACGCTTCATGAAACCAGCAGTTGGACATTATGTTGTCACTGCCATTGCCCTAACAAAACTTGACTGTGGGGTGCAAGGAGTCATAAGCTCTTGCGGTGGCATAAGATCTTGCGGTGGCTGCTTTTTCTCCCATGCAACTAGGCTAGTTGTGAATAAATCATTCCATCACGTTAGAGTATTAAATGGATATTGGAGTAATAGTTTATTCTGACACTACCAAATAAGTAGCAATGAAAGAGACTCGGACTTCACCACTAGAGGGTGTTATGGTGGTGAAGTGTAAAAGTTGACATTTAGTGTCTATCGGAGTGTTTCCATGCAGATTTATGTGTCACTTAAAACCTATTGTGTGTCAGTGTGCTACATTTCTGCAGCTACATCAATCTTCTGGTGGTAATGATAGGATGGAGCGACCTGGGGCATTGCGATTTCACAGTGATGTTATGTAATGTATGTTTGCCTAGGGTGCAGGCCTACTGGGCCTCTTTGGCTGCGTCTTACTCAAAGAGCGAGGCTTCCTCAACATCTACGTCACAGATGTCCAAGAGGCACGGCTGCAACATGTGTCACAGTTTGGTGGGCTGGCATTTCATCTGAACGGTGCATCACAGTCTTCAATAGTGTCTTCAGATGGACCGTTTGGAAGTTAGTAAACTGACCTTGTGTATGTGTGTGCGTGCGTGCCTGTGTGCGTGCGTGCGTGCATGTAATTTATAATAGCCAGTCAAAATGATTTGCCAAAACATTGCTGTGTTATTTTACTGGTGAAAATAATACCTAATACAGGTTTACAAGAGGTTTTTGAAAGGCATGAATAAATAGGGAAACATATATTATATATAATTTGTTATGGTAGAAGACTACCATTTGTTTTTATCCAAGTTTAATTTTTTTATCCAAGTTTGGTGACTATATATCCCAGATTACCCCTCAGGGGGATGTTGATGAAAACTGTTTTTTTACCTAGGTACGTCAAAATCTTGTATGTTGCAGAAATCCACAGAAACGCCCCCAAGGATGAGACCCTGGATGTTGTGATTGAGGTGTCGGGGGGTACCAGTGTGCTCAGTCAGGGGCTGAGGTTCCTGCGACCAGGAGGCCTGTACATCTTTGTAGACACCAGACAGCCACAGCTAGACCTTCATTTACCAATCGACATTCTCATGAAGAAGATGCTCACAGTGCAAGGTAACATCATGTTATAAATAATTATATATTATTAAAGGTATCATCATGTTATAAATAATTATATATTATTAAAGGTATCATGTTATAAATAATTATATATTATTAAAGGTATCATCATGTTATAAATAATTATATATTATGAAAGTATCATCATGTTATAAATAATTATATATTATTAAAGGTATCATCATGTTATAAATAATTATATATTATTAAAGGTATCATCATGTTATAAATAATTATATATTATGAAAGGTATCATCATGTTATAAATAATTATATATTATGAAAGTATCATCATGTTATAAATAATTATATATTATGAAATATATCATCATGTTATAAATAATTATATATTATGAAAGTACCATCATGTTACAAATAATTATATATTATAAAAGGTTTGATAATCGTTATTAATTTTCTCTATTACAGAAGTCCAATAATTAGTTATTGGATTAGTCAGTTTTAACACATAACGTGTGTGTATTTATATATTTTGTATTTATACATACTTTTAATGCATGTATGTATTTATAGATTTTTTTATTTTTTTTACATGTACTTTTAATGCATGTGTACAGTTATATTTTTTTACTATTATTATATGTGTCTAATATATACAGCTGTATAATTATATGGATGTTTTTCTTAAATAAACTTATTTTTTATTATTATAAAGCAACACGGTTTTCAGGTCAAAATACATTGCCTACATCAATGAGCCATAGATCAGTGGAATGACATCTATTTAAAGCGAAACAAAAGTCATGGTTTTGAACTATGCACCTAAAAGAGATAATAAAAACTAACCATGTGCAACTAAGATAAAGAATATCATGCCACTGATTTTCTCATAATATGTTCTGAAAGTGGGAAATTCCAGTCATTTATCCAGTTGACTGAGCGCTGATATGTTAACCAGTGAGACTGATAAGCTCATGCACAGTTCTATGAAAATTAGGGTAACCTAGACTATTGTGATGTATTAAGTGAGGCCGGCATACACAGAACCAACACAAAGTGTGATGTATTAAGTGAGGCTGGCATACACAGAACCAACACAAAGTCTCAAACAAACATGTTATTTTGCCAGAAAGAGGACTAGTTTAGTAAACAAAGGCCAAAATATGTTAGGAATAGGTGTATATAAATATAGTTTCATTTGACGAGCGAATTTTGCTAGACTTTGACCCTCATGATGTAGGGTTGTCTAACAGTCTGGCACGGCCCATGAAATGAAGATGCTGTGTGTTCAACAAGGTTTTCCTAGTAAACCACTGGCGTGATATTCTTAATTGTAGTTGCAAATGGTTATGTTTGAGTAACTCTCATAGGTGCACTGACCCAAAACCACGACTTTTTCCCTTTGGGATTCATAATTTATACCAGAGTTGAAATGTCTAGGGTATGCGCATAAGAAAAATTCCAACTGTGTAGAAACAAATCTTTTCTAATTCTTTTTTATAACATCAAATTTTTAAAAATAATTTCCTGAAAATAAAATCATTCAGAAAATCAACTGCCACAAGGCTAAAAGCAGGCAAACGTAAATGTGTGAAATGGCTTGGTAGAGCAGTAACTGACACCCGCCAGCTGATATGTGCTATGCCAAGAATTGTTGAAACTGTTTGTCCTTCCAGGAGTTCATGGCTACCAGCCGTGCCATCTTGAGGAAGCAGTGGACTTCATCAGCAGGACTGCCAACCAGTATCCCTACGATTCCTTGTTCGGTCCTGAATTCTCGTTATCTTGCTTCCACGAGGCAGTCAAGATTGCTAAGGAGAAGAAATTTCACAGAGTCCTAGTCAGACCACCACAATAACCCGTGAGAGCCTGGCGAATATCTCCACATGAGGAGCTCTTTGAAGAAATTAATGTGCAATGCCTGTTTGTGTGGTTCACAGTTCATGGCGTCTATGCAGGGTCTGGGAGAAACTGTCTAGCAACGTGACTAATAAATAAAATGAACAAGGCCAGTGAGGACAGTGAACATTGATTGGTTAGCAGTTGTTATTGTTAAAATTATATGCTTTATTAGCTCTGTTACAACTCCAAAGAAGCAGCGGTTTAGTTGTATTTGCTGTCATGACTCATTCAGAATGGCTCCACCAGTCAAGAACATTGCAATCATTGCAGTATGAGTGAATACTATCATGTGACATGATGACCTAGGCTAAGTGCCACTGTGTCTCTGTTCTACAATTTTATAATATAAAACTGCACACACTGTATATAGATTTAACAAGATTTGCCATCCAAGCCAAAAGCCCAGATGACAAGTGGACAAGGAAGCCATTGGCTTATGGAGAGTCCAACAATGTTCATCTACTTATAACCCACCCTCCTGAGATATGTGTCAACCTTGTTTTTAAACATATTCAAGCTGCTAGCAGTTACACAATCTGTAGACAATTTGTTCCATTCATTTATTGTTCTCTGTGAGAACGAGTGCTTCCTGGTGTCCAATCTACATTGATCCTTTACTAATTTTACCTCATGTCCTCTAGTTCTGCTATCTTTCTTGAGTGAGAAAAACATATTTCTATCAATATTTTCATACCCATTCAATATCTTAAAAACTTCAATCTGATCTCCTCTTAACCTCCTTGTCTCTAGAGTTGTTAAACCACATTCTTTCAGGCGTTCTTCATAACTAAGGTCTCTCAGTTCTGGAATCATTTTAGTTGCTCTAATATAAATATAATATTTCATTACGTAGTAGTACAATTGTGTCCAATCAACAATCATGATTTTATTGTCATTGACAGCCAGTAAAGTACAGTGGCTGGCAATAAGGTGGTACAAAAACGTTTACTTTACCTGTGCCTCCAGAATTGATGTATGTATTTATGTATTTCATACTGCTGATAAATATGTTTATATAAAGACAGTCAGTTGCCAGTTTGTTTCAATCATTGATCAACCTTTTGAAAAAATTTAACTTTTGTCTAGTCATTTTATTGAACATTTCTCAGAATAGTTAATTTTCAGGATCATAGCATTTTATATGCCAAAGTTTTAATTTACCTGTATAGACTTTTCAAGAGTTCTAATGATATCAGCTGCACTCTGTATTGCTTCGTTTACATCCTCATGCAAATATTCAAATTACTACTACTCCCAAGAACTGATACATCCCAACTGATCTCGACTCGAGGGAAATATGCTGTCTAAAATTAGTATCGATAATAAGAAACTCTGCTTTATCTGCTTTTAACTTGAATTGCTGTCAGGCAGTCATCCAGTGGAAGATATCATGGAGATAATCCCTGGGCTGGTTTAAGGAGCAATTTGTATCCAGGGTGGCCAAAGAAAGGTGAATCTGTGTATCATCTGATCATGGTGATCCAAGTTGCGACTTTGGATAACTGAGCTGAGTGAAGTAGTGTAGAGAGCAAAACGTAATAGTTCAAGAACAAAACCATGAGGAACACCACATGAAGTGAGGAGTGCACCAGAAAAGCAATTAACTATCTTTACTCTTTGGTATATGTATGACGAAAACTAGTTCAGGGCTTTGCCAGATATGCCATACCACATTAACAAGCGTTTCATGAGTAACATGTTTTATTATGATCAGTAGTGTCAACAGTGTGTACTTTGTCATCAATGTGTACTTATAAAGCAGTCTCTGTAGAATGAAGCTGATAGTAATACACAATAATAATAATAATACATTGATTTCCAACATTATATACATGCAGTGTATGCACGCACGCACGCACGCACACACATATATATATATATATATTATTCGTCTTTTGGTTAGTTATATTGTAGTCCATTTTATCATACTGCTAAAAACGCATAATATAGTTAATGCATAAATATACCAAAAGCGAATGCAGTAAATTACTAATACACGTCTCAGAATAAAACATCATTATACATGGAATTATTTGACTCGATGTGAGATCGTAGACGACTTGCTACATTTTCTTGTACCATGGAAGTAAAGCTTGGATTACAAATAGCACTATAACTCTTTCGGTTGTATTTAGGCAAAGTTATTGGCAACTTCTTTAGTCTAAAGAATTCTTAAGAAGTGGGTTGACTTGCGCCTGTTTTTGATGTCAGGAAACAAGCCAGGGACAGAGCACAACGAAGCATTTATAAAAAAAATTAATTGGGCACAGCAATGTAGTCGGTAATGGATAAAAATTACAGGACTTATCTGGAGAGGACATGATTATTTTTCTTATTCTATCAACTATAGCAGATGTAAAAGAAGTAAATAGAGAATTTACTTGCGTTGAGTCCATTTGTACAGCATTTAATGTGTGATCTGGAAAAGCAGACCGAATACGTCTAAGACTAGGTATCAGACTAGGATTTTGTTCTTGAAATGACTAGCGAATGAGTTGCATAGACTTGTTGGAGGCATTAGGCAGAGACGGAAACAGTACTCTGTGTAGAATGTTATTCATGCAGTTCCGTAGCTAACGTGGATTTTCAGCATTATTTTATACCATATTTGTATAATAATTCGATTTTACTTTAATCATTTGTTGCAGTAGACCTATTGACGCAGTTTTGAATATGCGTTTCGATTACCAATATAATCATAATAATGATACACAAACATCAATGAACAATAAGATCGGTCCTGTTGAAAAGTAAAAATGCGTTGTTTATGTTTTGCTAGGAAAATCATGCTAATGTTATGGTAACTTAGGCACAATTCCACAAAGATACAGTAGGACAACATGCTTTACAGAATATTACACACCGATACAACAGTTCATTAGTTTTGGCTCATTCGAAAAATAGCAGCACGTTATAGTCCCCACTAGTTATTCAATTCGGTAGGTGGCAGTACGTTACGGTCTCCTAAGATCATGTGCTACCATCTAACCAATGGGTTGGAACTAAAGCAGACCGTAACGTGCTGACATTTTTCGAATAGGTTACAACTAATGAAGCGTTGTATTTATGATTAACAAGGCGTCAGTTGGAAACATGATCTCGATGTCGTTCGCGTTAGCTCCTTTTAGTGCTATTAACACTTTCAAGGAGGCTCATAGCCCCAGGTTGTCTAAGTCTAAGAAAGGACGAATAACAGGTCCATACTTCTAATATCAAATGGGGGGAGAGGCACGTCATCTGCGTGCTGCCATCTACTGTCACTTAGTGTAGTTGCGTTCACATGACACACGATCACGTGAACTTGTGAGGCGAGGCGCACAAATATACACAACGAAGATGTATGTGGCCGTGGCAGTAGCTACCCTCTTTGTTTTTGCCGTTTGCACTGTTTTTGTAGATTCAACTCTAACCCGAAAGGTATAGTATTAGTTACATGATCAATTTATTGTGTGTTTTAAGATTAAGAAAAGTAGACGTAATACAATGACATGATTGACTCGTGAGAGACTGACCGAAACTTGAAAGCTGGCGTCACTTTTCGTTGTAGCTTTGTTTATGACAAGTTTTGTTTATAGAAAGTTAAGACTTACACTGACTTAGTTTAACTGCAGTGTTTTGTTTCTTGGTAGTACCAAATTGTTTGACTTTTTGTTTATATTGTAGAATAATCTTTCTTCTTATTAAGTTATTGGTATTAGTAATCCACGCGTTCAATACGTGCGAAAGAGGGGTGCAATATCAAATGTGGTATTGTATTGAACGCTCGTGATACGGGCCAAACTGGTTATTTATGTCACGACACGGCCATCGCGTACGAAATGGCGCCTACGATGACAAAGTCAAGCAGCCCTACTCTGCTGTCGGTGGGCATTATAGAAATGATGCTGGATTCATGTGTATCCATGCTTTCTATGCCATAAAAATTGACTATAGTATAGATGTTTGTATCGTATTGCCGGTAAATTTTCTCCATCCTTGCCCTTGGGAAGTGAATTGCCCATCGAATCGTATTCGATGGCTGGCGGAGTACATAGCACAAATAATCGGATACGACAGCCACCGTCTTGTATGATTCACTGCGATTCACACATGCAATTTATCATAATAAGTTGTAAATATACAACTGTTGGGCATTATCACACAGTGTTAGAGATGGTGAGTCCGTGGCAGGTTACACATTAATCCCCAGAGTGGTATCCTTTTTTCCGGTGGCATAGACAACAGGTAGAAGGTTGAATGTTAACGGCTTTTAGTGTCTTTTCCGAAAGATACAGGCAAAGTGGGGTGAATGAAATTGCCCAAGTTTCGAAACGGCAGCAGGTGGACTCGAACAATGGTCCCCTCAATTGCCAGACCACTGCACCCCAATCGATATAGATATATTCTAAATTAAATTAAATTGATTTTGTATAGTGCCATACGTAAGTTTTGAGATCATCCCTAATTGCAAGTGAAAGTACATGAATGAATTTTCCCATAGATATGTGACACGCCCTGCAGCGGACATATATACTTGTACCCTCTATAGGCTGTTTTTTACCAGAGAGACCAAAGAGGCAAATAGATGAGAACATGTAGCTCTACCGTAGTGCCTCTTGATACTCGGGCTGTGTTCAGTTTCGCAAATAATTTTTCATTTCAATTACAAAATTTTTACCTCAAAATGTTCAAATCAATTACACGTACACCATTTCAGTTACATGTATGTTATAACTAAGGGAGCAACTGTTTATTCCAAGAGGTATATCTGTTGCTGAATTTTTGTTTTGTATAATATTATGATTAATAACAAGGTATATTAGATGGCACTTTTCATAGTTTGTTGAGGTAAAATTTGTGATTTTAAAAAATACTGTAATCAGAAATTATGTAACTGTTACAAATTAGTTGTAACTGCATGAAAGAAATCGATTTCAAAAACACAGTGGATTATTATTTTATTAAAAGTGTCTGATTCAATCTTGAATTCATTCTTGAATTTTCATTATGACTACACTGTATTTAATCCATTATAACTATGTAATACTTGGTTAATACTTTCTGATTTATTCATAGGTGACAACAAAACTCATTTGTGACAACACGGAGCATGTTGCCGGTGGAAATGTTGTACACACCAGGGCAGTTGGACAAGATGATGCTCTACACTACATTCTGAGCACCGTGGGGGTGCCTACTGTACTAGTCTTTCACACGGCCCAGGACAGCACTCCATCTATAAACTGTACGCGTCTACTGTCAGACAACATTAGTGATGTGGAGAACAGTATAACGTTCTCCAATTCGCCCTTCTACACTTACGCACTGATGTTTACAAAGGTGAGGCATGGCCTGACGGCCAAACTCATTTTGTTTTAATGGAATTGCAAGTGAAGTGAATTGCACGTGAAGTGAATTACACATGAAGTGAATTGCAAGTGAAGTGAATTGCAAGTGAAGTGAATTGCAAGTGAAATGAATTGCAAGAAAAACCAAGAATGTTTTTAAAGTTTAAATCTCCCCCCCCAATTCATTTGACAGATCACAGCCAGGTTCATTGATGTTCAGATCTGTGGTATATGACTAGTTTAATAATAAGTAATACGCAGTCTGTTTAATAACAGAGCGCATTGTTTTGTTAAAATCATCAAAACAATTGAATCAACGAATGAATTTCTTTATGTCAGAATATGACATTCTGTATATAACTTCGATCATTATATCAATAGATCATCAGGTAGTTTGTAAAAGATTGCATAGCCTTATATTACAGCATGCAGAGGCAGCGCTGCCTTTGCTCTTTTTTGTCGCATTTCGGCTGGGCCCAGTTGTACAAATGAGCTAATATGATGTTGTACAACATACAACACATATGATTTTTGAAAAAATTATTAAAAAACGAGATGAGTGAATATTAAATTGGGGAAGGAGCTATTAGTTTGTGTGATGTTTTGCAGTTATATGAATACAATGACGTCAACGACACGGCTAGTTTGACAAAGGCTTCAAAGAAGGAGAATGATTGGCTCATCCATGACCTTTCACAAGTTCAGTGGGATGACGCCAACAGCACTTCAGACGTACAGCTAAATAAGATCGAGTTTCGTCTCAGCAAGAACGGAACGCTGCATTTCCATGAGAATGGATTTCTGGGTTTCAAGGTAAACACAGTTGTTGCATATTTTGTTTCGTAGCTTCAGTATCCTTTAAAGTAGGTTGTTTTGTTAAAGCAATGGTTTTATGATCTTACAAATTGGATGTTTCATTAAAGGAATTTTTTAAGATCTTACAAATTGGATGTTTCATTAAAAAGGATTGGTTTTAAAATCTTACAAATTGGATGTTTTATATTACATGTCGCCAGAAGTTGCACCATTTGGTCATGATCACAGCACCCTAGTTAATTTTTTATGATTATCTTGTAAATTAGACTATGATAGCATTAAACTGACAGTAAGATTGTTAGCTGAACTTCAGGATTCTACTTTAGTTCCTTTGGTAAAAATGATGGTCAGGTTTGATGTCTCCACTCTAGCGTGTTGGATGTGTTCTTTCTGAATAATTTGGTTAAATTATTTAGTAATTATACAAAACTCTGGTGATCATAACACAAAAACATGGCACATGCACTCACGCATGCCCATATACACACCCATGCACTCAAACACTTTCTGAAACATTCGCCACATGCACGTTTATGGGACATCCATAAAGTCCAATGCACTGTTTTTTGGGACACCAAGTAGTGTAACGGTTCACAACAGTAGCCTGAGCACCCCATGAAACTACATTAATTTTGAGAAAGACCCCCATGTACAATCCCAACGCCACTTCAAAATGCACACATCTATCATTTGTATATTTGTTGCTCTGAGTGACGTTGACTGGTAATATAGTACCACTCTGACTGTTGAGAAGACAAAAGTTTTTTTTTAATCGTTATGTTGGATGTAATATTCTGTAGCACTTACCCAGAGCCCCGCAGCCTCCTGAACGTTGATGGATGCCCCCATGCATGCTTACCCAGACCCCCGCAGCCCCCTGAACTTTGATGGATGCCCTCATGCATGCTTACCCAGACCCCCACAGCCCCCTGAACTTTGATGGATGCCCTCATGCATGCTTACCCAAACCCCCGCAGCCCCCTGAACATTGATGGATGCCCTCATGCGTGCTTACCCAAACCCCCGCAGCCCCCTGAACAATGATGGATGCCCCCATGCATGCTTATCCAGACAACTAAAATCATTGTGTTTCTGTTAAAAATAATAACACTCGGACTTCTATGCGTAAAACTTTGACTGTCGGGGGTGGATCTAGGATTTGACGAATGGGATGCTACCCCATGCTGCTTGTGTTTTATTATGCTGGAAATGGTGCATTCTGGGACAAAATGGAGGGGTGCACCCCACCCCTGGATCCATTCTTGACTGCCCTCCACTTTGCTTGCAAGTTGAAACAAAGCTTTTCTGTAAGTTAATTTTAACGAATTTTAAGTTAATTTCTCTCATTTTAGTTGCAAGTTTCCAACATGACTGATCGCGGCCCGGTGCTGCCACACCTTGAGTTTACGGCGAACTCCACCCATGTCGACTTCAATCTGAGCGACGTCATACCAACTTTTGCCAACTCACGGTTTGCCCTTGAGATGACCTTGGTGACATCGAACAAGTCAACTGAGAAACAGATCTTGACCAACTATAGGTCATTCGACGACGAGCATTCTCCTGGGGTATTTGAGGTGAGAATGAAACTTTGTGTTAAATTGTCAACACAAAAAAGAAATACTTTAACATATAAATATTATTATAATGAGCTCCACAGTTCATTTAGCTCATTGTAAATCAGGTTAATTCATGTTCAAAGTGTGTGAATTGCCTATGCAATACGAGTATATGAATGCCTACTTTTGATAGAATCATCGAAAGAGTTTTTTCGTTAGATCGGGTAACTTGCGAACGTGTGAATGGCCTTTCATGTTATAGTTTATGCAATGTAGAGACAGATTACATAATGCCATTTTTGACCCGTTTTTTTATTTTATTTGAATCGAACCATCATTAATTTAATAGTTTGCCCAATGATTTGATCAAAATTAAATAACACATTTGCACAAACAAGCTGGTATGTTGTAGTCGATACCTGATAGGTTAGATTTTTGTGCGAAACGAGACAAGAGAACAATCCAATTGTGGAGGGAGCTATATTGTTTCTTGATTGTGTTTATGTAAATATGTTTGAGCAGGTGTTTTCATAGTAAACAGTATTGTAAATGAACTGTTTGAACTTAAAATGCGAAAAAAATAAGGATTAACTTTGTGATATGTATACGGTAATGTATTTTTCATTGTCATGTTGGAACAAATAATATTTACATTTAAAGAAAATGATCAGCAGATTTAGTCAGAAGCGAGGGGGTTGGGTAAATGTTGGGATGGTGTAGCTGCATAGGTTGTTCATGAAAGTTTGGTGGGAAATCATCATATGCGTAGGATTGTGAAATAACAAAGCTATGCGTGTGCGTAGGGTGTATTTAACCCTCGAAATGTGTAGACTACACAAAAATATGCACAGTTTGCAACACTGGGATTGCTTGTTAAATAGTCCTCTGTTATTGCCTACAGGTAGTTGATTGGGTGGCATCCAGTGATGCAAAGGCACCTGGTGCTTATATTCAATGGAAGTCCGTGTGTTATAAAGAAGAAGTCAGATCTGTGCAAACATCGACAGGAGTAGAGAAATACGACCTTCAGGCAACCAATGTCACCGCAAACATCAGTGTCGCTCTCGCATTCTTTGGACGGAGGTTGTTGACTCCCGGGAAGCTGCTGGTGCGTGCCACGAATGTCTCATTTGGGTTCACGGATGATAAATTCTACGCGTCCACAAACTACTCAGCTTGGTAAGATACTTCATTGCGAAGACTCTGTAGTGTTTCAAAGGTTTCTAACAGCACAAGAAAAAAGCAGCTATTATTTAACATAAAATAACCTGGTTTAGAGCTGTCTCCTGATCTCGTTTAGCCCGTCGTGAACCAGGTTCATTGATGTTTAGATATGTTGTGTGTGAATAGTTTAAATAATATGTGCCTTCGGTTTAATAAGAGTGTGTACTTTTGTTAAAATCATTGAATGAATTGACTTCGATCATTAAACCAAGTGTGTACAAGATTGTTTACATTTGTTATGTAACAGTCATTGTGACTTGTTATGTAAGATTCATTGTGACTTGTTATGT
This sequence comes from Lamellibrachia satsuma, assembly GCA_033239005.1. Classification (NCBI taxonomy): domain Eukaryota; kingdom Metazoa; phylum Annelida; class Polychaeta; order Sabellida; family Siboglinidae; genus Lamellibrachia; species Lamellibrachia satsuma. The sequence goes on along the minus strand of BSQZ01000075.1, from coordinate 1,692,090 downwards.
AAGAGACATTGTGACTTTGTTTTGTATTTCACTAATAGCAGACATGCAGCTTTTTGGCTCAAATTTGTATAACGAAATTTTGCTGTTTAATTGACATCAAATTTCAATCTAGTGTCGCCATCTATGAGGCTAAATATGTCAAATGATGGAAATCTGCTATTTGTGCTTCAAGTGCTATAAGTGTGTCGTTTGATTTTATTCTTTTGAATTAAACAAAAGAAATTGTGTACGTTATCACGGTAGATTGTTTAAGTAAATTGAATCATTCCATATAAAGATGGCATTTGGCTGTATTCCTCACAAAAAGATGTATTGAATATGGGTAATACATACAAATCTGCAAGTCAGACTGATGTTTGTAAGTCACTGCGAACATCTGCCTTATAGATAATTCACATTTGACATTTTTAACAAGATTTAACAAGGTTGCCATCCAAAGCAAAAGGTCCATGTGGCAAGTGGACAAGGAAATCATTGGCTTATCGAGAGTCCAATAGTTTTTTATTCATATGCAACCCGCCCTTCTGAAATATTTGTCAATTTTGTTTTTAAACATATTCATGTTGCTAGCATTTGCACAATTTATTGTCCTCTGGGAGAGTGTAAGTCATTGAGAACATCTGTGTTGTAGGTCATTCACTGTAGGCTATGGCGTCCCGCCCGAGGAGCACATCTCTATTCTCATCATTATGGTCATCAGCATCGGTCTTGGTCTGCCTGTCTTGCTGCTACTAGCTGGAGCTGTCTACATTTGCATCAGGAGGAGCGGTGCCACGTCCTCTCTCAATGGCAGAGGATTCACCTCGTCTTACCAACAGATCAACTAGCCTGTCCTTTGTGGCAGCATTTGCTACTGGAAACATTTCTAATTCATTTTTGATTGATGGATTTTATATATATATATATATATATATATATATATATATTTTTTTCAAATGAATGTTTAAATATTAAAATAATTGTTTAAATATTTCACATATCTTATTTCACAGATACAGATTGCAGTGCGGTTTTAACATTACCCAGTATTAATGCTGTCACTATGCATTTTTATTGAGAATACCTTGTTAGCTTAAAAATGTTCCTATGCATTAAAATTAATGTTTTTTTATTAGACATTAAATCAGAGTTAGGCATGCAATATATTATGAGTTTATGACAAAGATCGGGCAGGAAATCATGCATGATGTAAAGTTACTGCCGATGTACAATTGGTTGTGCAGAACACTTTGTAACTGTACTGTAATGTTGAATACTTTTGTAATGGTAATGCTGAAACTGCATAGTTGTAATGTTTAAAAAAATTTTTTTTATTATAAATGCTGAGCAATTATTGACTGAATCGTTGAGCACTTTGTGACTGTAGCATTTTGTGAATGTAACAATTTACGACTGTAATGCTGAACACTTTGTAACTGTAATGAACACTTGTGACTGTGATGTTGCTCTATGGTTTTGTACTAGATCACTATACTGTACGCTGCTTGTATCATCTAGAAAATTGTTGGGTAATGTAACCTACTGTCAGTAGGCGGACTCATTTCGCTTATTAGTGAAGATGCTAATTTGACTTGTTAAATGGACATATTAATATTAATTATCATTTGAATGACATTATAGAAACATAATTTGTATGAGGGAACCCAAGTGACTTATTAGCATTTTGTCGTGTGGTTACCAGATTTATGTTGTGCAAATATCAGATGTTTTCTGAAGAATACGCACTGCAGCTGCTACTAAAAGGAAATGTTCTATTCTTTCTTTGTACTGGTACATGGTGTGTACAGGATTGTTCTGCCATTCAATTGGTAACAGAACTGATGTTTTATATAGATGTTTGTATGATGGATGTGTGTATACAATGTTAATTTCTCTATAAATAACAGATACATCAGACACAACAGATACGTCTTATTAATGTTTTAAATATACTTTTATTAGGCGGTAATAACAGTAGTTAGGGCCAACCTCCCGTCTCTCACTTGATTGTGGGGCCAATCTCCCACTCCGAGTCGAAGCATGCAAATTAAACCACTAGTATCAAACTACCCAACAGGTGTAGATGGCGCCACCATATGACGTCTGGTGCCAATACGTGTCACACGTATACCACCTCCCTACTGCGTTGTTCCAGGTTCGATGATATTTTAATCGTGTACATCAGGTGGCCTGCGTAGGTAGTAGCAATATAATCGCTCACGTTGACAATGGAAGAAAACTGAAGATAAATATCATGGTAAAGAAAAGCTGTGAATGTAAACATCACTGAAAAATATATAGACAATGTCTAAAAGATTGAAAAGAGAATTGATTTGTAAAATCGAACCGGTAATTGTTTATTCTAATGGTAAAGCAGGTGTGGTCCGCTAGGGCTACCCTTACTAATAATTTGTATTTCGATTACCTCCAAGGTCAAAGCAATTTAGCAACTGTCAGGATTAAACAGCGTTATATGTTTCCAATAAGATAGCAAGGAATTGTTTTGACATTAACATCAATCTTTGGCACAATATGAACTTTGTCAAATCCACTTGGGTGGTTAAGCTACAAGCTTTTCGGACCCTACTTTTCTGTTGCTAATCTAGGTGTTTAATATAGCCATTAAATGCGTCCAACTGACTTAATACAATTAGTTATTAAATCAAACTAGCCCATAGTTTACAACATTGTGTACAAAGCGCAGATTAGTATAATGTGAAGGGTCGCCAACGCCCACAGTTAACACACTGTTCCCTTCACCATCAATAAGAACGCTTAACGCTGGCAAACGTTGCAAGCCTATCTGTCTTGAAGACACTGTTCCCTTCACCTGGTGTACAATACGCAATCATTCACCATAAATAACATTGTTTAACGCTGGCCAACGTTGTGGTATATATGTCTTGACTACATTGTTCCCTTCACCTGGTGTACAATACATAATCCTTCACCATCAATAAGAATGCTTAATGCTAGCCAACGTTGTAGTATATTTGTCTTGAAGACGTTGTTCCCTTCACCTGGTGTACAATACATAATCCTTCACCATCAATAAGAATGCTTAATGCTAGCCAACGTTGTAGTCTATCTATCTTGAAGACATTGTTCCCTTCACCTGGTGTAAAATACATACTCCTTCACCATCAATAAGAAAGCTTAATGCTAGCCAACGTTGTAGTCTATCTGTCTTGAGGACATTGTTCCCTTCACCTGGTGTACAATACACAATCATTCACCATAAATAACATTGTTTAATGTAGGGCATATTTGCGGCCTGTCGTCAATATGTAAGATACTGTCACCAGCTCAACACAGTGGACACTGATTGCTTCACACTGTGAGCAGTAAATACCGTAACTATAATGCAGTTCTAGATTGCGTATAATCGTAATCGCTAGTTGTCTTACTAGTTCTTACTAGTTATCTTACTATTGTGCATCTGACAGTCTTTCAGTTTATTGTGCGTCATTTAGAGATCCGTTTCGAAAAGGGGCGTCATACCAGTCGTATCGCCTCTCCTCAGATGTCGTCCATCCGTGGTTCAACTCTGCACAAAGAAGCATTACATTGTGTTCAATTGTTGGTTCGATTTGTGTATTATTTGTAATTCAGTGGGGTAGCATGAGATGATTCCGATTAATTCGTGCGAACTTTAAAGGCAAGTAATCAGCTAATACATTAGTAGGCATTTATCACGCTTTCACATTTATTTGTGTATTATTTTTTATTGGAATGAAATCAGCTGTTTCGTTTGTCACCTAGAAATACCACTTCTACCATTTAAGCTGGAACGCAATAATAACCGCGGTCATGTTTAATCATATAAGTACAACATACCAGTTTGTGTCACTCCGTCGTCCGACGTTCTGCCTTCTCTCGAGGTTCCTGGACTGTTGTCGTAGCCACGATTCGTCTTTATGCCACTGCAAGTTCCCGATACCGAACCATCTGCGGTCATTCTCATCGTTGTTCTGCCAGGTACTACAACGATTGGTTGTGTCCCTACGTCGCTTGTTTCGTCGACTCAGACACACGCCCAGCAGGACGGCCAGTACAATGACGACGAGGCAGCTGATGCTCGGAAGGACGACGAGCAACCATGCAGGTAAAACCTTTGTGGGCGTCTGTTTACCTATCACGGAATGAGTATACTTAGAATGTTTCAAGAAAATGCAAACGGTTATATTAACTTCGTTTCAACCAACTGTCATTAATCGATGTAAAGTAAACTTGAATTAATAGTAACCTCATCTTTTCGAACCAAAACTATATACCACGTTGAATTCTACTCCATAGCTTCATGTACTGTTATATTGTTTAATTGACGCATTGTAATGTCACACACATGTTATACAACACGACACTGTTGTCTTCTGACATGGTGCTTGGAAATGTCAATTAAACACACATCTTAACATTATATAATGAAACGTTATATAATTACATAACGAAGTGTACCATTGATCGCTGATGCACGTAGCATGAGACAGACAACACAGTTGTGATGTTTGATATAATAATGTTTTATGCGCAGTATCACATACAATACTATGCAAATAAGCAACGAAAATATCACTAGTACAGCTGCCGTATTGTTGTTCAACATAAAAACAAACTCTCACGAGTTTGGTGCACCTGGTTACAACATAGACAAGCACTCAATTTTAAATTTGAAAAAAAATCAATTCAAAATAGTGATTTTCTATAAAAGAAAATTGACAAGTTTATTAGGCTTTTAGTGTCTCATCTGAAAGACATGAAGAGTGAACAAAGTTGCACAAGTTTGGTAGGCTCTTAGTGTCTCCTCTGAAAGACATGAAGAGTGAACAAATTTGCACAAGTTTCAAAACGGCAGTTCATGACCTCAAAGTCTGGTTCTCTGTAAGTCCGGCTCTCTTACTGCCGAGCCACGGCGCCTCACTCATAAGTTAATAGAGGACTCAGTTTTCTGTTACAGCAGTATTATGTATGCCTTGTTCACCTACGCTTTGTACTCTGTTTATATCTTATTTTAGTATCCTCACAAAGTGTCTCGTGACCCTGAGGAGTCCCTGCCAAGAGGAGCCAGAGAGATATGGCTACCCTGGCACTGTCTCAACGGCCTCAGGACTGGTGTCATGTGTTATATAGTGGGGCTATAGCCAGTATGCCAACATTGAATGTGACTGTGGAGAAGACCCACAAATGACGGAACATCTGTTAGAATGCCACCTCCTACTAGAACCCTGCAGAACAGTCGACTTGGCTGTGTACAACTCCTGCTGTCGTGGCGAGGAAAAGTGCAGTGACACGAGAAGAAGAAGATTTTAGCCGTGAGACTCAGCAAGTGAAAGCAAAAACGCTTTAGCTTTGATATAATACAATACTAACTTTGCTCTAAAAATGTATTGAACAATATTCTCGTCCAGACCAGCAAGCGTCGGAAGCAAGTGGACTTCGGAGCTTCTCTTCCAACCATCTTTCGTTTATGTGTTGCCCTCCCCGACGCATGTTTGGAAATTATCTTGGTAAAGATATCGCTACCGCAGCCATGTACACTACCAATATATCACTTGTTCCTTTCTTGTTTCGTCCTCTTGGAGAATGAGTCCTTTTCCACGTATCTTGCACTGCTGTATTGTACCCTCTAATTTTGTTATCTTTCCTAAGTTTGAATGACATGTTTCATCAATATCTTCAAAACCGTTGAATATTAAAAAGTGTTATCCATTTAACTATTTGGACTCTAGCAGTGTAAATCCACCCTCAGTTGGGTGTTTGTTTTATACAGCTGTATTTAACGTCTCCCAGTTCTACAATCGGCTTTAATTCTCTTCTGTGCCTTCTTTCTAGTTTATCTACGTATTACGAGACTTACAAAAACCACTCTACCAATCAAATACGTGTGTCTGTTTAGCGCACAAATCTGGCGACTACCAACTGTGATGTAGTGTGTACGTATCGTGAAATGTCTGAATACCAAACCTTTTATCACAATTTCGGAGTATCATAACCACGATGCCAAATTATTGAAATTAATCATTCGACTTTACTCACCATCGTAGGTAATGCTGCTTGGGTTTATCTGTAACTCACTGACAAAGCCGGAGTGATCATCGACGTAGTTCACCATTTCTTCCTTCAGAGTCTCCGTTGAACTGACAGTGTCTAATTCAAGTTTGTAATCCACTTTCACGCTGCCCTTGCTGTAAGTAGAGTAAATGCACTTTTCTTAAATATTAAGTTGAGCAAACTAATAAAAATATTAAGCTTACTGCGGATACGTCATGCGGTCGTTAAAATATTATTTAAAATGGTACATGGTTTAGCTTCCAACGTACAACATCATGACTTCATGTCTTCCACTATTGGTTTGTTATTTAATTACTAACATTCCTATTCAGTACTGATGCGCAGGCATTTATTGGCACAAAAACATCGTTATTAGCTGATTACATAAAGCCACTGCACATTATGCAATTATGAACGGTTGTATTGCTTAATTTGTGTAATGTTATCAAAATTACCATTGCCTAGCACCGATGTCATGCTTTTTACATAAAGATTTGCCACAAATTAGGCAGCTGCTCTAAGGAGAGGGGAGTAGCGGAGACAGGAGGGAAGGAGAAGGGAGTGGGGGAGACGGGAGGGAAAACAACCGGAGTGAAGGAGAGGGGAGTAGGGGAGACAGGAAGGAAGGAGAAGGGAGTGGGGGAGACGGAAGGGAAAACAACCGGAGTGAAGGAGAGGGGAGTGGGAGAGACAAGAACAAAGGAGTGGAAAGTGGGGGAGACAGGAGGGAAGGGGTCAGGACAGAATGTGATGGAGGGGATCGAAAGGAAGAGTTATTCTGCAGCAGTTATAGAGGGGGTGAGGAAGAGAGCGAGGGTGTTTGTGGGGGATTCGATAGTTAGGAAGACCGACAGAGTCTTAAACAAGGGAGATGATGTGGTGGTCTGCTTGCCTGGAGCCAAAATAGAGGCGATAACTGAGAGGGTAAAAACATCGTAGGCTCGGGTAAGGGTGGATCTGTTTTAGTACACGTAGGGACAAATAACGTAGAGAGGGAGGGTACAACTGCCATAGTTAGGAAATATAGGCAGTTGGTCAGAACACTAAAACAGACGCGGGTTGAGCAGGTAATACTGTCAGGGATTTTACCTGTAATGGGCAGGAGGGGTCACAAATATCGAAATTGTCGGGAGATGGCAATTAACATGTTAGTCCAGAGGCTGTGTAGGGAAGAGGAAGTTGGATTTGTGGATTTATGGGGAATTTTTGTTGGGAGGGCTGATATGTACATGAAGGATGGGCTTCATTTAAATGGAAAGGGGGCGGCAGTATTCGCGGACAAACTTTCAGCAGCAGTAGATAGCGACTTGGGTACAATGACAAATATTTTTGGAAGTAAACATTCTTTAAACTAGAAGTGCAGGGGGGTTACCTAGAGGTGTCTCAAGCAGAGCAAGAGGCCAATAGCACAGAAAAACCAATATCAAATCATCAGAAAAACATCTCTGAAAAAGGTTATAGATGCGTATGTTTAAATGCAAGGAGCATAGTAAATAAGAAAAACGAATTAAACATTATGGTAGAAGATATTGACCCTCACATAATTGGTATAACTGAATCATGGGCCAACATAGATATAACAGATGCTGAATTAGGACTGACAGGATACGTAATGTTTAGGAAAGATCGAATAGGAAGAAAGGGCGGGGGAGTTATTTTATATGTTAAAGAATCTATTCAGGCTTATGAAATAAAACTAGAAAGGGAAGCAGATTGCGATGAAGCTGTTTGGTGCAAAATTGTTTCAGCAAATTCAAAATTAACTATTGGATTAGTTTACCGAAGTCCAAACATAAACGAAGAGGACAACACAAAAATAAAAAAACGCTATAAAGGAAGTTAGTAAAGGGGAATGTATCATAATGGGAGATTTTAACCCTGGACACATACAATGGAATTCTCTAGAGAGCACAGGGATTGAGGATCAACAATTTCTATGTTTAATCCAGGATAGCTTTCTTACTCAGCACGTACTAGAACCAACCAGGGAAGAAAATGTATTAGATATAGTTTTGTCATCACAAAAAGAATTAGTGGACAATGTAAAAATATTTGAACCATTGGGTAATAGTGACCATAATCAAATACATTTTGACATCAATGTAAAATCAGAAGGTAAAAATAAGAAAACGTACAAGAGAAACTTCCACAAAGGTAACTACAAAGATATGAGAAAATACTTAGCACAGCTAGATTGGAATAACATGCTGATGAATAAGACTGCAATTGAATGTTGGAATATTCTAAAATATGAAATTGAGAGTATCATCGATAAATTTGTTCCCTTCCGAAAACAAGGAAAATGGTGTAGAAAGAAACACTTGTCAAAAGAGGCTATTAGAAAAATAATGCTAAGACAAACTATGTGGAGGGTTTATAGGCGTACCAGAAAGGAAGAATACTATGCAAAATACAAAGAGGCACTTAATGCAGCTACAACTGAAATCAGACAATCTAAAAGAAGCTATGAGCAAAAACTGGCATGTAACATAAAAAATGACAGCAAGAGTTTTTATGCATATGTCAGGAGTAAACAAAACGTACAAGACAAGGTTGGACCTCTAGAAGACAGTGCTGGAAATATAATATCACAGGGGTTTCTAATGGCGGAAGATCTAAATGGTTACTTCAGTTCAATGTTTACCAAAGAAGATATTAGTTCATTACCAGTTGCTGATGCTAAATTTCAGGAGGCTAAATCTGAATATTTAGGACCGTTAGTTGTAACTCCAGAATTGGTAGCTAAGAAAATAAAGGCAATGAAGGATAACAAATCACCGAGAGTGGATGGGATTCCTCCAAAATTACTAATGGAAACAGTAGATCAAATCAGTATAACACTTGCAAGAGTATTCAACTTGTCATTAAAAGAGAGAGTTGTTCCGTTTGAATGGAAAGAAGCAAACGTCATACCAATATTTAAAAAGGGTTCGAGAAATAAGTCAGAGAATTACAGACCAGTGAGTTTAACGTCAGTGATTTGTAAATTATTAGAAAGGTTAATTAAAGACCATATGGTGGACTTTCTCGTTAAGCATAAATTATTAAATTCATCTCAACATGGATTCCTTAAAGGGAGGTCATGCTTCACAAATATGTTATGTTTTTTGGAAGAAATCACTAAGTGGATAGACGTGGGATCGCCAGTAGATATTATCTACTTAGATTTTCAGAAAACTTTTGACAAAGTGCCACATCAAAGATTGCTACTTAAATTAAAAGCCCATGGTATCGGGGATAGCATAACTGACTGGATAGAACAATGGCTGACTGACAGAAAACAACGAGTTGTAGTAGATGGAGAAGTTTCAAATTGGAAATCGGTTTTGAGTGGGGTACCTCAAGGATCAGTATTAGGACCTATATTATTCTTAATTTATATCAATGACTTGGACGACAGTATAACAAGTAACGTACTGAAATTTGCGGATGACACAAAACTGTTTAGAAAGGTTAATACTGATGGTGATAAACAACATTTACAAAACGATCTAGACAGATTAGTGAAATGGTCTGAGAAATGGCAGATGCTGTTCAATTTTGGGAAATGTAAATGCCTACATACAGGACATGGGAACTTGAATGTAAACTATAAAATGGGAGATACTGTTCTGGGTACTACTGTAAAAGAAAAGGACTTAGGAATTACAATAAGCGCTGATATGAAAGTTTCAGAGCAGTGTGGTATTGCAGCTTCAAAGGGTAATCAAATTCTTGGATTGATTAGAAGAAACATAACATACAAGGGAAAAAAGTTAATTATACCTCTTTATAAAGCAATAGTTAGACCTCATTTAGAATACTGTATACAAGCATGGAGACCATATCGTAAGAAGGATATAGATACGCTTGAACGCATACAAAGGAGAGCAACTAAAATGATTCCAGAACTTAGAGACCTTAGTTATGAAGAACGCCTGAAAGAATGTGGTGTAACAACTCTAGAGACAAGGAGGTTAAGAGTAGATCAGATTGAAGTTTTTAAGATATTGAATGGGTATGAAAATATTGATAGAAATATGTTTTTCTCACTCAAGAAGGATAGCAGAACTAGAGGACATGAGGTAAAATTAGTAAAGGATCAATGTAGATTGGACATCAGGAAGCACTCGTTCTCACAGAGGACAATAAATGAATGGAACAAATTGTCTACAGATTGTGTAACTGCTAGCAGCGTGAATATGTTTAAAAACAAGGGTGACACATATATCAGGAGGGCGGGTTATAAGTAGGTGAACATTGTTGGACTCTCGATAAGCCAATGGCTTCCTTGTCCACTTGCCATCTGGGCCTTTGGCTTGGATGGCAAATCTTGTTAAATCTTGTTAAAGTGAATTCCATAAAGAAAAGCAATTGTCATGTGTTTAATAAAACAATTAAAACCTCGTGGACCACAACATTGGCTAGTTCAGGTGTCGATCTATTACCTGAAGACAATGTCAGTCACGGCAACAATGTGTGTGTACATGGTTGAACCACTGTAGGCCAGGCGCACCTGCAACGTAGAACACGCTCTAGCATCGTTAACATGAACATGTTGAACATGAGAAGGGAGGAATACCGAGAAACGCATTTGGTCGTATGTTCGATCATCGTAGTTAGTCTCATATAGTACAATAAATAAAGTGTTTTCTACAAGTATGAATTTCCTTTGTATAACATTCCTGCGTGTCGACTAGGCACGACGACGATATACCATAATCGTTCACTTATATAGCTGAGTGAACGCGGACAATGAATAAAAGAAAGTGCCTATGCGTGCGTGCGTGCGTGCGTGCGTGCGTGCGTGCGTGCGTGCGTGCGTGCGAATTTGTGCATGTGTACACATTGTATTTGTCTATGATGGATATGGAAATTAAGGTACAATTTTGTTAATTCTGTAAGTTTAGGCTATAAATCTATGCTTGAATTGAAATGTGCCACACGACATCATCTTCATGACACCTGAGAAGCGATTTCAATTGACTATCTATACTAATCATTAATACAAATAACATTTCCTTTATTGATTACCTCAAATGCAACCTTGGCTGCCATTTTCTTGTAGTCCTTGGTGGAATTGTCAGCAAGCGTTTCTCTGTATTCATGGTTTATGATTGTGACAGTTCCGTTGTAGGCAAACGACTCTGCAAAATAAAAAAATTTGAGCAACACATTTACACTTGTATACCAATCATCATATCGTTGTAACACGACATTGTAATTCTGTTGTCTGTGACATCACAGTAACACGTCATCAGAACGACGCATTGCTAAATATCACAAACAGGAAATCTCTACATACTATTTCCAGTACATGGATCCAGACCTTCATAAAGTGGGTTACCCAATTTCACACAAAAACACCAGGTGGCTGGACTTATCCACATGTTTACAGGATACGCACGCACGCACACACGAACGCATGCACCCCCCCACACACACAGTTCATATAATACAATAATAATTATTGCAGTACTCCCCATCTATTAAGGCAACACCTTTTGCAAAGTTGCTATGGCCTTATAAGGTGTGGGGGGAGTTGCGAAATAATTTGCATTAATAGTTTAGTCTGTAGGGCACCTTTTATAACTTACCCATGTTACAACTAGCCCCGGTCTCCCTATATGTACGAAGTATGGTGAAACTTCTACAGACGAAGGAAGGGAAACATACCACACTTATTTTTCCCATTGGTGTTCAGGTTAATGTTTTACATGACTGTAAGAGCATATGACCATCAAAAGTTATAAAACTTCATAACATCCACTGGCAAAATGTTACCAATGTGCTGATCTGTTTGGTGAAAATCACTTACCTCCAGCTTTTTAATCATGTCGCAAACACGCTTAACCCCAAAATAACAATATGTCGCTAAATATAAATGCGCCTACAGTATTTCGAGAATGTTACCGACAAACTGCTTAGGCGTTTTCAAATCTGCTTTATACGGCAGCATCTCTTATTATTATTATTATTATTATTTATTTTAGTTATTTTTCCCATGTTCATGTTAATGTTTTGCCTGATTGTAAGAACATGTGATCAAAAAAAATTATAAAACTTCATAACATCCACTGGCAAAATAACAAGATTTCGCTAAATATTCTCGACAATGTCACCATCAATTTGCCTACGCGTTTTCAAATCTGCTTCAAACTGCAGCATCTGACTGCCAATGGTCGGACATTTTAAACATTTCAGTTTTTCTGGCTGAATACTGTTACCTCTTGTGGCAAACACAATAATTAACATTCGCTAACTTGCGTATGTCTGTACTTGTAGCAATGTCCCACGTGTGTGTGTTAGAAATGTCCTCATCCGAGGAACAAGTGCAGGAGGGCGGCACCTCACAGTGTCTTCACAATTAATTCTGACTTGATGACAAGAATCCGAACAAATTAAAGGGGCATCTGGTGGACACCCCCTGGATCCGCCCATCCGCTCATCCGAGGAACAAGTGCAGGAGGGCGGCACTTCGCAGAGTCCTCACAATTAATTCTGACAAGAATCCGATCAAATTAAACACCCCCTGGATCCGCCCATGCAGTACGTATGCCGTAAAAAACACTATACAGCAATAACTACTAATTTCATACTTACTAGTAAAAAATTTGGCTTCAACTGTTGTACTCTTCTGGTTTCCATTGACAGTGTCAACCCCAACAGTGTACTCAGTGCCAGCCGCCAGACCGGTGAATACCATTGTTGTAGTCGTGTTGTCATTTGGTTGTGTTTGGAATGTGCCATTGCCCTTCAGAAACACATTATATCCTGTCAACCCGCCGACAACTGGGGCATCCCATTTGACTGTCAGAGAATGCAGAGTCCTGGAGAGCAGTGACAGGTTCTGTGCAACATTCGGTACTGCAATAAAGACACACAAGAACCAACGATGAACAACAATAAAGGTAATCTATACCAGTGGAGTTTGGTGTTAAAAGTAATAGGATCAAATGTTTCCTAAACTGGGCTTTGTGAATTGTTTTGACTTAGCTGAAATGAAAACAATATTATGTACAAAACAAAACCTTATATATTATTATAATGTTTTGTAACATTTACGAAATTAAGAAAACTTGTGTTTAGTACCAACTTAGATTGTTCGTGTAGTTAGCTAGTGCTGTGGGAAATTTTACATAAATAAGTTCAAAGAATAAAACATCAATTTATTTGTGAAATTGTATTGATGCTCGAAATCAATTGTATCATTATTAAATTGTTAGAATTATATTCCTCTTCTTATTGTGAAGATTCACGCGATCATGTTGTAGCCTATAGAAAGTTCATGCACTAGATCCTGCAATTTTGCACATATAGGAAATAATTCAGTCTTTACAGCTAAATAATACCAGGTTTCCACAGCAAAGACAACCACAGAACCTTCTCAAACTTACCAGTGTAGAAGATGTATTTCACTGCTGTACTCTGCTGGTCTCCACTCACTGTGACGACCCTAACTGAGTGCATTGTGCCAGCCGTCAGACCTGTGAATGCCGCTGTTGTTGTGTCGCTGCCAGGTGTTTGATTTTGGGATGTACCGTCACCCTCCAATGACACACGGTACTGTGTCAACCCGCCGACAGCCGGGCAATCCCAGGTGACAAGCAATGAACTCATAGTGATGGAAATTACTGTCAGATTCTGGGCAGCATACGGTACTGTAAAAATATAAAATAGCCTATTGTCATTGTAAAAACAATACACATGCCTAAACAAATTATCTCTGCCAGTCCAAAGTAAGCAATCGTTGTGAAAAATAACGTATCTCGGAATCTATTTGAGTGGCCGGTTTCAAATGTTCCGTAAATCTTGTCCAGTAGCATGATGCTGATGACGGTGTGCGTGCGATTGTGCGTGTGTGTGTGTGTGTGTGTGTGTGTGTGTGTGTGTGTGTGTGTGTGTGTGTGTGTGTGTGTGTGTGTGTGTGTTTGTGTGTGTGTGTATATATATATATATATATATATATATATATATATATATATATATATATATATATATATATATATATATATATATATATATATATATATATATATATATATATATATATATATACTAGTGCCCTGCTCGGGCCTATAATTTGAGCCCAAGCCCGGCCCGCAGTTAGCAGTTAGAGTCCAGGCCCGGCCCAGGCCCGCAGCAATTTTTCAAGCCCAGGCCCGGCCCGACCCGCAAGTTTCAGCCCATACCCGCGGCCAAAGATGGGTAAGCGCGAGGCCTGCAAGCCCGCGGCCCGCTAAGTTTAGAGAAGATAAAACTATAATCTTATAAGAAATACGAAACACAAATAAACTGTAAAAGAGACTTATTGTTTTGATAAATAAAAAAATAATTTATGAACATTGTATAATGTTTACTAATGAAACACTAATGTCAGTTGTTGTAGTGTCTAGCTAGTAGCTAGTACTAGCTACTACTATATGTCACCCACTAGGACTGACACCCAGTGGCATTTCCAGCAGGCCTGCAGTCGCTAGCCTGAGACAGATCAGGTTGAGACATGTGTGGTACTGGGCAGTGGCCAGTTGGCTGGTTATTCAGGCGGGCAATGTTTGGAGGGAAGACCTAGACAATAGAA